>JAOXNO010000024.1:71602532-71613761 GCA_028565335.1 Limnodromus scolopaceus
TTCCTCGTAAAGAGTCCCTCTCCGGCTCTTCTGTAGGCTCCCTTCAGATATTGATAGGCTGTTATAAGGTCTCCCCGCAGCTTTCTCGTCTCAAAAACTTCTTTTCTTTACCTCTTCTCTGCTGAAATAAATATTGAAATGGTGGGAGTTAGTCTTGTAGCTCCATTGATTGGCATGTGGTTTCTCCGGCGTAAAACAACACCTGTGTACATGGAGTTGGGCTTCATTGTTAAAATGGCTGTATGGAAAAAATTGTCTTTTTCAGGGGGTCTCAGTCCCAATAATAAACGCTTCATCTGTTTACACCAAATTAGCAGTCCTGTAAGATTATATGTGAAGGATTGTGTGTTTCTTCTTCAGTTTTTAGTAGTTCTTCACTTCTTTTGAAACCAGGCTCTGGGAACTGGGCACAGAAATCTCCAACAAAAAGTCAAACTCATGCTAAAACTGAATAGTCTGCATAACAAATTAGGCAAGAAAAATACATGGCTATCCCTTGACTTATAAGGCAATTAAAACCACTTTGGTGGATAGATAGCCTATAATTGTTATGGCAGTCAGGAGGAAGATCCAGTAAGAAATTTATGTAGTTAAAAGACAAACAAGAATCAAGTCATCTCTAAGGAGAAAGACAGTAGGAGAGCTAAAGACAGCCTCTGCCTCAGCAACCGTTTCACTTCGAGAGGTTTTTTTCCTTTTACATGAAAATTGAAAAGTGTTCACGGCTTTAGCAACAGGCTTTTGGGGGGTTTTGTGTGAGGCTTTTCATATGATAATGGAGAGATTCTATGGCAACCATTGAAAACGAAGGGCCTGGAAACAAAAGCTGCAGCAGAAGAGGATCAGTACATATTCACTATGTCTGCAGGAATAACGGCAAAGACTCACTCTTCAGAAAGGTATCTGATGGCAGCCTGTCAAAGAAAGGGGTTTGTTTTAACTCAGGCAGAGTTAACTCAGTCTATAGTTAGTGCCAGAGTTTTAGGACTCCAATTTTCACTCTAGGTTTTTTTCCACACAAAACCACTCTGAGAGTAGATGTGCAGGTAATGTGTGGTTAATGCTGGTCTGATCATACTTTGGGGTGAACAACATAAATAGGAGACAGAAAAGAACAGGTTTAGCAGCCAAATGTTTCTAGCTTCTCATGACTGGTTACAGTCTCAAAAGACACTTTGCATATAAACAGTGTAAGCAGGATTGGGTCTATAAGGGGCTGATGTCATGTGAAATCAATGCTTAATTACAAATTGACGTGTACTTACTTATCTCTTGGCCCAAAAAAGAGTTTGTCAACTGAGTCAATAGAGGTATGAAATATCAAGCCCAGTTGTTTGCAGAACAGCAAATTACTGTTTTGGAGATTGTGTTTTTCCCACAAAGATGGACTGAAGCAGAGAATTATGTAGCATTGTGTAAAATACCAGTCATGAAATAGCCTATAGGATGGGCCAGTGTAAGTGTTCCTATTATTGACTGCAGGAAGAATATAAGTTCAAATTAAATCTGGGTTTGAAAGGAAGCAAAACAGAAACCTCTGAAGTGAAAAGTGACATGAAGTACGAAGAAAGTTTAAGAGGAAATTAAAAGACCATCTTTTCTGTTTGCTCTGTGATGTCACTATTTCTGTACTACTTAGCTTAGAAACCACCACAATGCAGTGAAACTTTGAACTAGTGATTGCAGGTGGTCTTGCCATTCCTGTTTCTACAGATTTGTTTTTTCATGACAATATCACAGGTTTTCAACAAATGATTTTATAAATAAACATCTAATAGACTTTTCAAAAAATTTCATACCAGGGAAAGTTCTTTGCTAATGAACATGATGATATATTCTCCGTTTAAAGTAATACTGTAACTTTATTGTCATGGGTTTCCAATAGAATGCTGTATTACGAGAACAGTACTACAAAAGAAGCAACTTCACATTTCACTTTCAGATGACTAACAGTAATAATATCTATGACATTAGGTGATGTATCAGTTGTTGAAAAGTATTGGTCTAGATAATTTTCCTAAGTCACTTGTTTTACAAAGCTCAGGTTAACTATTGTATTTATAAATAAATTAATAAACTCTCAATGAATGAGTTCCAGGCTCCTAAAACAAAGCCAGGGTAGGATTAGGTTCAGATTCATTGATAAATGCTTTTGAAAACTTCAGGCCCATTTATGCAGAATCCAGGTGAAAAGAGAAAAGAAAGAGTTGAAAAGAAGGCTGAAATTATAAAGAACAGTGCTGTGAATAACAAGGTTCCATTATTAAGGAAGGATGATTCACACTGCAGACTTATTTCTCAAATTTAACTAGTTTATTTAAATATTTATTCTTCTCATACTGATATGCTCTTAAGCTTTCATACGAGTTTTGTGCATAGGTACCGACAAACTTTTTTGCTCTTCTTTGTGTCTTTGTTGTTCTGCATACAAGGTAACTCCAGTTTGTAAGCCGCTTATGGAAAGGTGATCACCCAGTGCTGTAAAAGCACAGGGCCCAGGGCTCCTTCCTCACATAGCCTGAGCTCACCCTCTCCAATGACTTTGTTCTGCTCAAGAAGTCTTGCTCTGCAAAGTAATAGAAGTAAACAGTCATGCACATTTTATAAAGTTTCAAAAATCCATTTAATTTTTCTTTTTTTTTTTTTAAACAAAAAAACTATGTAGATGCAGTCAAACCGAAAGAAGTTCCCACATTTCCCCAAGTCATTTTTCTGATCACTCTCAAGTTGTTTTTGAACTTAAGGAAAGACTTGTTAGCAGTCCAGTCTTCCTCTTTCTGCATTGGTCTTCTTCAGACTGCGAATTCTCTCTCTCTTCCTGACCCCTCTCTTCTAGTCCCTCTGCAGCCCCATAAAACGTTTTCCTTCAAGCCCACCCTTTCACACCCATTATCAAGTATTCCTGACTAGCTTCATCACATGATTCAAAATCTATCCTGCTTCCCCTAGAACCTGTTGCTTAATTTCATCTCCCTACATTCAGACTTAAAACAAAAAAATTCCAGGTGGAAGCCTGCATTTCATTTCCAGGGGCACTCCACTGAATGGATGTTCATCAGATTTTAGCAACTCACTCCTGTTAATACTTGTAAGTGTAAGTATTTCCTTTGTCAGTTCTAGTGAAAGCTATTTTAATAGAGAAGTGAGGAATAAGAGGAGTAAAAAAAAATAATCCACCTTTCCCATGCAAAACAGGGAGATAAAGCTGTTTCTTGGCCCTAAAGAATTTCCATGCCTAACTGAATTCTCAAGCTGTACATAGCCATAAGTCACCACTTAAGGTAAAACATATTCTGGACTATCTTTTCAAGGGCAAAAGATATTCAGCCAAGCAGCTGTCAGAAAACTGGCTCAGCAGAGGAGATGAGTGAGTGAAACTGTCTTCTGTGCAGTATAGCTAAGTTAACATGCTCATAACTGCTTCTCCCCACGCTCCCCTCTACTCCTTATCCTATTTATCTTCTCATCTAATTTATCTTCTTTTTAGCTGTTTATTCCCTCTTTTCTTCCGTTTTGGATACCAAGGTGATAGATGTCATTGGAAGACTTAGTTGGTCCTGCTCCCAGTGTAGTTGGGAGACTGATGAGGAGTAAAGGGGCTTCCAAGTTCTGCAGTCTCAGAACCCCCAATATTGAGAGGGACCTCTGGATGTCGTCTGGTTCAACTCTCTGCTCAAACAGGGCCACCTAGGGCAGTCAGTCTGATGTCAGATTTCTGAGGATGTTACAGAATTCAGTGTAAATGAATTACACCAAAAGGAAACTGGAGGTGCAAAAATCTTTGAGGCCGATGATTAACTTCAAAATATTTTGGGTTTTTTCCTTCAAAAAAGTCATGGTTTGAACTGCAGCTTGTGGAAATTCCACTTTTTCTCTCTTCCTTTTCTCGTGTCAGTTAGTGGATTTCCCCAAATACATTTCTGAAACACAAAAGCAGAAGCAATAAGTGGGGATTTGTGAAGAATTCTGATGCAAATACAAAGAAAAATAATTGCTCATTTATTTACAAAGAGAGATAAGCTATTGTTTATTCCTCTGCCCGTGGTTCCCCCACAGGTTTATACTTAAATTACTAATTTAATTTTAAACAGAATGTCCAAATATATTTCATTGCAATTTCATAGAAGTTTGTTGCTCCTCCATCAATGACAGCAGATGTCGACACCGTCATGTCACCAAACATTTTAATCCCAGGCTTGTTTTTTATTCCATGGGAGTAGATTATGCTCCTGCTGAGCTAATCAGACCTTATGAAACAAAGGGGGCTTGATATAGTTTTCCTGTAAATGTGATGGATGTGGTAAAAAAAAAAGTCATGCTGTGTCTGGTCTATAGTAACTGGATAAGAACATAAAAATCTAAGCTCAGGTCCCCAGACAAAGAAACATATCTACTGTCACTGAGGATACTCAAGGCTGCAGCAAATTATATTCTTCTTAGCTTCTATTTCTTGGCTCAAAAGCACATGGTATCCTTGCAGGATGTGTGCCACTTCTGGCAATCCATCTTTGAAACACCATAGTGTGTCTCAGGCAGAACTAGATGACTGCTTTTTGATACCTTCTACTGAAGCAGATCAAAGAGTGTCAGAGAAAGTTTCTGGGCACTGAAATTCTGTCCTCTCTACTGCTAAAATCTTGCCGCAGCCCAAGGCATGGTTTTGGCTCACACCTGCTAATATTCCCTAAAAAAAAACTTGGGCATAACTTGGCAATGAATAGTAACTGAAAGCAATTCCAATAAGTGTTTGGATGTTACCACTGTATTTTTGTGGGTAAGAGGTTTTCACATTATGGATACACACTGCTCTAAGTTATTTGGCCTCAGCGCCAGAAAATGGTCCTTTGCTCTCTTAGTTCACTTGTATAGACATTTCCAAACCATAGTACTGCAAAGCCAATCACAAATACTTTGGACAAGTTTGACCCAGAAGAGTAAGCTGACACTAGACAGTGATTTGTATCATGCGGTTATGATGTTTTTGATGTGGTATGAGGAATCCTAAAGCCAGACTGGCTCTATGATGGAGCCACATCCAGACTAAGTTAAGAGCATAGTTTTCCACCCAGTGTGGACAATCTTTTAACATTTCAAAAGAGCAACTGTGTCTGAGGTGAGAAAATTGTGCTGATTCAGCTAACCTGATATATGTATGTGTGCTATAGATGTCTCCTACTTCAGTTAACGTCTAGAGAAGGCAGAATGTTTCTCTCAGCCCAGCTTCTCTCTACTCACTGAAACATTAAAAATGAGAAACATTCAAGCGTTACTAAAACACAAAATCTAGACTTAGCACAAGAAACCTGACTCTGCACCAAAAACGCAGCTGTTCATTTATACTTTTATATTCTCTATGCAAAGCTCCAATAATGGCAACAAAATTCAAGAGAAATCAAACTTCAGTTTAGAGGACGTTCTGTGGAAGAGACTTTTGGCTTGTCTTCTGCAATGGGCTGGAAGCATGAGTCAAAAAGAAAGGAAAGTGAGAAACTCCTTTTGAAAACATATAAGATATATAAAGGGAAAGGAACCCTATTTAATTTCATTTTAAAAGGAATTTTGCTGTGGTAAGTGGAGGAGACAATGTGTGTGAAAGGGAGAGGGAAGGGAAAAGCCAATCAATGAGGAAATAACAAAAATGAGAAGCATTTCTATTTAGCAAAAAGTGATAAAAAGAATAATGAAGAGAAAACAAGAAGTAAAACTATCCTATTCACATGTTAACTTATATAAGTTACTCTCTGTTTACTTTGTAAGAGGGACTGCCCTCAGGCATTCTGTCATATAGGGGAAGATAAGACACTAACACACTAACATTAAAAAAACCCAGGACCATATCCTCTTTAAGACAGCAGCATCCCTGTCCAGAAGAGAAAATCCGTTCTGATCACATCAGAAGTTGAAAGGCAACTGTTGATTCAAAGGCGGTCATGATGGTAAGAATTATTAAAATAATGTTACCATGACACAAGAAAGTATTTTTTTAATGTAACACAGTGCATACAGTACAAACCAAATCATCATAAAAAACAATGAATAAAAATGCTGAAAACAAAATTCTGGTTAAACTGAATGGGGCATATTAAAACATGCTTTATGCTTTGTTTTAAAAACAGCAAAGTTGTACCTCCCAGACCACGTGAAAGGTAAAGAGTGAGAAAGGTGCTCATGGGTGCTCTTGCATGATTGCCAAGGGTTGAAAAAAGTCTGGCTTTGAACCATTCTCTGTGAGTTATCTGAGACCCTGCGTGTCACTGTACCTTGGATACCAGGGCAAAGAGGAGAAGGTCACAAAAATGCATTGTAACCTTTTCTACAGGCAATGTGACTGGAAATTCTATCCTGTTCCATTTTTTAATGAAAGCTTTCTGGCCAAAATGTGTCTACTGACCTAGAAAAGTTAGTTTGAAAGAGGTAAAAAAACCCACTATTAGATAATTGTTTCTTCTGGCTAATGGAAATAAAAACATATTCACTTTCTCTCCTTTGGTCTGTGTATTTCTATTTCATGTACTAATTGCACCATGTCTGTAGGCATCTTGGACTGGTATTAAAAATTCCCATCAGTAAAAGTAACTGTTTTGGGAGAATTTATTGCGTGAGTGAATTAACCATGTTTTTTGCCAACATTCAGGTGGAGATTCAGGCCGAAAGCTACGTGCTGATGTCCGTTTTGTGTGTGTGTGTGTATCCAGTTTTTATTGACACAATATTCTGTGAAACAGCAGCCTACTATAATGGGGAAAACCAAAATGAAATGAAATAAAGAGAGGGATAACTAATAACAAAACTGTGTCCAAAGATAGGGCCTCATATCTGTATTTTCACAGGACTGGTTGTTCTCTTCATATGGTACTTCATATAATAAAAATGTGGGCATGTGCTTAGCTTTAGGAATGAAAATATTTCTCTTCAGGTAGGAATTTTCAACCACTCAAGGTTAAGCATGTGATTAAATGCTCTACTGGATGAGGGCCAGCATGATGTTTTTTTGAAAGCACCTTTTGGCACAGACTTAATTCTAAAAGCCTTATTCCAGAACAGGAATGTGGAAATTTGTTCCTACAGTCAATTCGCAGTGACTTTCCCATGGTGAGTCTCTAAACTATTGAAAATTGTGGCCGATCCTACAAACTTAGCTGACTTCAGTGTTTCACTTTTACTCCTAGGACTGGATGGATGAAAAGGCAAAGTAGAGAAAACAGAAATCCTTCTGCCCTGTTTTAGCCCATTTCTCTGTGCCATTGAATTCAAATTAATTCTGTAATGGAAGGAACTAGAATTTGCAAGGCAAATATTTTCAAGGTGTGAGCACATTTCACCATTTCAACAGTTTTTCATAGGCTTGCCATCAGCAAGTGAAAATAATTGTCAAGCCATTTTGTGTACCTTCTTGACAAAAATCAAGTTCCATTAACATCAGTATTAGGAGACACTTGAGAAAAAGTGTGCAGATCTTTTTCTTACCTTGCACACCGTCACACAGTAGAGCTATTGCCAGCAACTGTATTGCTGTTGGAGGCGATAACAGTAAGTATCAGAAAGAACCCAGTTTGAATCTCAGGTCCCTGACTGAATTTGCAGTGTTGGTGCATAAAAAATTATTTGCCAGCAAATGTGGTATGGCTGTTTTCAAGACTAAAATAGGAATCTATGAAATTAGCTCTGACTCCTCACAGTATCATAACACTGACGTTGTTCACAGAACATGTGAGATAAAACTTTTTTCCCGCGAATGTTCATGTAAACAGAGTGCTTGGGAAAAGAGTCATGTACATAAAGAAGCCAATCAATTTTTAAATATAAATGATTATTTGCAGAGCCCTTTTCTCCTAGCATTTTCACAGTCTTGAATAACACTATTCTAATGATAAGATTTCACATTTTTGTAGTCTTGTAATTGATCTCTCCAGTACACATGTTGCACCAGAAGAGCTCCCTGTGGATTATCTCCTACCTGTTATATCTATTTCTGGAACCTGGTAAAAAAAAAAAAAAAAGCCATTTAATATCTCTTTTAGGAATGGAAGCTTTCAGTTTTATTACTACCTTCTAATGATCTGTCCTTTGGAGAAAAAGGCTTTGGAAGAGGGCCATTATAAAATACAGTATAAAATACAGTCCCAGCTTGTTCTACAGATTGGAATGGAGGACTGTTAGAAGAAACCTGTTGTCAGATTTTACTGATCATCCGTTTTAACATATATTGACATCTTTTCACAGTCCCTGGCACTGAAACTGTCATGCAGCCAATGTAAGAGCAATTTCAAATTTGAGGTGATCCATTGCTCTGACTGCAAGTAGGTGGGGAAACTAGGCGACCAGCTCCATGAAGACTGGCAACTAATTTGTAGCACCAAAGCTAGAGATTATCACATAAAATAAAGCAAAAATAAAATGATAATAACTGAGCATGAAAAGACAGAAACAGGAAGTGAACTGTGAGAACATGGGCATAGAGAACCCAGCCTCCACTGAAGTCAGCAGGTTTTTAATATTTCTTAATTGATTTTAATGGGATTTGGACCGGATGGCAGAAGGTAAACACATAGAACTCCAAAGTTAGATGACAACAAGTTATTTAATAGATAGTTGTATGTAAGTGCCAGAGCCAATTAGTGTGGTAGACTCTGGGAGGCTGGAAGACAGAAAGGGAGTATTAACCAGAATGCCAGACTTGCAAGAAAATCTTCAACTGCGAAGTATTTGCAGAGGTTTATTGAAAGTTTGCCTGGATGAAGCAAGAGGCTCTTGTGAGATTTCACTTACCTCTATGCCAACCAAATACAGAAAGATATTACTGAAAGTGGGCAAATTCTGGTTTTGTAATTCTCGTTGATGAATAGCATTTTATACTGAATATGTCCTTAAGTGATTTGCCTAGCTTAAATTAAAATGACTCCACCACTGGGCCTTTGCACTTTTCAGGACAACTATTCCCTGCTGTGTCACTTAATGTTACCTGGAGTTTGCCCTGAAATGCAAAGTAATAGTGAATAGAGAATGTAAACATAGCACTAGTCCCATTTTTACAAGGTGCATCATTGGCCTGTTTAGCTCCTGTGAGTGGGAAGGCAGGTCTTTAGGAAACACCTTGCAAATTCTCCTTTGAATCTTTTCCAAAGTATTTTGTCTTATGTTGCAGTAACTTTGTTTTTCTCTGGTGACTGGTTTACCTGGGTTAGTTATAATGCACTAATCACAACGTAGACTTTTGAGTTAAATTTTATCTATTTTGAAGTTATTTCCCATTAGTCATTAGTCATTTCCCAGGTACTATTCAGTCATCTTACTTTGGTCGTGATAATATAGAAAAACAACTTTCATTTTCCAGAAGAATTTTTATTAAAGTACCTTATTTAATGGAAGATGTCAGATTAGAGAATTTTTATTGACAGCATTCAGTCAGCTAGTATTAGCCTAACTAATGTCCAGTTATGGGTGTCTGAGAGTGTATGTGTACTTCAAGTAACCTTTGCACATTCAGTGAATTCCCCGTGTAGTCTAGACGTGCTCACTTCCCTGCAAAATAGAGAAGTCTGGCGAAGAAGCCCCGTAGCTGTGTTTCCAGCACTCCCTGGTCCTGTTGTTAACCTTCACGGGCAGGTTATAAGATGCTGATCTTCACGGGGGAACTGGGATGACCATTTGCCCCTTTCCCTCATAGGTGTAGCAAGCCTGTTTCAGCACTCCATTCCTCCCCGCGCCCATGGGAGGCACTGTGCCTGTCAGAAGCATAATATGTCTTGACATTTGTTCCTTAATATAGCTCAGCCTCATAGGAGCCTGACATGTGGCTTGCTGTGCTAAATCTGCGTTTCCTTCAAATACTTTCATTTCTGTAATCCTAAGTGTGCGATGTGCTGCCCTCAAGGAAGCTTACCTCTATCACTGTGCTTCAAATTGTGCTGCTATGGCAAAATGCCTTCCAGAAGAGAGGCTTCAGGGAGGGTTAGGTTAAAGGCTTAGGTCTGTGAAAGAGCTACTTTTTAAAGGATGGGCAGCTGGGCCTTTCCAATGCTGTTTCAAAGCTGGGAAACATTCTCAATAACGGGGAGATGGGAATACTATGCAGGAAACATTGGGTGACCTGGATAGCAAGTGGAATGGAAATTAGCATCATGGTAGACAGGGTCATTCACTGAAGAGCTACTAAGGCTCTGGGATGTTATCAGGGGTAATAAGGGAGGAAGGGAAATTGGGTACTTGGGTCATCTGCAGGATGGCTATAAAATAGCACTGGGAAAGAAGTAAAGGCAATCCTAGAATGAAAACTGGAGAGGGCTTTTCCAGCAGAAGTAAGAAGGTATGATTGCACTGTGCAGTACCCTGGGAAGGTCTTCATCTAAATATTGTACACAGTTTTAGTCGTTCAAGTTCCAACAGGGTAAATTGAAAGCAGAATGGGTACAAAGAGGAGATAATTTGTCAGGCAAGTGGAATATCCATGTTACAGTCAAAGTCTAAAATAACATGGCTTCACTAAATGAAATTTTCCAATTAGTAGGCCAAAGTGAGAAAAAGAACAATTTAAGGTAAATGACAGTGCTAGCACAATACAAAGTTAAGTATAAGTATGGAAGAATTCCTTGAAGTCTGATGGAGAAGTAGCTGAGCTGATGAGTAGCTGTGAGTGCTGCACAGCAAACTAGCAAGTGGATGGTTCAAACCAACAACCTGAGTGTCTATCCACAACACATCTACAGGTTCTGTGGGCTTCCTTCCCATAGGGTGCTATAAATAAAACCGTTTTCATGAGCTCAAGAACCAGTCAAAATAATACATGGAAGAAAAGAGCCCAGTAAGCTCTATTACATCCCAAACCATGGCTTCCAGCTGAGGAAATCCTTAAGTTAGGGATGAGCTAGGAAATCCGTGAGCTAGGAAGCTGTCATTCTTTCTGGGGATTGTCTCCACAGTCTTGCCCAACTGTTACTCGCTTCCATGGACAGTCACAGTTGATCACAGTTAAAGGCAGAAAACGTAAGACAAAGTTTTAGTGTGAGTTTGAATAGCCAGTCTTATGTTTCTATATAGCTTCAGATGAGGTAGCTCAGCTCTTGGGAGTGCTCTAACCATGTACCAAAAACTCAGTGTAGGCTAATCCACGTGTTTACTTGGCAAAATATATGGAAAGCACACAGGTAATATCATGAAAATATGATATATTAATCCCAACAAAATGTTTTTGACACATTTTCCCATAAAGAAAAAACTAAACAAAGAAGG
>JAOXNO010000024.1:71613861-71628950 GCA_028565335.1 Limnodromus scolopaceus
AAAGAAGGAAACAAAGAACTATTAAAAAAACCCAACAATTCCCACCCACCCCACCCCCACCCAAAACAAAAATACCACAAAAAAAAACCCTAAACCCCCAACTTTTTTATTTCTACTAAATGTAAGTGCATGGGATTTTTGACATGAGGAACTTCTTTTCTGCCTGTGGTCTCCAGAAAACAGAAACATACTAGACAGTGACTTCAGTGTGGAAGGACAGGCTGTTTTAAAAGGTATAATAAGAGCAGAAAGCAGCAAGTTTTGTCATTTTAGAAAGTATAATTCATAGTAGTTCAGTACACAAAAAGGTAGCAAAAGCATCTACACTTGGCTTCTTATTTATTGGTTATGAATGTTTCACTGCTTAACGCAAGGGCACATTCCACTGTATGTGTTAAGGAGAAGAAAATTCTGGTTGCCTTTCTGCTCCCCGCTTCCTCGGTTTGTCTGCTCTCGTCAGGCTTTATCTTTTTACTTCTACTCAGAGAGTACTGACCTTCATGTTTTTGTGTGTTAATTTTTCTATACCCTAACACTGATCGTGTCTTGCCTACAGCTGCAATAATATTTCTGGTGTGAGGAAACCAAGGCTTTGTGGACTCAAGTCCAAGTGAAGTAGCACTACATCTTAATGCAGCAGCATTAATGTTTTTTTCTCATCATTTTTCTTAGAATCATAGAATGATTTGGGTTGGAAGGGACCTTAAAGATCATCTAGATCCAACTGCCCTGCCAAGCCTCATCCAACCTGGCCTTGAACATTTCCAGGAATGAGGCATCCACAGCTTCTCTAGACAACCTATTTGTGTCTCACCATGTTCACACTAAAGAATTTCTTCCTATTAGTTAATGTAAATCTCCCCGCTTTCAGGTTAAAACTGTTACCCCTCATCCTATCACTACACTACCTGATAAAAACTCCCTCCTCATCTCTCCTGTAGGCTCCCTTTAGGTACTGGAAGGCGGCTATAAGGTCTCCCCAGAGACTTCTCTTCTCCAGGCTGAACAACCCCAGCTCTCTGAGCCTGTCCTCACAGCAGAGGTGCTCTATCAGCAGAGCTGCCTGAGCAGGGCAGTACTCAACATAGTAAATCTCAGTCCCAATGGGTTACATAAGGTTTACAGCAGAATTTGTTGTCTTAACTGTAGATGTAATCACTTGTTCCTCATGTTCCTACGTATCACAAAAGGTGGAAGAGGAATTGAAAGATAAATTTGAAAACAATTTTGCTATGTTGCTTTGGTTTTGAGAATTGATTCATTTTAACTTTACTTGATTCATCCCAATTACTTTTCTTTGAGATTTTTTCATCAGTAAACTGTCTGTAAGATAACAGAAGTTCTTCAGATAGCATATTTTTATCAAGCTACTATGGTTACTGACTATTCTGATAATGACTTAGTATCTTGAGAGGGTAAAACTTATTTTTATTCTGTACATTTCAAAATGTCATTGTTTTTCTTAAATTATACTGCAGATATGTTTATTTACTAACAATTGCTTAAAATTTTAACTTTTAAAATTACAATATTTGTTCTTTCAATAAATATTTTTAATAAACATGTCCAGATTTCAGCATACATATAAACATGTCCAGATTTCAGTAAACATATGAGCTCTAATTTTAAAATACTCCCTGCTTCTGGGTTCTCTATTAAAAATACATATTTTTTTTTTATACAACATTTTTCATTGCAATTAGTTTTGAATAAAAATATATTTCAGGCAGGTCCCATGTTGTCTGACCTGCAAACCACAAAAGGAAAAAGCTTCTGGACTTTTTTTTCTCCTTTTATTTTTTTTAATATTTACAGTGATTTTGACTCATAGAGTGTCATATATTCTCTCTGGAGAGCAATAAAGGATGGTATCTTTTTTAACATAATTTTGAAAATCATCTTTGATTAGGCTCATATACAATTAGTATTAATTTTTACTTGTGCTAAGAAATTATGTGTTTGAAAAATTTTATTATGCAATTTTATTGCATAATAAAATATTCAGAAAAGTCACGTGATTTTCCTGGAACTCTTCCAAACTTGTTTCACCTGTGAAAAACAAATCTGAAACCCCAACATTTGTTTGGTTTATATCTATTAATTTCTTCCTCATTCTGTTATTTTTTATCGTCAGGAGTTAGCAACGTTGGCTCAGAGAACAGCTACTATATTATTGAATATAAATATATATAAAAAATCTATTAGAGTTTAAACATAAATTGCCTCATTCTGTCCCTGGTCTAAGATCCCTCTTCCTTTGGCCTGCTGTGATTCTCTGAATGTATTCATTTTTGGAACAGTGAATTACCATACCAGATCCTCATTTAAAATGTAAGAGCTTTCAAACAAAATAATTTCCATCTTCAGGCATTAGCAGCAAAGAGCATCTGGATAGCAGAGCCAAACAAGGGATGTGCAGCAGCACAAATCCAGGCCATAGCACATTTTTTTGAGAAAAAGATACTTGATTCTTCTCTCCTGACTCCAATCTGAGCACTGCAGCTGTATTGTGCCTTGCACTGCGGATGTGTGACACAGTGCAAAGGTTGACACAATGCTGGGAAAGCAGAAGAAAAGTGAATGGGGCTGTAAAACTCCCTCTTTTGGCTCAGTGGGGAGTCTTCAGAGTTTACTTCAGCAGAGAGGAACTCGTTTTGAGTTTTCCTTAAACAAAGCAACACAGTAAGAGGAGCAAAACTGCCTCCTCTCCTTTTGTTTGTGTCTTTTTACTTTAATCATTCTGTTAGCATGAATATTTTACAGTTTCTCATCCCATGAATATAAACAAAGCTGGTACTCTCCTCGCTTCCTACAGGATTTCTAGCAGTTCTCTAATATTTTTCTATTAATGACTGCATTTCTCAGTCCGTTATTCAACTGCTCCCACAAACCACACATGCACACAAGCACACATACACTTTCAGCAGATAATTTCCCCACTGCAAATCACAGAAGTAATTAAAAGCTACAAGAATCTCAGTTACTGTATCCAAATAGATGTAGACACATTCATAATTTGTATCTACACCCTTTTATATCAATGACATTTTATTTCATTATCATGTTTCTAGCATCTATGGCCCTAAATTGCCCTCCTCATCATCTTCAGTCCCTATTTTCAAAGATAGGAGATCTTTTGTGCATTGAGAGACATATATAGCACTCTCAAAGGACACCTCTATCAGTAGGACTTTTTATTAGTGTCTCTTTTTGTTAGTTTTCTAAAATATTACGCAATTATAAAACTTAATCTTTTATATCTTGAAAAAAATAGTTTTAGCTTGGAAAACTGTATTGGAAACACTGTATGAACAATCATGTTTGTACTTCTTCAATGCAGGTACATCCACATGTTACTTTTAAACTCCCTAACCCCATTTATTGAGCCTTGTTGATTTAGCCAAGTGAAAGAATCATCTCGTCACTACAGAAGGTGTTGATCTGTTGACCCATTCAATGTTAGCCATGAGCCTAGCTCTAAAAGCATGGGAACTCATGTGAGAAGTAACTTAGGACCCCCAAAGCCTTAATCTGCTTTCCTCAGAGAGCAAGGAAGCCATTACATGTCTACCATAGAGAGTTATTTGCCCTCAAACATGACTTCATTAGCTACCTACAGTGTAGTTGCCAAACTCAACACAAGTTGGAAGTCACCCAAATAGCAATGATGTTAAGAGAAATGGACTAAATTATAATCACTAATTTATGTGATAGTGGTCTAAACAAATTACTTTATTGTTAAACTAAAAAAAAAAAAGAAAGTATTTGGAAGAAACCAAATGCATACACCAGGTCTCATGTAAAGCCAAGTCAAATCAATGTAAAAGTCCTGTATACATCCCCTGCAGTGTACTCAACCTTATTACTAGTTGGATTATACCATTATCATTTTCTTCCCTTCCCCTTCCTTTTTTTCCCCTGCCCTTTCTTTTATTCTTGACTCATATCAAAAACTGAAGCTCTTTGAGACAGAACTGTAATCTCAGTTCTAACAAGTCTATTCGGTTTTACCACAATAGAAAATAATAAGCTTTTATGGGATCGGAGCTACTGTTCCCAGACCTGTTACATTGAATCACTTTAGGGTCTCATTAGAAAGGGAAGATCAAGCAGAAGCCAATGGGCGATGCAGACATTTGTAGACCTCCTTATATGGCAGGTCTGCTCTTTCCTCTATATCTCTGCATGCTTATGGGAACTCAGGATGGCAGATTAACTACTTTTCGTTCAAACCAAACTGTCATCTTCTTGTTAGCATTTACCATCACACATTACAGGTTACATAAGAAATATGCCAAATCCAGAGAATTAAAGCAGCTCCATAGAAAGAAAAGCAAATTTAGGCTTTATGGCTTATATGACTTATAAGCAGTAGCTATCAATATGACTTGCAGATAGACAAGATTTCACTTAAAACAGCCCACAGCTGTGACAGACAGCATAGAGAAAATGCCAGACATCCCAATTTACAAGAGGAGGTTGTGGGAAGGAAAAGGAGACACGAGAAAAGGGGAAAAAGAAGTTGGCCCTTCTGCACAAAATACTTACTCATGTGTTCATCTTTAAGCATATCTCTAGCTCCATGAAGCATGTCAAGACTCTCCATGGGCTTACAGTTACACACACGCTCAAGCGCTTGTCTGGCTGAGACTGTTAATGGCAAGAAGCAGAGGCTCTCCTCACGTTGCTGCTGAAGTATCACTGGAAGATTTTGGGTAAAGCGAGAGCCACTTTGACAAATTTTGCTATCAATAAAATGTTTAATCTCACCAAAGTATTGCTCAGATTGTTTCTATATATCTCAAAATAAAACTGGCTATGGGCTATGTGTGGGCACAAAAGATGTGGAGATACTGGGCTAAGCAACGGGCTTGATTGTCTGTACTGTTTAACTGTTAGCACACTCCCTGGCAGTTTTGGTCTGTATGGAGCAGCACTCTCACTATCAGTGCTCAGGTGTGACAGACCTAGGGACATTCCCCAGGGGGAAGAGAAGGGGAGAGAGAGAGCATCATCTGAGTAGGGCAACTGCGCCATGCGACCAACCTATGGGCCAGCAGACAGTCCTCTGATCAATTTGTTTGCTAGTGTATTTGCAGACAAAGCGTACTCTGATGGTGCAGGTCTTTGTGTGAGCTAATCATTGGGTTATTTGAAGAGCCTAGCTGTCCGTCAGAGCAGCTGGAGCATGGTGAAGCTGAAACCCTTGGTATGGAGCTGGCTCCACTGTTGCCCTCGGTGCTCCACTCCCTGCCTGCCTGGTCTACCTGTCACTCGCAGCTCCTCTTTTCCACTCTGCAACTGGGCAGGAGACTAATTTGGCTGGAACTGGAGAGGCACAGATGGTACCAGGGTGCTGTCTCCAAACATACCAGCTGCTGTAAATCTTGGAGTTTTTGTCTGTGTCTCCAAAACAGCTCCATTAACAGTTTGTGCAGTGGAAAGGGAAAGAAAGGTGAGAGGCATTGAGCTCTAAAGTTGTTAATATTAAGTCAGTGCAACTTTTTTCCCTTTTCTTTTTTTAAAAAAATATGTGTTCAGCAGATTCCCAAGTTCCAAACAGCTTTCCACTAAGCTACAGCAGCACATTAAACCGAGCTTTCTGAAAGATAACCTTCGAATAAAAGACAACCGGCATTTGTCTTGATTTAAAAATAGGTGGAATGATTCATCAGGAAAGAAAATATGTGGCAATAAGTGAGGCCTTTCTAAGACATCTGGGGTTTGTAAACAATGAGATAAAGTAATCACAAGCAAAGACAAAGCTTTTCCCAGCTTTGAAAGCCCATTTATTCCACTGGGTATGGGTTCTGTTCCCTCCCCTATTCCTTGTATCCTCTCTGTTTCTGAGGAGCAGGACTCTGTAAAACATTCAGAGTTCAGGCTGAAAAAAGGAAAAATTCATGTAATCCAAAATTGATACCATCTCAAAAAGAAAACAAAATAAAAAGCACCTACATTTTGTTTTTAACTCAATTAAGTAAAAAAAATATTTATATATTTCACAGTTAACTCACAAATATATAATAAAAGAATTGTAGGTGTCTTAAGGTAAGAAAGCTATATTTATTTCTGATAATGTCCATGATTTTGCTCTTGTCTACATTCCTGAGGTATATCATAGGTCTTGGTTCCAAAAGTTATATTCCCAATCTACTATTATTACAAGTAGATTATGAGATCTTATATGGAAAGTAAAGAATATGTGATATGCACAGTTTAGTCCTACTAAGTGTATGCTGGTATATTTCCTGGTATATACAATTAAAATGTAACTTTATTGAGACAGAAAAAAACACAGTAAAACTAATTTTCAACCCTGGTTATGAGCATATTATACTTTCTCTCTGTGAAAATATAAGCAATAGAAAAAGGTAGCATTTTAATATCTCACATTTTTCATACTTGAATAGCAGAAATATTACTTTCCTCTCCTTACTAATGATGATTCATTCACCCATTTCATGAGTATGCAAAATCCCAGGAAATTTAGTATTTTCTTTTTTGTAATAATTGATTTGTCAATCCATTTAAATACAAACTGCCTTATCTATCTATCCATGCACGCATGCATCCATCCATCTGTTCATTATGTTTTATTTCTTTTCTGCTTCTTAGTTGTTGTATTTTTTGTCACTTCCAAAAGCATGGAAGACACAAAAAACCAATTTTGTTCTGCTTTTAAAGTGTCTCCGGAAAAGCCTTCTACTAGAATTTCATTTCAGGTATAAATCTTAGAATCTACAAAACTCAGTCAGAAGTTCATAGGCATTAGAGTCCTTGTTATTGATGAGTCTTGGGGTTAGATTCAGCTAGTGCTAAGGGATCCTTACTCCTGTGAGTGAGCTTCTTAAACCATTTGGCCTCCTTCCCGAGTTAACAGCTACTTTCATGAACAAACGCTGCATTATCTAGCTCTGAAGTTCCACCCCAACGATGTTGCAATGATACGATGCACTCAGGACTTGTAAATCACAGTGTTAACCTGCTAAACTCACTGATTAGCCCAGGACTGGTGTAGGATGTGAAGAAAGCTGGAAGTTTGACTGAAAGGCAACTGATAAAGACTGAATGGAAGGAGAAATTTTGGCCTCAGTTACTTAGTTTCTTGCCAACCTTCTATGGGTGTGACACTGCCACTCTGTCCCTGAAGCTTTGCTTTAGGCTGGTGTGAGAACAGTCAAGCAACTTTTTAAACTTATTTGAGGAGAACCGGAGGAATGGATAAAGTGGAATGAAAGACAGTCTTCAGACAATTTGGGAGTACATCAGGAATGCTATTAAAAAAACCTGTTTCTGGAATTAATATCTCTTTTACTTAGTAGGTGCTCTAACACAGCAATATAAATAGTGACATGTTCCTTTGGGTAAGTACTACCAGGGAAGAAAAATTTAAATAGAAGGAGGCGTGCACTTTCTGAAACAGGTATGCATGTCTGTGGTGATCCGCCCGTATAATTCACAAGTCTCAGCATGGAAAATTGAAAATTAACAAAAACATTCTATATGCACAAATAAGTTCAACGGGTAATTATCAATTTAGATTTAAAAAGGCACAGTTTTTACTTGCACTCCTAATTCTAATGGGGAGCAGATTCTAATGTGTTAGAAAATGACATGAAGTGCAATAAAAAATAAAATGGACATTATTTTTTTTTCCTTTACGTGCCTCTACACTTGCTCGAGCTAAATAACTGAAGATCAAAGCACAAAACAGCAAAAACGAAGACAGGACAGTAATCATAAAATGTCTTTTAAATGTTTTCCTTTATTACACAGAAGTTGAAAGCACAAGACATTTCACTAGAAAATTTTTTAAAGAGTTTTCTAGTATTATTTCCCAAATCCAAGAGGTATAGCTAAAATTCTACACACCAGGGGGTTTCTCTGTCTTGTGGTTTATCTGAGCAGGTATTCTAACAGCCTGTGATGGATATGCACCAACCGCAAGGATGAGTCAAACAGAGGAAATTAATTCATCATTAACTAAGATGAATTCACTTGAGACATCTTAGCTATCAAGACGGGTTAAAATACGCTGTTGTTGCCAAAGAGGAAATATGCAAAAAGTAGGCGTGGGAATAATGTCCATATTTTTCTGGCTACAGAAACTTATTATGGAAGAGCTAAACTTACTTCTATGCTAAGCATTTCAGATACAGTCAGTTGGGAATGACAATAAAAATGCAAACCATTCCTTGTTATTGAAGGCTAAAATCCAAACAGAATTAACACCTGGAAATTTCCCCTGGAAATGTTAAACAGTTCTTTCAATTTTTAATTTAAATGCTTTTTGTACATTTGATATAGAATGGAGCAGACAAGATAGCCAGGCCTTAAGAACATTCATTAGTGTGTCATGAAAATGAAATTCAGCTTTAGTCTCTAACATTAAGCCACACCATTAATGGCTTTTTGTTCACAAAAGCCGTAAGGTGTACGTCTCTCGTTATGTCCTGCAACATTTTAAAGAATTATACTCCCTGAAGCATTACATCATACAAATCTCCTCAGGCTCACAGCTATTCTAAGGAGAACAAGACCCCTCACTACCTCCACCCACAGGGAGATCTTGCAATTCTGGCATTTGCTTTGCCCAAAACTGCAGCAAACATTGAAATATTTAGTATAAGGAAAAGAAAGGAAAGAAAAGATTCAGAAATGTTGACATGAACTATTTTGAGCTAAGCAAAACACTTCAGTGTTCCCAAATGTAAACATGACTTTAGGTTAGTCAGTTAATTGCTGCTCACTTTTGGTGAATATGAATGGAGATGAGAGATTGTGGTGGAGAATGGAAAGTGAAGTTAGAGAGGAAGGTCTCTCTGGAACCTTCTCCTGTCCAGACTGAATGACCCTGACTTTCTCCACTGGACCTGATAGCAGAGGCGCTCCAGCCCTCTATTTGCCTCGGCCCTCCTCCAGGTCCACTCCAACAGGTCCATGTCTTCCCTGTGCAGACATCTGCAGAGCTGGACGCAGTACTGCAGGGGATTCTCGCCAGAGGAGAGGAGAGAGGTGAACTCCCCTCCCTTGACCTGCTGGCCACGCTGCTGGGGATGCAGCTTGGGAGATGGTGGGCTTCCTGGGATGTAAGCACACACTGTCAGCTCCTGTCCACCTATTCATCTGCTGGTACCTTTACTACCTTTTCACCAGGTAGAAACCGACCATCTGGGTCCTCAATTCTGGTGATTGTAATAACTCATTGTTTTACTTAATTTCCAGACTGACTTCATTCATAGCTAATTTATACCCATTTGGTGTTGGGTCAACATCATCTGTTGGTTTAAATTATTTGTTCCCAGACTTGCTGTTTGTCCAGTCATATATAACGCAAGAAAAATTTCCACTTAGCTGAGTATGGCTTCCCATTTCACAAGGCTAGCTAAGCCGTCTTTGCCATTTCTCACAACATAATCTCTTCCCTCACCTAATGGTAGGCCAGTTCTACACCTGCTCCAGTCTTGAACATGGGAGACCGTGAAGGACTAGAACAGACAGATTTTTCTCTTCCTTTATATCCCAATGTTTTCCCCTCCGTACAAGTCTCTTGGGGTTCAACCAGTGTAGCAGAGGAGGCATTTCCCACCATTTAATTGTATGCTTTACTACTTTTCAATGCTCCCTAAAAATTAGCATGGGCACTGAGCTGAACTGATCAGTGAAATTTCAAACTGAACTCAAAGACTGGAGCTTAGATCCACAGCTGAACAGTTAGTGCACCATTTTGCAGACACGCTAGGGGTGACCAACAGAAATTATGCACTCAGCCTTATGTCCTCTGGCTAGCACAAAAAAAGAATAACCCATTTGGCCTTTCATTGTCTTACAGCTAGTATTTCTTACCCAATTTTGTTGAGTCAACACTCTGACTGGAGTGACTACTGACTGTCAACAACTTACTTTAAATGCTTTTTTAAAAGCTAATTTCTTATTGCTTCCTGGTGTGTCATTTCACAATAGAGTGCATTTTATGTGTGCAAGCATATGCCTATGTTTGGAGGTAAACCAGACAGTGCTGGGCTTCACACTCCTGTGTCTAGACTGCCTCTGGTCCCCAAGCTGACCAGCTAAATCAGGGGCTTCGGAATTATCCTGAATTAATTTCTGTGATAATGGTGTTGTCATGCCAAGCATTAGAAGGTCAGGAAGGACCTGGGAGAACTTCAAGTGAGATCAGCCATTTACAATTGTCTGCTTCGCAATAATATGTAGCCTACCAAACAGCACAGCATGATGCTTTTAACTCTAAAAAGCGCCTTAAACTGCCTTATTTCAGCACATGAATATTTCTAGACCTCCGAAAATCAGACTTCACAATGTGAATTTTGGTGCTCTGTCAGCTATCCTCAACATCTTCTGTTCCTGGGTGGACACAAGAAAGGAGCCGTGGCTCAAGGCAGGCCTGAGCAGGTACGGGTCTTGGTCATCCTCTGCTCAGAGAAATGCAAAAAAGTACTACCATATCTGCAGGCAGCATCTTTTCAGGTACTTGAGCAACTCAGATTCACAGAAAGTAACTGGATTTTTCTGGCTAGTGACATACAGTTTACACAGATAAGCTTGTTTTTTTTTCTTTGTGGTTTTTTTTTTGTCTCTTCTTAATTCACATAAGGTGCATTTAAATGTGTATGTACACCTAGAGTGCAAAAGCAGCTGACTGCCTCATGTGTTTACTTCTATGGCAAGGAGAAATCCACAGCCAATCCGAGAAAGTCCAAGCACCTTTGCTGCCCCCAAACATAGAGGACAAATAGTATCATCCTAGTAGGGAATAGATGTAATGAGACAGAAGCTGCAGTCCAGCAGTTCCTGACTTCTTTGCTCATAGACTTCTGCATTATGGTTTAAATCGTATCTCTGAGAGTAGAGAGCTCTCTATAGAAAAAACTGTCGCCATTGAGGACTGATGTAGAGGGCATAGAAATTAGAGATGCCACTTATGCAGGAATACTCCAAATGCATGTTTATCAAAGCGATTTGTAAGCAAAACAATGACATAAAACTTAAAGGATTGTGGAAAAGAAGATTTTTTATTTCCTATTTCATTTCCCTGTTATTTTATGGTAAGAATTTCTATGGCCAGATAATTTAGCCTGTCCAAAACTCCTGTATAAAGTGTTAGTCCAGACTCCAGTGTCACATGTGTACAGTTAGGCACTTCCACAACTGCCTACAGCAGATCTGTTAAACAAGGTTAAATATTAAGTAAGGCTGTATAGCACATTGATAATTTTCCTATAGCATGTCCAAATACATGCACAAAAGACAGCCAGACTACTTCCTTCTTAAAAAGCCATGAGATAAATTTAAATTCACATTTCCTAGTGATGTGAATAAATGTAGATGATTGAAGAAATCCCTTAAGAAAAAAAAAAAAAAAAGAAGAAAAAGGACTACCCAGAAGAAAATGTGCTTCAGCTCCATGAAGAGTGAGCTTTACTTTTTTCTTCCTTTGATAAGATTAAAGAATATGGATGCACAGACAAGAGATTGAAAACAGACATTAACACTGTCAATATTTTGTAGCAATGTTTTTATTTGATCTTTCTATGGTGAAAAAACTGTTTTGAATACCTTGAACTCTGCTGCCTGTGAAAAGACCTCTATTGGGATTTTTGTGGCCACACAGTGTCCACGCTCTGGGGGCTGGCAGTTCTCCTGGCACTTGTTCTGCTGCTCTGGGGGCCTGAGGGAGTCCCTACTTGCTGCACACTGAGGGACAGGGACAGCTTATGATCCCTCCTGTCTTGAAGGGCAAACTGGAAGAGATGGTCTGGGGAAAGGCTGGGCTATTGCACAGCCCCTTTGCTCTGATCTGCAGAGCCAGCATGCTATGGCAGATGGATGGGGGAAGAAGGGAAGTGAAATTAAAAGCTCCATTGAAAGGGAGGGGTGGCACGGCCTTTCTAATGGGCCAGCACATCTTTATAACAAGCAGGGATATGATGCTAAACGAACCACAAAGCACTTTATTATTTTTTTCCTTCTTCTTTTTGCCCAAGCATTTAAAAAGAGTCAGAAAGAATTTCTGCCTTTAAGAATGATCTTTGAAAACACCTAGCTTCTCATGAGAGTCTAGCACAGCCCTCCCACACCCTTTGCTGTCCAAATAAACTTTACAAGGGAATGTTCTTTACATTCCCTGTTGAGCATGTATAGAAAAGATCTCTCTGGCACAGACCGCTCCCTGTTGACGACAGTGTTTCCTGTTATTGTGAAGGAGTCACAGGCCTGCCTCCAGTCCAGATCTGTGGAGCGGTGGTGTCACAGATGTTTTTTCAGGTGTAAAATTCCTGTTGGCCACACAGGCTGTTCACACAGGATAAAACCGGCATCTTCAGCTTGGCTTGGTGTGTCTGTTTGCTCAGCGCTGCGCTGAACCAGCTCCTCTTCTTGCAGCAGTGATGAAACTAGGCAATGTGGAAGGGAGTTTAAAACCCTTCCTGTTGCAATAGGAAATGTTCTGAAAACCTGAGGTTTCACTTTTTGTGCTCATTGTGGGTCAGCTAGGGCAGAGGGAGAAGGACAGGGAATTGCGAGTTCAAGGACTGCATGATAGGAAAGGCTTTCTTTTTGCTGAAAGAATGTGGTTGAACTTTCTCCCTGAAGAAGATTTATCTGTTGTGATTTCAAGGACCCTTAAAAAAGCCAACATTAGAGAGCCACCCACGCAAGATAGCAGTGCAGCAGCTGCATAACAACACTAACATGGTTAATGGCTGTAAATACAGTGTAGTATTATGAAAAGGTCACTGTGAGAGGGTATCCTGCTGTGCTACAGCTTATGCAGGTGTTGTGGGTGTATCCATAATAATATCATATCACTGATGTCAGGGAATTACTAGATACAAACCTACCCTGTATCAGCCAGGAGAGAACTCTACATTCCATAAACTTATTTAACCCCGGCATAAGTGTTTTTACAGTGCAGTAGCTACTCCACTGAGTAGAAAACTCATCTCACTGTCACTTTGATGTACTGTCAGAAATGTGGTTTTCTTTTTCTTTCCAGTACAAAATTGTTCTTACTTTTTAAGCATTCTGTTTGAGTTTGATAAGAACACTCCTTCTTGAAATGATTGTTTTGATGAAATGTAGAGTTGCTTGATATTACTTTTCCAGTAAAATGTGACAAGGAAAACTGTGGTCTGCTGTAAAAGTGGAAAACCATTGCTGAAACATGTTTGTTTTGAAGGAAAGCTGCAAGGCCTGAGATCTGCTATTGCAATGAGGGCAGTCTAAGAGTTCAGATGATCCATTTCTTCATTCTTTCGCTCGATTGTTTCTTAACAATGGTTCTTCTGTTTGTTGGAGACATTCCTGAAGCTGACAGAATAGTCAATACTTCGTATTAAAAAGCAGTTTTTAAATATTGCACATGGGAAAATAAATGGGTATTCAGCATGTTTCTAAAATGTCATCAACTCTTCTCTGCTATTCAACACACTTGCATCATTCTTTGGTGAATTCATCTGAACAGGAGTCTAAGATCAGTGAGCAAGCTTAGAAAAATATGAAGGAGTGCTAAGGAGAATCATGGCATTTTCCGAGCATTATCGATGTTTGCTTCCCATTTTGAAATTATTTCAACACATTCTGAGAAACTCTATAGCTGTGGGAAAGGGGTAATGTTAACAGTATAGTCATACTTTTCCCTAATTATTTCTTTTAACCCCTAGAGAAAAGAACGTCACTGAATGAACAAAGTCCTGGATCCTTTATCTGATTCATCAGAAAAGTCACCAGTGTGTTATTCAGATATAATAATTCACAGCTCACACATATACACATGTACATACACACAAATATATGTAGGTGTGTGTATACATACTTATGAATAACTATCACTAATAGGAGACTTTTGTCTAGTCAGGCAATGACAAGTGAAGAGGCTGGATCAGATTGGGCTGCTCACATAATGAAACACTTTATTTTTATACATCATCTTTCATGCAAAGATGTCATGAAATTCTTCAAAGCCAGTTTATCTATGCATTCCTGAATGGTGCAACAAAACTGCTCAGCTTTACAGGAAGCATCTGTAGATGTTGCGGGGCAGGGGTGAAGATGGAAACAATGGCCAAGTTTCAGGAGAATGATTGAGTACTGGAAAACTGGGAAGTTCATGCAATGGGATATGCACTTTTTTAGGCAGTTGGAGAGGTTCTGCCCACTGAGCAGATGACTCCTGAAAGGAATTTGAAGAGAATTAATGGGAATGGCTATTTCAGATGGCAAAAGGAATCAAAATAGAAGGCCAGTTCCTCAGGCCTGGACTGTCTCCTTTCAAGTCTGAAACATATTTCCTTTCTGTCTTGGATCTTTTGTATCCAAGAGTCCTTTATCCTGCTCTGGTAATAACAGCCCAGAAGGAATGCTCCAGGGGGAGAGAAACAAGAGTGCACTCTGCTCATAACCCCTCCATTGCTCAGACTGAAGTGGACGTGAATTGCGAACTCTATGGCTAATATGGATTTATACTGCTTGAATATCTCCTCAGCCTACCCCAACCTACCGCCCAAGCTCCCTGCCTGCTCTTTTGCAACAGTATTCTGCCTGCTATGGGATCCTCTGGCTTGTAAATAGGCCCCACTTGAGTATTCACTGTTTGTGGCAGAAAGGACATGAAACAAATCTAAAATGATAAATACTAGAAGTAGATAAGAGTGGACTTTGGACACTGACAAATTGACATTTTTTCTGTTTTAGCTGCTAGTAGGGACGTACTCACATGATAAATATCAGAGAGAAGTGACATGATTTGAAAAAAGATGTTATGTGAAACTGAGTAGAAGTCAAATTCTAGAAGTTCGTATTTCAGTTGTTTTCCGTATAAGGCCCCTTGTTAGTACTAAGCAAAACTGTGTACCCAGTACAAGTTTAATAGATATGATTTTGAGAATCACAGAATCACAGAATCACCTAGGTTGGAAGGGACCTTTTAAGATCATCTAATCCAACCAATGAAAGAAAACCAAACCAAAACAAAACAAAAACACACCACACCCCAAAACCCCACCAACCCAACACTAATCCATATCCCCGAGCACCATGTCAACTCGTCTCTTGAATACCTCCAGGGA
>JAOXNO010000024.1:71629050-71672262 GCA_028565335.1 Limnodromus scolopaceus
CTGTAACTTGGGAGAAGAGACCGACCCCCGCCTCTCTACAGCCTCCTTTCAGGGAGTTGTAGAGAGCGATAAGGTCTTCCCTCAGTCTCCTCTTGAGAAGATATGAAAATCTCCAGTTACCACTTGGAAATAATAAGTACAGCAAGTTTTTGAGCTACAGATTTTAAGGTTGCTCTGAGAAGTTTAACCCTTACATGTAAAACTCAATTTTGAATCAGATGGTGAAAATCCTTGTGGTTTCACTCTGGCAAAATTCCTGTAATGATCTTGCTCTTACCTAAATTTTCTCTCTCTTTTGGGCTGTGATTCCCGCTAGTTTCTCTTGTCTTCTGTATAGATTTTCTTTAGCTTTAATTTATTTTCTGATTCATTGTAATGTATTATTGTTAGCAATTCTTCCACAGGATATGGTGTGTAGCTGTTCCATTTTTAGTAAAAAAACCCAAGCCAAACACTTCAGTATACATATAAAAAGATAATTTTATATTTTCATAATTATGAAAATAATTTTTATTATTATGATTAATAATTATTGCTAATTATTGTATTAATAGGATTTCTAGGATTTCAGCATCACCAAAAATCAACATCTGTAATTAAGAACTTAAATAGTGAAACAGATCTCTCAGCTTGGATCATCAGTGGCTTTCATGTCTTGTTTTGGTTCAAAAATTGAAGAAAAGAAAAGGAAAGGTGAGGGAAGTTGGTGCAGGGGCCTTTGCTCTGCTGTGCTTCCTCCTTAGCTGGATTAGTTGTAGAGGAATGCAGATAGCAGCTGGGACATTCTTTCACTATCAGTGGTGGTGCCCAGTTACAGGCAAAAAGCGAAGGACATTATTGTACAGTGAGGTATATGCTTTATGGTTTTAGAACAGGCAAGTAATCACTTATTTGGTGCTTTATAAGTCAAGGAGCTTGGGAATGATAAATTGAATTTCCAGTTATCTATCTATTCAAAAACAGATGGTCAAATTTCAAAACACTTTATTGCCAGCATGCTAACTTGAAAGGTCACACAGTGCTCTCAGCCGAGTTTTTCTGTTGTTTGCGATTTCTGTTTGCAGGCTGAGAGCAATACCCTGCACATTTTTAGCCTGTTCTACTAGTCACTTTAATCTGACGTAAGTATGGCCTGCCACCCCCCATTAGATGTTCTTCCTCCTTTGGGTAGGCTTGAGTATTTGTGCAGCTGCATGGTGATCTGACTCACCCTACAAATGCTAGTTCTGGTGGAGTTGGTGGTAGAACAGGCGACCTGGAGGAACATGGGACCATCCTTTCTGGTGGCAGGCAACATTTACATTGTATCACAGGGTCTGACAGAGAGTCTTAAAGTAAAATCTCCTTCAGCTTCATGGGTGAATTTGAAAAATTCTGTAGCTTTGACGCAACACTACTCTTAGACATTTATTGTATTACTGCCAAGTGGAATCAGATCACTAGAAGACATTTCACAGCATACAATGTTAGAATGACAAACCAAGCTGTGACATCCTTAACAAAACTATACCTGGGCCTCATGGCAAAGGCTGCTTACTCCAGCAAACAATCAAATGCTAAACAGAAGAATTTGGAGAAGCTTCAACTTTGTCGTTCTCCTTGGTTTGTTTGCCAAGGCAGCAACGCAAGTAATTAACTATTCAGTCACATCTAAACCCAAGTAGTAGGGAAGAAAGAACATGGGTAATAAATCTTTTTCTATCTCCTGATTTTAACCTCACACTCACCTACACATTTGTAATATCTTAAAATAAAGATTTATATAGTAACAGAGAAGTTAGAAATGCAGAGATTGTTTTGCAGTTGTCTCTTTCAACCACCATTTCTCATTATTCATTTCTACTCCATCACATCAGTTTTACCCCTTCATATTCCTCTAGATAATTCTTATTGCCTCTTCGTATTTTTATATATACCTGCTCAAGTATATAACTGTTCTTTGCCACCTGATTATTTGAGTTGTCCCACAAGACGCAGGTTTGCTTCACTGGTCAACTTTAAGGTTTGTTTTTCAGTCTTTTCACGTGATGAAGGCTTAGGCACACAGAAGGGAAGAAGAATCTCCTGGCAACACTAAGCTACAGCTTCTGAGCCTGTTTTTTTACCAGCCTTTCTCTGCATTCCCTCCAAGGGACATGCACACACATATTGCAGAGGAGAAGCCATTTAAACTGTAACCTCCAAAGAATTAACTGGCAGACTGTGATCTAAAATAATTAGCTCCAGTGAAACATTTCAGGTGAAGGGAATTTTTGTAGTACGGTTAGCAACACTGTTTTTCTTCTTTCACACACGTCCTTGGTAGATACTTTTTATTAGGTACTGTTACTTACACATAAGCAGCAGTGAATGCCAGAAACATTTGTGGCAACACAAGTTGCTTCAATTTTCCCCCTGGCTTCTAATACAGGATTTTTCCTTGAGATTTTCATTTTCTTTTTCTTTTTCTTTTTCTTTTTCTTTCTTTCTTTTTTTTTTTTTTTTTTTTTTTTTTTAAATGACCTGTTCTGATAGCAATCAGAATATTGATGTCTTCTGTCTGAGACAGGATGGCCTCTAATCAGTGGTGCTAGCAGTAATTGTTAAGCCATGCTGAGCACTGCTGCCATGCTACTTGCTCTCTCTCACAAAAAGCAGTGCAATGACCCCCAACCAATTCATAGTGAGTGGGGGAGGCTGTGCCCCGTGCTACCACGTACCAGCCCACTCAGGCTTCAAAGCACTCTCCAGCTCAGGGTTTCTCCACTTCACTGTCCTCAGTGGCAACAAAGATGAAACTGGTATAGGTTTTTTTTTTTGCAGGTAATGGATGAATTTAAGGTGTCTATCCAAAGGGGATCTGTAGTTTGTGTATGTACACACGTGTATGTAATACAACCTGAACCAGACAGTGTCTAAGTGGCTGATGAAGAGGGTGGAGAAATCACTCACTTCACGTATTTTCCTCTCCAGACCAAACTTCAGAACCTTTGAAATGAACTTGAAGGGATGTTGTTTTTTCACAAATAAATGGATTAGATCTCAGAAATGGGCAACTCTCTTTATTCTCCACAAGAAGATGTGTGATGATCAGAATAAAAGCAGCAAGCCCTCTGAATTACTTCTAGCATCTTCTCAACTACTTCAGGGAACACTTCTGTTGTCTGATGAGCCTCATATTTGTTCTGTGAATCCTGTATCTTATAGCTGGTGTACTTTATTTTTCATTACAATAGTTATTTTTTTTTAATGTCTTGAAAAAAATATTTAAACTATAAATATATATTTTAAATTCCTTCAGAATTCAAACCTTTTCATTATTTATCTTGTAGACCTTAATGCTTTTTCTTTGGCCTATACTTATATAGTCATGTTTTTACCTTGTCTGCAGAGTTACTAGAGAGAAGCAGCTTTCCTCTCTAGTAGAGCTGGCTTTTCTGCATAAATTCTAGAGTAATAGCTTCTTTTTATACAGTCACTGTTGAGCTGTTTAAGCGCACAAGTTACAATTTGGCAGTCTTTTTTTTCAGGTGTCTAGTCATTAATCATTGGTTAAGAAATACCTCTCAAGGCTTATGTCTTAAGACAGCTGTAGTCAAGTAAGGACCTTGATTAACTTCCTTTGTTTTCTTAGTTTGAACAATACATTCTGTTATCCCATTTGGGTTTTGCAATGCCTGGGGTTTTAAACTACCATTGAATGGACTATTATTATCTTAGAAAACACCAGGAGCATGATTACATCTTGTGAAGTTATTTGTACTTGTGTATGGCAAATGAAAAATGGAATTTTAATGTAAATGAGTAGAGAATGATGGTGTATAATTGTACTATCTTCCATGCTGCCCAGTTTTCACAATTGTGATGTCCTGGGGTGCAAAGGAATGAAAAATCATGCTCTTGATTAGGAATTCTTTGCCTTTTCAAAAGAAATTTCAACTGATAATTTTTTTGTTTCAATTACAGTATTCTCTAGTAGATGTATTCTAATGTAGCCTGATTTGAGTCAGAGACATTAGGAGGTCTTTGTCTTTGGAATTATAATTGTCAACTAGTACACTTTGGCAGTCATTTCCTGGAAGATCGCTTTGGTCTGCAGTAAGTAGACAGTACATATGACAAACTGATTGTTGTGGAAATACATGATCAAGCTGCCTGTTTATTTCAGATTTTGGAAAGGGAATCCTTTTGCATAATTTGATTTACAGATGTTTTCTCTGAGTAAAGAATTTATATCTTCCCATTTATTTGCATCAATATTTTCCCCTTTTTATCTAATGTGAAGAGATTCAATGGTAGAGACAGCGTGCTTGTTTAGAACTAACAATATGTTCAGCTTTGTACAATACTCAACAGCAATCATTGCCCTGGAGAGCTTAAAGTCTAAAAATACCTCAGCTAATGCTTCAGCTTTTTTTCAGTCTTTACCATTCTCGACAATTTTCTTATTGTTTTGTCTCTTCTTAATACACCTCAATTTTAAACTGTCAACCAGAGCAAAACAGCTTAGCTTCTCTCTGTGAAAATAATCTGACAACAGGTAACAAATGCATTTTTAAATTTGAAAATTACTGTGGGTTCAATCTAGTATTCACTGAAGAACAAACCCAGAATCCCATCATTATGCACCCATCTATGCAATTTTAACCTGATCTACCTGCTCCTAGCAATACCAGGGAAACATCTGCAAGCACTCATACTACGTTACCTGTCCTCTCTGTAGCTGTGGAGAGCAGGTTAGTTGTAGAAAACTGCTAGAGCTCTGGTCATAAATGAGGTCATATGGGTAAGACATGTAGGTCTGCCTGGTGCTTTAATGAATGGATGTGCGTATTATGAAGCAATGAAGTGCACGTCTCTCCAGCATTTTAAATCTGTGATGTGGATTTTTTTGCCATCAGAACTGTCTGCAGCAAGGTGAAGATCAGTGTGATTCTTCCAGTTTTAAGCTAAGTAAGCAGAAGGACAGCGAGAGATGACCTCATGTGCTAATGGCAAAGGGACTAAAGAAGAATAAGGTAAAAACAAACTTTAGCAGAAAGGTTTTGCAGTTCTCTGGATGCTGCCTCTTTATTTCAGTTGTGGATAATTTTGTGTTTCTGCCTCTGTGGTTTCTCTTTTCTAAGAACAACATCAGTCAGCACTGACCTGTGGTGTCTCAGATTCTTCCTAGGGATTAAGCTGCAGGTTTAACTTTTGGGCTGGCATAAGGACCATCTGTTCAGCGTAGCTTGCAGGTAGAGTGGAGATATGTGTCTTGTGAGCATACAGAATTCAAAGTAAGAAGAGAAGGCAGAGAATATACTTTAATGTTTTGTTGTTAATTTTGGTTTTATTGTTGATTTTGTTGTTGCTTGAAAGAGAGTGTTTCTAAAGGATGAAATAATCATATCCTGTTCTGCATGTGGCAATCTAGTGGAGGACTGTCTCTGGTTGTTCTTCAGAGTGTTTGAACCGTGTGATGGTTTACAGGGTTGGTAAGAAATGGAGGCATTCTCTGTCCCAAAACTACTGCTGTACTGTGGTGGCTACAGTAGCTTAATACTTTTGAGAAAAGGAGCATTTCACTCTGTATTCATACACTTAAATTTCCCGTCTCCTCAGCATATACCTTCTACTGACACTCCGTTCTCTTCAGCTCCATTCTCATCCCATTAAGTCACTGTATATAAAAAGTTGCTCTTCGCTGTCGGATCTGCTATGAACATTATGCCACAAGCAACTGCAGGAGCTCTGCACACTTTCGTGTGTTTCAGGCTAAGCCCTACACCCATGTTACACCCACCTGATAAGGACTACTTCTGCTGCATAAACCAGAGCCACTTCTCTGCTTTAACATGCTCCTGAATTACAAAGCTGTGTCTCATGCCTCCTCCTACACTTCGACCTCCATCTCTTCCATTATACATAGGGATGGTCGTCACCTTAACCTAAGTACTTTTATTGTTTGCAAAGGTCTGAAGTTGTTCCTTTGATTAAAAAAAATGTAGAAAAAAAGGAGGTACAGAAAGCATCACCAGCTACACTACTACATAGAGGTAGCCTCTCTTCCCATTCTTGCTCCAGTAGATGATAGCACCAAAGACGGGAAAATCAGAGATTCATAAATCACAGACATCTGCTAGCTATTGACCTTAAAGTATACCTTATATTCCTTAGGTACTGACCATGCTGATCGTCCATCGTCAGTCCTTCACTCTTCATCATGAGCCTTATTCTTTGTTATTTCTGTAAAGGATTAGTGAATGTTAGGAACCAGCTGGAATGAATGTGTAAGAATCGAAACACTGTGGAACTCATTGAGAGAGAAAAATATAGAAGTTTGCAAAAAATTATCGTCTTTAAAGAATGTTCTTTTCAACCTTGACTTGGTATGTTCAGGAGGGCATGTGCCGGAAAACCATACCTGAGACAACCATGGATTTGAATCACTAAGAGATCTGACCCACAAGCTCAAGCAGATTAAAATGAGACAACTATAGAACTATGAAACTTTGCATACCTGTTTGTTACTTATTACTTTCATGGGCCTCCCTCTGATTGCAGATCTATCTTAGCTGATCTTGTAGTATTCCATTACTGAGGAACAATAAACGTACCTCTGTGTGCTGCTGCTGCTCACAGGGGCCTGAGCCTTATCTGTGGTGAGGATGACATGCATGGGAAAGGGAGAGGCTGAGGAGCAGTCATGGGAGGCTTCACAGCTATCCCAAATCACAACTGTAACTTGTAAGTCAGAGCCTTGCCTCTAGTGAGCACATCAAATTCCACGAAATAGAAAGCAGATGGAATTTAGAGCACTTCAGGTATAGAGAAATGCGAAAACAGCTTGCTACCCATCAGCTTTTTCTCTCTGTTCCTCACAGCTCCTTGTCCCTCTCAGATCTGCTGTCTGAGCTGCACCTGTGAGCAGCCTATCATGTCTTTCAGTCAAATTAACTTGTTGAATGGTCCATGTTCTTTAATACAGTTCACCAGATTGTGCAGATTTGATTCAGATCAGGCATGGATGTGTATCCTAACTCTGCAAAGTTAACTGGAGAATGTGATATGCATTCTGGCTTTATTCTTTTAGGCTGGTTTGTGCTGGCTGCAGGAGAGCAGAACATTTCTGACCCAGAGTAAAGCTAAAGCAGCACAGACAGACAATACCTGAGGCAACATCAGGTCTGCTAGAACAAAATTACCTATTCAGGGTTGTCTGAAACAATTTGAAGTGGCAGAGTGAGTTTCTACCAGTCTAATGCTCTGTGCTATGCAGCCTTGCAGTTTTGTACTTGACGCTAATTTTTCAGATGTCTTAAAAAACTGTTATGTGCTTTCATACTTGATTTACCATCTCATGGTGCCACAGTGTTCAAAAGTACAGGAAGCAGGTATTTGTTAACACAACCCTTTTTCACTGAAGCAAGGTAAGAAACAATTTCTGCTTTGCAATCAGCATAATGGGATTTGCCTATTAAAAGTGTTAAAAGTCAGCCTACGAAGAAAGGGGCCCAATACTTCCGTCCCTATTTTATTTTTGAGTAGATGCAACTGAATTTCAGCAAACGTTGAAGAAACATGAAACATACTATTGCTTTACATTCATTTTAATAAAGTTTTAGGTACGCTATGGATGTTTTCTTCTATCTGTTGTAAGACACAAAGTACAGTAATTTTTTCAAATTTAATTGATAATTTACAGAAAGGATGACAGAAAGTAGAACAAGGGAGTGTAATCAGGCTCCATTTCTATTTTTTTGTGAACAGTTTATGTGACGTAATCCTGTTTTCCTCCAACTTCTCAATTTTTGACAGGTGTCAGTCGAGTTATAATCCAGACATAAGAACATTATTACTTGCCATCCCTTTTCTGTACTGCTTTTACATGAAAGGAGGAAAACATGTGGTAACTCAGGAACATGACTGTCTAATGAATTGTGTTAGAGAATTTTTTTATTTGCAATAATTCATTATGAGCAGATTGCAGCAGCAAGATGCATTTAGTGGATAAAGCTTTCTAGGAACAATCTTTAGCTCTTGACATTGTTATTGCAATAAAAGCATTTTGTTATCATGTATCTTCTATTCACCCATTTTCTATCGTATTTCTCAGTTATACCATCATTCAGTAAGTGTAAGAGGTCTCCAGGGTGAATATAGAATAACACACAGGCAAATAAACCACTAGTTAAATAAAATTTAGGCACCTAAATAAAGGAGAACAATCCAGCTTTCCTGAATAATCCACCTTAAGTTGGTATGTTCTGTAGAAAATAAACCTCTTTATGTACCTTGAGAATGATTAATCTTTTTTACAAAAAGTACTATTGCATTGTCTGGACTGAACATCTAGATACCTATCCCCTGGGCACCTAGACCTGGACTTCCATTTGTACTACCGAACACATGAAATACTATTTGTACAACACGTGGCCCTTAAAAAGCTAAGCTGTCACGTGTTTGGGTTTAATGTATCTGAAATAATGAGTGCTGTTGTGCATCCCAGTAAAATGATGTTCTTATAGCAAGAAGTTGCTGTGCATCCAGTCCCTATCATATGTGGGATGATATGTAGGGTATGTGGGAGTACTGGGGAGAACTAGGAGGAGTAAAGTCTGTTGAGATAGTGTTGCAAGAGAGCAGGATATCTGGCATGCCATACTGGTCCCTGTCATCTGCTGTCTCCTGCACCTTATTTAGGCACTACCTAGTAGAGCTCTAGCTCATCCACATGGTATACCTACTCTCCCAGTTCAGCAGTAAAACAACAAACGCCCTGTGTCATGGCCCTGTTTCATTTTCTAGTGTAGAGATCATCCGAACGTTTAATGGTAAATCTAGAAAGAGCTTTATGTGGTAACATGCAAGATGTATTATTAGGGTCTAGTGACCAATTTAAGAATAGTTCTTAAGTTCTTAGCAGTGATGTCAAAGCTCATGTGTTTGAAGGACTTGCAGACTCACTTCCCCAAAATTTCTGGCTGGGTGACTAACACGTCATAGTACTCAGTATGTCTGCTTTAAGAATCACATTTTTAGATGCCTGATTATTCCCAAATTACTTTAGTGATTGCTGAATTTACTAGTCCATATTCTATAAAAGACTATGCAAACAAATTGAGAAAGAAAACCCAGATTTATTCACCACTCAAAAATTCCTTAGTAGCATGTCTTCAGTCCTTGAAAGCACTTTAATATAGGCAGTGAACACTGGTAAATTGTAGCTCAGTTAAGAAGGCTTAGACAGATTGTCTTGGATCATTCTGCAATCTTATCTCTTTTGGTATTGCAAAGAATGTTTTTAGGAATGATTTTCCTCTGACGTTCCTATTCACAGTGACTAAAGCACTTCATGCTAGTTAGAGTTGTGTAGCAACTGTCCGTCTTTTGTACATGTGTGAGTGCAAGAAAAGAGAGAACCTCAGAAAACCGCAGATAGCCCTGCATGTTAATTAATTGGTTTTTTCAGATATATAGCATGCAGGCAATTTGAACACCTTTTAATCTAATCTGCCCACCCCATCACATATAGATTTTATAATGCAGTGGTATTGGCAGGGCTACTTCACATTTTTTTTCTAAATCCTCCATCAAAGTGTAGCACTGGACAAGAGTGGGACTGGCAATCTATAGCCACTCAATCCAGTTGTGCCCAGGGAAATGGAGACCTGGGATGATTCTTCTGATTCACCCGCAGGGACTCTGCAAAGCCTTCCTTCCCCTAACAAGTCTTTCCATTTGACACCTTCTCACCTATACGCTAATGCATTTGGGATCTAGGTGTGAAACCAAGAGGAGAAATACACCTGTTTTCATAGTGATTTTTTAATGTTAATAGTGGGAAGTATTATGTAACATGACTATTGCAAACAACTGGAAGTTTAGCTTGGCAAATGTCAAGCGACTTCTGCACAATATTGTTCCCTGCATGTAGAAATTCCCAGCATGATAGATTCAAATGTTTAACATAACTGACACCTTGCTGGAAAAAAACAGCTCAGACAAAACAAAATGAAGTTTTTTGAAAAATAGGTGCTCAGACATGAATCTAACAATGCTGAGGAAATTAAGTTGTTCATCTAAAAAGAGGGAGAATAAGAGAGAGCAAAACTTTCCTTTACATGTTTCCAACATCTTCATTTCATGAGAAAGCTGCAGTGGTGAGTTTGGTTCCTTTATACATCAAAGAGTAGCTGTAACCAGTTCTGGAAGTGGGTTAACATGTGATAATTAAGTGACTTTAAATATTAATCATCCTATTTAAAAGTAACATTGGCAAAGAAAGAGGTCCCTAATGAGAAGTAAAATTACATTATAAACACTATTCCATAAAAAGGGGACCTATTCAAGTGTTTTCTTTGAAGCCAGATGAGAACCGATCCAGTGTCTGAGTACATTCCCAGGGTGCTATGAGGAAGCCGAATTCTTTTCATAATTGTTTGACAAACTTCTTCCAAGACACACAGCACACAGACTTGAAATGCATTTTTCCTGTCGTGTGTCTGTGTTTATGGGTGAATACCATATGGACTCTGGTCTGAGCTTTGCTCATCTGAAAAACAGTGGGAGAGGACTCCATGTTTCAGTTAACTGTTTCCTGTCGAGCAGACAAAACATGTTCATATTAAGGAAGCAAAAATGACAAAGATATTTTAAAGTAAACAAGCTTATGGCTGAAATTTCATTTCCTCAGGGTCTGGGGTATTTTTGTTGTTGTTATTCACATCTGGATAAAAAGGATAGATTAGGTATCACAACTGTTAGCTTCAGCTTTTCTCAGGGAAATAAAGACAGGCTTTGAATAGGAAGTATTTACATAATTTGAAGGCTAAGCTGAGCCTGAAGGCAGTGATCCACTTAAAGATTTGTCCTACAGTAGCATATTGATGTGAATGTTGAAGTGGGGCAGATGTGCCTGATGATTGACACAGAGTCAGGCAAGGCTGTGTTCTGAGAAAGGATTCTGGAAAATTATAAAAATGATAGAAAGCTTTTATAAAATTGCTCTTTTGCAGTTTAATTTTCCAGTGGTTAAGGAGAGAAAAGGGAACATTCATGTAGACTGAATTGGATAGATGTGACTGTGCAGTGTCCCCTCCCATCCAGAGTAGTGACTGCAAACTTTCCCATAGGAAACTAACGTCAGTAAAAATACATTGTTTGGTTAATATAGGAAATTTGTGAATTATGCCTTTTAGCTTTTTTTCAGGTTTTTTTTTTTTTTCTTTTTCCTGGGGTATAAGAACATTGGTCCAATCCTGAAGATGTTGCTTAAGGCCAAATCCTGCTGTTCTTGTGCCAAAAGACATTTAATCAAATGAATGCTGAATTTGGTTCTCTGTCTTTATTCAATTGTTTTTTGAGTTAAATATTCATTGACTTCAACAAGAGTTTTGTTTGGTAAGAGCTGAATTAAACTAAGTAGAAACATCAGGACTCAGCTAAGATACTGACTTCTCCCACGTCCTTAGAGCTCAGTATACTGGAGTTCATTAACTCTTATAAAATGTAGTGCTAAAAGTTAATGTACTGTTAGGTAATTATGAATGGAAAGTTACATAGATGCATTAGCTAGCTTACTTTCCATTTCTACAATGCATAATAATGTTTCTCTGTATAACTTTTGGACACCCATTTACAATTGCAAAACTGTGACAATATAAACTATTGGAAGGGAATTTGTAAAACTCTCACTACTCTGGCAACATCTTGAACTGGGCAGGTGATGGAGGAACACAAAAGTAGCTAAACAACGTGATTCCCAGAGTTGTGTTTATTGTGCTGGTACATTTTGCGATTAAATTATTAAATATGAGGGAGGAAATCAGGAAAAGGATAGAGAGGGTTGTGTTTTAAATTCAATAGAGAGCAACAGGAATGGAAAAGAAATTCCACTGCTAAGAACATTGACCCATTTCTCTACTGAGATGGGCTTAGCATAAGGGTAACTGTGGTAAAAAATCTGAGAAGTGAGTCTGAATGTCAGACTGCTCTCAAGTTTAAAGTAAAGCAGTTTCAGAAATATTCTCCTCTCTTCCACATGCACATGGTCCCGACAGATCAGACGGCATCTGACAGCAATGGGGTCTGCTCCTGTCCCTACCATGCCACTCATAGAAGTGTAGGGGCAGCAGTGAAAGCATTGACAGTATCATTTTACGTCAAGAAATGGCTCCTCACACTTGGAATGCTTCACTGGCTTGCAGAATTAGTTCCCCACATTATGACCCTGTTATATCTTAATTCTGTTTAAGGGCAATGTGAAGTCTTGGTTTCCTGAGGAGAGCACTGTGAGAAGATATAGGGTCTCTTTGTCAAATTTTCTGCTGGTCTATGCACCGTTTGTTGTTGCCTGTGTATACAGCATTTACATCAGCAGCAAAGTGTTGCTTCTTTGCGTAAAAAAAAATTAATCTGAATAGCTTCCACTCCAGCTAACAAAACTCCCAGAGATTTGGTCTCTTTCTAAAAACAGATCATTAAGGCTACATTATTTGTAAGAGTATTTGGCTCTGTTCCATTAATGGATTCTAGTTGTTAAATATGATTTTTTTTTTATTATTGTGTGTGTGTGTGCTTTTCTCATTGCGGTTTTGAGTATCTTTTCTGGTCGCTTTGTTTGAGACTTTTAGCAGATAAGGACCAGAAAAATAAAATTGTATATTGTCCTAAGCAGATTCACTCCTAAAAAAACTATTCCTCAAAGATTTCCAGAAAGCACCAGCAGCTCTTTAAGAAGTAACAGCCTACAAAAATGTTATTTTTCACAGTTAAGCAGACTTTGGTCTAAAGCTGTGCAAACAAGCCTCTGAATCCTTTTTGCTTTCAGGGACTGTTTTTGGGTGTGTGCTGATCTATAAATCAAAGGCATTTGAAACAATGTAAAAGAAAATGTTTAAAAAAATAAATACAAAAGGAAATATTTTTCCTCTTCTCCGTCCTGCAGATCAGGATGCCTTCCAAAGAAGCCAAGGGCATTACAGGGGTGCAAAACTCAAGTAATGCAAGAGGAGATTCAAGAGTGCCTGGTCCAAATCTCACTGAATTAGTGGCAAGTTTCTCCTTGACCACAGTGAGTTTTGGGTGAGATCCCACGCTCTGATTTTGGCAGTCAGATTGGCCAAACATCACAGTCCACTTCAGTTTGAAACAGGCAAGACCTAAACTGGGGAAAAAGCAGGATAAAAATAAAAAAAAAGTATTGGATCTATAAGGACCTTGCTAGGCTCTTTTATAAATAATATGAAACCATATGTAACACTGGCAATGTATAAACCATCCAAATGGCTTAAAGACTTTGGTGTCACATTGATGCGCGAGGCACTAAAGCAAGGTGACAGTTATTAATGCCCTGCCAGTACTGCAAGATAATACCGCCACAGGTATTTTAAACCAGGCAGTTTATATTGAATCTTATTTTGTTGCTGGTGTCAGTGGCAAAACTCCTGGAGACCTCAACAGTGTGAGGCCCCAGGCAATGGTGATGAGGAGAATTCATTGCTCTGAAGGGAGCAGAGCTAACTCTGAACAGCCCCATACCTGATGTTGACTGACATCACCCACCCTTGTGTTCCTGGTGGTTGACATCAGTATGCAGTAATAGAAGTACTGCCCGCCCAGGGAACCTAAACACTGGAGCACAGCTGGAGATGAAATCTGTGTAGGAGAATACCAGCAATGAATAAGAGTTTTTCCTGCCAGGAGCCACTTAGAAGGAAAAATAAATAAATTGCTAACTTGCCCTGGCTGGTTTTTATTTTTTTTAAATCAAGTGAAACTAATTATTTTGGGGGGAAAAATTCAGTAGGGTCATTTAAATAGCTGTAGTTTTACTGTTTTTAAACAACAACAATATAAGAAGAAATAAAGGATAAGGCTGGATCAGGTGGTGTTAATTCTAGGCTTTTTCCTTCAGTGCATGCAAGAACTGGCACTCATAGTATTATCTAAAAGGAGTAAAAGAAGCATCTTAGTCTGTTATCAGCAATTAATTATTGAATAGCCTGCCTATGAGGAAAATTACTTCTCTGAAGAGTTGGCTCTAGCTTATCCCTTGCATTCAAGTCAGTGACAGTGTTGTTCACAGAAAAGCAGGCCCAATGCAGCTATCCAGTATCCCTGACATCTGGCTGCAGCAGAGATTTTTGTCCCTAATGCTTTCTTTTGTAACTTTTTGATTAACATTCAAGAGCAGAAACAGTACATAGCTTTGATGAGTGTTAAGAAGTCCAGTCAGCATCAGGGCTACAGTGCACGTGTGTGTGTGTGTGTGTGTGTGTGTCCCTGTCAGGTAGTGTGGTTTCTTCTCTGGTCCCAATCACTGCCTGCCTGTATTGCAGAAATTTTATTCACACTTGGACTCCCTTTTAGAGTGAATCAACTGCATCTCTTTTAAACGAAACCCCAGGTATAGTTTCGGAGGAAGCTCACTCCAGGGAGCTCTACAAATAAGCACTGTGATTGAGGTTGCACAGTAGTGCACTTACACAGTCCTCCAGGAGACTTTGCACTCTTGGTCATCTCCAGGGCATGCAGAACTTCCCCTGTGTTTAATGACATAAAAGCATAAAGCTGATATTCTCCAACACTGTGATTCAGATCCTTTGAAATGAATAAAATACACAGAAAAAAATAACTGTGTCTTATGGCCTGAGGATACCACACAGGGCCCAGGAGAGACTCAGGGCCAAGTGCTACAGCGTGTGGATGCAGTCAATGGTCTTCATCTCTTGGCGCAAAAGCATGTAGCAAGGTAAGTGCATGTCAGGCACAGCTAAAATGAATCTGTGTATGAAAGATGATAATTTGCATGATCAAGTATTCAGTAAATTTTTCAGGACTCCCTGATTATAGCAACCGATGCAAGCACTTAGAAGAGAATCAGACCATGAGGTTCAGCAGATCTCAATCTCTTGGAAATTCTGTATGTTAATGCCCCATTTACAAAGGAAAAGGTGCCAGGTCACTGCTAGTTGAGACAGAGGCATTAAGTATGACATGATATCTCCATTTTAAAAACTGCATCTCTCACATACTCTCTATTTCATGTTTCAAAACTACAAGTGTGGTACAGTGAATAGAGAAATCATAGGAAAGAGACTTAATTTGCTTTCTACGTAAGTGAAAAAAGGCCTTTTGGAATTATACTTGGAGTCAAAGAGGCCATATGTTTTGGCCATCAGACCTCCTCAGAGGTCTGTGCTTCTGTACTGTAATGTATATATCCTGCTGGGTGGGTTATTTTCTGAGTCATATTTCAGCATGATATAGCTTTTAAGGCGGCTAGGGAAGGACAGAAATGTCCTGGTTCAAAAGGACATTTCCAACAGTTGCAGAGAAACTGTATATGGAGGTATTTTGTTAAGTCATTGATAAGCACAAAAGACCCTGCTCTCCAGAAGCATTGTGGTGAGCCCTGCAGATGTCATCTTTAGTCACTGAAAAAGGGATTCCACAAAGCAAGGAAATCATCTCAGTCCTTTCATGTGATGGTGGGTTTTCATAAGGGACTTTTGGGAGCCCCTGAGGGTCTCTTCTACCACATCAATGGTGCAGTTCAGCTGCACCTGCATCCCATTAAGATTGCTCTTTCTATTCCGGATGGCGGGCCACCAAGGTTAAATATGATTCAAGGATCCTTACCACTGTGGAGGTCAATATATTTTAGAAGCTGAACAGAAGTCAGTTTTGCATGACAGATAATGAAGAGGAAGAACAAAGCTAAAAAACTAGGTATAAGGGGTTTTCACCAGTCAAGCATATTTTTTTTTCAAAATCAAATGCTCATTAATTCTTTTTCTGGGTTCTAGTATGTCATTTCATGACACACTTTCCCTGTTGGTAAATTTGCATAATGAAAAGCTGAAGCAATCAAGAAATTTTAGGCTGAAATATGCAAGTCTCTTTCAGAGCAGAGAAGCTAAACCACTGACTTGTCTTGATCTGTTAAAACTAAATCTTCTGTCTTCAAAAGTTGTTTACGTGCTTCATATCTACAAGCCAGAAAATATAACCCACAAAGCTGGACTTGTCCCCATGACCCACTGACTTTTTGACATCTTGAGGTCATGCATCCAAAGCATGCACAAGCAGGAAACGCAAGGCTTCTTCCAACCACATCCTGGTGTGTCTGTAGTGTAAATTAGAGCTGTGAGAGCTCTGGGAAAATTCATCTGGCAGGCATGCTATGTTTCTTTTCCTTTTTATTATAAATTGTGCTAAAGGGTTTGGGCTTAGTTGGAGTCTAATTAAAATCAATGAGAGTTAAATGTAAAAGAAAAAATAGAGATCACCCATAAATGATTGGTGGTAGGGGAGAAAACCTGTATATTAATAAGGCATCTAGCCGGAACCTCCTGCACCTCAGGACTGATGTAAGTGATAAGATATGATAGAAAGATGAGGGAACATTTACTAGAATTGCAATGCAGTGAGGTAAGAGTGACAAACACTAGCCAAACAGTTGATATTCCTCATCATTCAGGCAAGGATAAGCACACATTCTTGCTTGCAGAATAGGACTTATGAAAGTGTCTTTTTTTTTAATGGGACTACAGACATCTCAATTTCCAGCCCTGAAAGAACCCAACTTCTTTACTTTTATTTGTCTAGCAATTTACTTATCTAGCAACTGAATTATATTTCTGCCAGTCATATCTGTTACGTCAGGCAAAGCTGCAAAGATTTACTCAGATGCTACTGATCCCTGCTGAGAAACTATTATTGAGTGTCTCAGATTGCTTTTAAAAATAATCATCTTTTATTAGGTTTATGTGAACAAGAGGCAAACCAGACAAAATGAGACCTAAAGGAAAAAGTAGAAAGTGTAAAGTCATTCTATAAGCGTCTGGCTTCAGGATAGTCAGCTAAGATTCAAAGAAAGTAAATTATCTTATGCTATGTGATTCTTATCCCAGGTCCAGCTTAAAAATGGATCTGAAGTTTCAAGATGCTCATCTCAAGGTGAGGTCACCAAACATTGTGCCACATAGCAGAGTGTTAAATGAGTGTCATGGAACAACAGAGGCGGAGTGATGCTTAAAAAAAGGAAATTGCTGAGCTCCATTCCCATATAAATAAAACAAAATCAGATAGGTTCATACTTCCTGTACTGGCACCATTGATATGTGCGATAACATGAAATTTTTGATAGACATTTATGAAATTCTGCTCAAAGTGTACACTATATCCATATTCCTCCATCCCTCAAACCCCTATCACTGAGGAGTAAAAGGTTGGTGTTTTATGAATGGTACTAAGCATTTTGGGTTGTTGTGGTTTAACCCCAGCAGGCAACTAAGTAAAGTACCACATGCTTGCTCACTCACCTGCACACTGGTGGGGAGGAGAATCAGGGTGAAAAAAAAAAAAAAGAATAAAAAAGAAAGAAATCTCATGGATTGAGAAAAAGATAGTTTAGTGGAACTCCCCCAAGAAACAGCTTGGGAAGGACTCATGCAATATCATTTTCGGTTTTGTGTACAAAGCAAGAACAGGTGCAAGTCCAGCCTGACAAATAAAATGCAAATTCTTCATGTTTGCAAGTTCTAATTGCTGCTGTATCCAAGCACCCAACTGTTCAGGTCTTGAAGATCTCAGCTGGATAGATCATCACATTTATGATCTGTTGGTATGGAATGAAGATGGTCAGCAACAGATGAGACTAATACTAACATTCAATGCAGCATGAAATCTCCAACTGACCAGAGCTAAATGTCAAACTAGGCAGAATGAGGTGAGGCACAGAGAACACAAGTTCAATAACAAAGAAGAAGGCTGACTCATGGGATCAGAAAAATAAATATGATCTTCTCGACCTTGCTATGTCCCATCACAGCCAGTCTATTCATATGGCATTTCTTTTTACCATGTGGCACTTCAGCAAATGTTAGTGAAATCAACGTATTTCTTTCTAACTACTCAGAATGAAGGACTGCCATGCATAATAAAGCAACGTTGCAAGCTGACATTCTGAGTTCAATTGTCTGATTTGATGCAATATATAAAACTTCCATCAGCTGCACATCAGTAATGCCATAACTATTCCAAGATGTTGTTTTATGACTCTTAGCTTTGTTTTCCTTTTCAGAAGATTGATGAGAGAGGTTTGACTGGCACCATTCAAAACATACTGTAAGCACTGCTAATTTTAATATTAAAATTCCATAGTACAGCTCTGTCCAGATGTTGTTTATTAGAAATAGCCCGTTGTTTTCTTTATTTGTGCATTTTTCTTTGGCAGTCGTTATATCCTTTCCTGTAAGTAAAAAGAAAAAATTCCATACTTTTAAAACAGGCGTGTCTGGTATGACTGCATTGAGTTTAGCGCAGAGGGGTTAGACAGTGGACGAATGGGTGCCTGCAAACATGAGTTGAGCCAGAAGCCCTCCGTGTACGAATGATCCAGAGCAAGACAGCCAGTGCGTCAGCGACAGTATGGAAAAACCCCTTACCTGGCTATGTCTGGACTCAAACAAGCCTAAAAGGACCATACCTGCAGATTACAGGATTCAAGAAATTTGGAGGCAATACAGAGGTCACGCAACTGGGAAGATATTTAAAGATGTCTGACTAAGATTTCTCCTTCACAAATGAATTAAAGAAACCTTTTAGCAAGGCAGAAAGGCTTTGCCTGAGCAAAGTTTATCACTGTAAGGAAGTTTTGCCAGTGACAAACACATAAATAATGAGAAAGGCTTTGTTAGGTAAATTGTTTAATCCTCAGAGGGTATAAAGGGTATATTGAAATAATATTTCAACTTTTCAGTGGTCATTGGCTTTTTTTTTTCTTTGTGTTATAAAAAAAATCAGGAAGCTAATTTTTCACAGCACATTTGAAGAGTAGAAATGAACTCGTATCAATGTTGTTTGGCTGGCCTGTGGTTTTCACAAAAGGCAGTGCTGTGAGGTGCTTTTTTTCCTGCTCACTGGAAGCAGCTGAGTCTGACACTTTTTAAAATGACACTGAAGAGACATAAACATCGAGCACAGAGTTACCAAGTGCCAGGAAATAAACATTGAAGACTGACTGCCCATAAAACCTAAACAAATATTTCCATCAGTAAAACTGGCAAAATATTTTTAGGAAACAAGGTGCAATTAGCAGTTGCATATGAGCATGCAATGGTTTACAAGAGATGTACTATGGGTAAGGTAAATCAGTCCTCTAAATTTGCTTGCCATCTTAGAAGTCAGGTCACATATCTTCTTGGCAGACAGTATGTGAGTATCTTAGAAATTATTGGATTTCCTGGAGTATGCCACCACACTCACTGCAACATAGCACAAATGTGAAAGAGGATTATTATCAGAGAATCTCAAATCAGTACAATCTACAAACTATTGCAAAAATAGGTTGTTTAACACTGCCTCATTACTGTATGTCCAGCTTTACTTCCAGTCAGTTTCCCCGTTACAATCCGTCATTATTGTTAGTTTGGGCAGAAACTGTACTTCCAGCATTTGGACATCTATGATCACGGGTACATTTATATCTTCCATAGCATGTTGCAAAATGCTTAGCCCTTCAGCTGTTACAACTGTTTGCAGAGCTGCACTATGAACCTAATTGTTGGAATGAGCCAGGTCAGAAACAACCCTCCTCCCAAATGATTATTGATCTCAGTCCAAAGCAGAATATAGTAAAATCCTCTACAATAACTGTTGTACTGTTTTTTGTAGGATCAGCTTATTTACCTTAATATCTTATTTCCATTGTTGTTGAACACATAGTTGATGCCACTGTTTTCTGGTTCAAATGTAATTATGTGATTTGAAAAAAAAAATTTTATTGGATCGATATTTCTGTTTTATGTCTTCCTGCAGCTCACTTAGCCTGCATTTTTCTTCCCTCACCTTTCCCTTTTCCTTTGAAAGTATAGTTTTTCTTTCTACTCCTGTATTACCAGTTCCCTCCAGGACTCTCATTCTCAGATTCAACGGCAAAAGTGTATGTGCTGTGTTTAAGGGGGTTTATGATCCATTCTTCCTTTTGATTGCTGCATATACTGTCAGAGAAGGTAAAACTTGAAGTTATGGCCACGGAAGAAATGCTTAACAATCTGTACCTTTGTTCATGTCAGTTTTCCCCCGGCAGCTCAATCCGCCTACTGGTATGAGAAGGCTCATCAGAATTGGTCTCAGCGCTGGTAAATCTGTTTACCTTGCTGACAAATCTGCTGGTCTCCAAGGGGGAAGTTGAGGTTCACAGATTTGTTTTGCTCTTCCTGTGTCATGCCAAAGGTAGTATAACAAAGAAAAAAATACAACAGAAGAGCCAGTTGTGACCTGTACCTATTACCTACAAAGAAAATATGGTGTTTGAACCACTGTTTTCATCTCCGGAAGTATCACTATGAAAGCAGTATCTCTATGAAAGAATAGCCACTGCAGAGCTGCTGTTCCCCAGTTCATCAAGGGCAACCGGGGAATGAATAAACAGTGAAGGAAAGGGAGGAGAGATTATACTTCACAGCACACCAGCTAGTGCAGCTGAGGATCTGCATCAAGAGGCAGACCTTGCAGAAGGTATCGGGTTCAAGCGGAAACAGTTCTCTTTATTTTGTCAAGTTTGTCCTACCTTTAATGAGTGTGGATGTGTGGATGTGACCTTTTAATGGAGAAAAAAGTTTTGACAACACCGGGATGTTTTGCTGAGGTTTCAAGGTGATTCAACCAAATTTGTTTTTCGGGGAAAAAAAGAAAAAGAAAAATGAGCAAAAATTTTGAAAGCAGATGAGATTCTGGCCTTTTGAAATGAAAATGAAATGACTCATAAATGTACTTACAGAGTTTGAAATGTAATATGTCCAATAGTTGAAAAAGTTTTCTTCCTATAGCATTTTTTGTGTTGTTTTTTGCGAATATTTTCTCTAAGTGAATATTCTGTGGGGCCAAAAGAAAATATTGCAAAATTCAGACCTATAAACAAAAGCCAGTTATTCACAGAGCTCTGTATAGAATACGTTCATGCCTTTCTTTTAAGATCCATGCTTTTTCACTGATTACTTCACAAAGTCTGACTGACATGGCATTGTGAGCACATAACATTACCATGTGGGACAATATTGCAGTAGTACATATTATCTCCCAGTCCATTCCTTCATTTTCTAGTATCCCCTCTTCCCTCATGACCCTTTTGCTCTTTCTTGGCCACCTCCCAAAATAATTCTCTTCTGTTTTCTTTTTTGCTGACAGTTTCTATTTAAAAGACCTTGGTTCCTGCCCCTTTGTATTCATTACAGAATATAAATCAGGAGATCTCCGATTAGCTTACTTCCTTGTTTTTTTTAGCCAGGATGATGTCAGTACAGCTCAGGGAATGAAGTTTATTGGTTACATTGTGGATTCTCTGCTAGCCAAATGAAGAGAAGCCCAATGTACAAAGAGTGTGAAAGCTTGATGTAAACAACTATAATTTATATTGCTTTGAATTGTGGTGAGAAAGAAAATTTGCATGCTAGACGTGAACATGTTTTGTGATCAGGCATTGGTTTAGCCCAAAGGAAGAAGTAAAACTTAGTTAAAATGTCACAGCTCCCCTTTTGTTCTACAGCAACCAGCCTCTGGTGTACTTAGTGACTCATTTATTGATAGGTGTGTTTGGCAATATTCTCAGAACTTTTACTGTATTTCTTAAAACACTGCCATGGAAAAGGTGCACTCTCTTGTCTAATAAAACAACTTATTAAGATACACAAGGCTCACAAACCCTCTTGAGGGTTTAATATTGCCACAAAGACTGGCTGTTAATTTCCACGTGGATGGAGGGCTTGGTGGCACCCAGGTTCCTACAAAAAGGGGAGGATAGCTTGAGTGTATTCTCAATGCTTTTTCTTACTCACACTATATAGTTTATTTTATGTAGCACATGTATTTAACTTTAGCCAAAATAACGAGAGTATTTAATGGCAAGGCTAACCTTTATCATCTGACAAGTCCGATTAGCTGTTTGGAGTCAAAATCACGTTCCATTAGGAAAAGTCACATCAAGTCATATCCCCACTGCTCTGTTTATTTATTGAGAAAGCATGTTTTCACCTTATTTCTCAATCCATTCTGATCTGTTTATTTTAAAATTAAATACTCTCACAATGAAGCAGCATAGATTGCATTTCCCCAAATACAAAATAAAACTTCTTTCCTCTCAAAGTGGTGCCAAATACTGACACTCAAAACCAACTTGAAACCAGTGAATCTTAGCCTCGCTTGCATCATTTCAGGGTCTCACCCAAGACTGAAAAAGGCACTTTGTCTTTGTTGGGCTTTCCTCCCAGTCCTGCTGTGAGAGGATCCTGCTGAGGGAGGGCTGGTTTTTGCAGGGCTGGGGAGCAGGCGGTTCTGGTGCCTGAGATGGACCTAAGTGTAACCCATCAGGTGGGGACCTCTGTGCACTAGTGAAGTTTCCTCCACTGTCCAGCCCCTGGTAGGCAGGCAGAACAGCTGTGAACACCCTTTCCTCTCCAAACAAGCTCCTCTGGCCCCATACCCATTTCCTGGTAAAAAAAATAGCAAATTGCACAGACAGACAAATAAACCAAAACAAACCTGTGACAGTGAATTACAGCAAACCTCTTCTGACATATGGCAGTTTACTTAACTCACCTTGAAATAATGAGGTGTTGCAGTGAGCTCTCACACCTGTGTTCAAAATGGACCCCAAGCCCCCTTGCCTGGGCTGAGTTCTCTACAGATATTTTGTACTAAAAGTGGAAGGGCCTGAAGCCTTCTTGCTCTTGGCTAGAGACCTTGAAAGCTGCATTTTCAGTTCTACATGGCTGAGATTCCGTGAACGTTTTCATAAAGAGGCAACAGTAAAATAATATTTGGTAACCTTTCACTTTGCTAGTAGTTCTTAGAATTCTTGTCAATTGGAATCACAATAAAAAGCAATATTATACTATATTTTTTTCGTGTTTTAATTGGGACAAATTGAAAGCTTAATGTTTCTTTTCCCCCTGAAAACCACCATTCCATTCTGAGACCTAAATCTGAAGATTTCTGAAAGTGGCTTACTTTTCATGGCCAAGACACCTCTAAAAATAAAGTTTAGTGTAGATGAATTCTGCCTGAATTTCTTGAAAGTCTAGAAAGTTGTGGGGGTACAAGAAACACTTGGAAGTTCAGCTCAGAGGGGCATCATGTATTTTTCCCTGGTTTAACAGCACAAAAAATTAGAAGACTTCTTTCTCCATAACTATTTACATCATCTGTACTGACCTGCTTCTCATTTTTGAGTCTCAAGTGGACAGACCTTTGTATGTAGCATGTCACAAGTTTCCTTTGCCTTTTGTTTTGTAAAAGCACATTTAGAGTAATTTATCAGTTTTATAAAGTTGATTTTTTTTCATTAGCTGTAGACAAAATTAATATTGAGGACCCTATTATATGATTAATGAATAGCTAAAGATTAAATTTATAGGGATATGCATGATTATTCATAGATATGCATTGTTTGAAAATAAACATTCAAACACCGGTTTTTGCTCTCCAGTCTTACACATATTGCCAAAATGCCTCAAGTCTTTATTTCTTAGCACACAGAAGATAGGACGTAGGAGGTGAACTAAATCCCAGTTTACAGTGAGGATAATCTACTCATTTCCTATCAGGCAACCAAGAATGTTGCCACAGAAGCAGTCAGCCAAAAGAAAGAGAAATCAGCTCTCTTATCCAAGCTCTGAATTTTAAAGCAAGCCTAAATAATAGCACTCAACAAATGACACATTCTCTATGTTCAGTCCTGCCTGCAACATGCTACAGGTCAGGACAATTTCAGTTTGTTGAGTTCTCATCAGAACTTGCCAGCTGAATGGTACGACTGAGAATTTGGGCGTACGAGGGGCTGAGAGATTTCCCAGATGGAGATTACCAGCTCCTCTAAGCATTGGTTTGAAATGGCCTCAGGTTAGCATGGAAATCGAAATTGCTAATATACTGTCCAAACCCTACCACTTCTGGAAATACCGACATGACTGCTGCCTGGGTGGGCAGTCCAGATTGCTCCTGCAGCTAGGGATTCTAACCCAGGGCAGGCCAGGGGAAGGTAAACTTGCTCTGCCTCTGCCTGTGCTGGAAATCTATTCTGCAACCTTCCTCTTCCTCTGCTGCCAGTCTGACACCTCCCCTGGGCATACAGACATGCATGCAAAGAACTATGTGGTTCTGGACATATAAACAAACACTACAGCTCTTAAATCCCACAGTTTATAGGCTAGTCTGTTGAAAACATGCTTGTTGGAAATTAAAGGCTTAAACAACCTATGTTGCCAGAAAAGGTATCCAGGAGTTTTCTAAATGAAACATAAATTCCTCTCAGCATAATTACTGTGGTCAATTATGCTAAATCCAGCAAATAGCTTTTCTGTAAACAAACATTTTGTTAGTGAGATTAGTGAGATTAGAGGTCATCACCACCGATATGTAGGGATAGATCATTAGTTCTGATAAAATCAGAATTTAGCCAGAAATGTCATCCTCTCTAGTTAAATTTTAAACTGAATACTTGTGAAAACTGAAGCAACTATTTTTTAGTAACAAGGTAATTTCTCTGGTTAACTGCAATTTAAAGAAGAATCGCATTCCTTATCGAGCCACTGGCTTTCGAATAAAAGGTCTCAATTCCTGCATTAGGATGCTTAGACTGGCATTTAAGGATGTAAAATGGTCACTTACATTCCTGAATTGCAACCTGAATGTCTTGCCTGAAAAATGGATATCTGAGTAAGCAGATAAAGTCAAAATAATAGTTTTTCATCTCTTTTTAGCTATTTAAAATATTTTACCCTTGAATTTTTTTAGTTCTCACAAAAATAAGAGTGCCCAAATGTCTAGGCTATCCTGTCTTCTGATTCATATTATGATTCCCCACAATGAGCATTTTGCATTTATTTTGCACATTTAACTGCTCTGGAGTGTTTTAATGCTGCAATTTACTCTGGACTCCTGATTTAGGAGACCTCCAAAACCACCATTGGGCAGTATTCTATGATGGCAATAGGACCCAAGAAATTGGTCTGTAGCCTGAACTGTGCACACCTCCGTCTGTCTTCTCAAATTGAATCCTGGAGTGAAAGCTTTCTGCCGCCTTTGCTGGAGCTCCTTCATGTGCAGTATCCACTGAGGAAGGGATTAGCATTCCAAGTTAGTCCAAAGAGCTGGAGCAAACAAAAAAATAGTTAGCATTGTCACTAGCATCTTGATGATCTTTTGACATGCTTGGAATAGTTTACTTCATCCATGTAGATGAGAAAACAATCTACCAGGTAGCGCATAGAGTATAACAAACAGATTGCAGAAACAATTGATTATGCTTCAGATTAAAGACAATGAGACAATATCAAGGAAAGGAGAGTGAGATTCAAGAAGTTGAGTTCATTTGAAAAAAAGATTGCCATGCCAGTACAATTTTCTATTTTGGACGGGAAAATATTAAATTTGCTTTGTGCACTTTATACTAGAGTGTTGTCTATGGCATGTTGCCATTGCTAAACCAAACACATAGCAATAAAACATCTTTCCATGCTGGAAGAGGAAGTAGGAGATTAGTTTATAAGAAATAAATTGCATAAAACTATAAGAGAAATCCCAAGGGTCTCAAATGTGTAACACACAGGGGAGAGCTTGTTTTATACGGCTTTTAGGTTGAACTAAACAATATGAGTGTACATAATGTGTTTTCTTAAGGAGGCTTATAATGCATTTTATTTGGTTTTTTCATGAATTGAAAAACAGGTCTCTAGTGCTATATATTATAATCTTTTAGATTGTATTGCCCCAGTTTTCATGCTTTAGTCATACTTTGTGTTTGGAGTTTGTTTGGTTTGGTTTTTTTTATTATTATTTTTTTCTTCACTGTTTCTTAACAGAAATCTCTCTGCTGTTATAAGATTATACTCACCTATGCCGTCACAGTGTTAATTGCTAATCATGGCTTTATAGGCAGTGTGCAAATTTCTTTGCAAAAATTTCTTGTGCTGTCACAGCGAACCACGTTATACGCATTAAAACAAATGTGCTAGGGGAAGATATGTTATGATTTCAGTTTGTGGTTGAAAACCTGGACCTGAGGTAGAATTTGTGTTGTGCTTTGAATGGAAGAGTCCACTCTTATGAATCTGAGAAACATGGCAGGAGTTAAAAGGACACCGACAGACATGTAGACTAAGCAGTGACCTGAACTACAGTTTAAGGACTTTTCTTCTTTTAACATAAGCTGCATAGCCCAAGAGCCATCTGTCATTTGAGCTCAGCGAAAGTTTCTTTCACCAATCTTTTTTTTTTTTTCTCTCTATTTTATGTAGAGCCAGATTTATTGAAATCAAAACATTTCAAGAATGCGTTTTGCCAAATCTTTCCCTAACAAATGTAAACATTCCAAAAATTCCCTGTGACTGACTTTGACACATTTTTAAAATGATATGCTGTCATTTGGGAACTGGAATGATTTCTCATTTCACCAAAACTTTTCATTTTATTTATTGTCATTAGGAAAAAAATATAATCTCAAACCAAGATACACTGATTTTCTGGACTCCAAGGGATTTCACAGAAACCTTTTTTAAATTTTTTTAAATTCTCTAAATTAAAAAAACTGAAAAAACAACCATTTAGGCTTTCTTATGTGTGAACATCTAGTAAGCCAAAAGAATAATGTTTTCAGCCTGCTTGGCAACCAATTAACGGTTTCACTTCCCCATCCTCTGCATGGGTAGGCACTGAATGTAGGTGTCAGACTGGAGGAGTTTCTTGTGAGCTCCCTGTGACGTGACCATGGGCTAATTGACCTTGAAAGCAAGAACCTTTGACTAAATGGTGACATAGCGATGGAAAGCTTCTAAAGTTGGTGAGACAATTACATACAAGAATAAGCAAATACAGTAGTGGCTACTTTTTCTGGGAAGCCCTTAATGTGTTAACTGACGACTGAAGATTGACAAAATTGTATTTTTCTAATTTTTCTTCATCTTGCTTTTGGTAACTGCTGCTTCTCCACCACCATCCCACCCCCAAACCTTTCCCCGGCTTCTCCCCCGGACTCACCTCCCTCTCAAAAAAAAATTAAGAAGGGTTAAATTATGTTAGGATTCTGTGCCATGGATAAAATCCAGGCCCCTCCCCTGCAACTTCAAAGGGGCCATTTGCAGTGGAATGAGTGTCATTTGGTGGTTGAAGCAGGAAGCTATTTGGGCAAGAGGCACGACATAAACAGCCGAGGAGCAGGGGGACCAGGACCTGAGGACTGGTGCAAAAGTCTTTCCACCTATGGAGCACGCAGGTTTTTTCAGCTGCTGGGATGCGGCAGGCAATTACAGGGCACTTGATGCTGTCCTGGGAGGAAGCTCGTTTCTCTTTGGCTCCGTGCCCTCCTCCCCTGCAACCCCTCTAATTACTGGTCATGGGCACAGGGGCTGGTGTTTGGCATTAGACAGCAGACAGGGGACCATCACGCTGAAACTAGGAGTCACCCAAAGTTATTTTCTCTTGGGAAAATCTGACTTTATCTCCTGCTCTGGCTCATACTATTCTGAAGTAAGCCACAGAGCCTCACTTGCTCTCTGCAGTTTAATGAGCAGAAAAGAAAAATGCCTTTCCTTCCCACTGTGAAACAGATGTTTACTTTCTTAAAGACAGAAAGATGTACTCCTGTCACATTCATTGTTGTGTGCAAAAAAGCTCACTTTATGCTTTTACTTGGTCCTCGCAGTTGTCGTTGTGTGCAGTTTTTTTGGGTGTAACTTATTACATTTTTGCTTGCCTTGGATTCCTGGAGGCCTCATTTGGATACAATGCATACTTGCCTCACTTCAGTTCCTGTAGACGGTGATGTATTTGATCTGCTGGCCTGAGATATGCATTTCTTTCAGAAACCCTAATGTAAACACTGAAAGTAGTTTATAGCTGCAAATCAGCATCCAATGGCAATGAAGATTTAAGGCTATGAAGAACTGACAAAAAAAAAAACCCTCCACTGCAACTCAGGGTCTTAAGGTGGTTCTCTAGTCTCGAAGCCACAATTAGAAATACTGTAAAAAGCTTCTGGTTTTCTTCTTATAGTTTTCTTCTTTTTTGTTTTCTTTCTTTTTTTTCTTTTCTCAGTTTTGGTCAAGCACAAGGAAGTATATTTCTGCTGTGCTGACTTTTTTTTCCTGCCCAGCAGATTTGGAGCTGAAACAGAGTCTTGCTGACAGGATTTAATATGAGGAAGTTTTGCAACATAATTTACAGCTGGCATAAAACTTCTTGGTGAATGTCAGAAGGTAACTACTGTGATAAACTAGTTAGGTATCGTTAGGCATATTGTCTGAGCAACTTGCTTGCCCCTCAAACAAACACTTCATTTGGTACAGAATTCTCTCAAGGCATCCACCCTAATTGCTGAAATCTACCATTTAATGAACAGAGTTAGTTATGTGCACATTAAAGAAGTAGTAGAGAGAAAATCCTTGAGAACTGCATTCTATTTCCAGATGCCAGCTTCAAATAAAAAGCAACGAATCTCTTCTTTTGCTTTCCAAATAAATTTGTCCAACATCCTAAAAATCAGAAATATTTAATAGGGTGACACTGAGCAACGAGAGAAAAGGGTGGATTGTTTTGATTTGTTTTGTTTTAGAAAAGATTTGGAGAGTGAAACCTGCTTTTGTACATCTTGTTAGCACATTTCACTGTAGTTGGCAGTTTGGCAACAGATGAAAACATCTATGTTTGTTTTAGCTGGCAAGACTGCTCAGTGTATTGGCCTGAGCAGTGGTGGGAACATCTGGATACCTGGAGTTTATTCCCAGCTATGCCACTGCCCTGCTGGATGACTCTGAGCAGCCACCTCTCCTTGCCTCTTCACTGCCTGCTTCCCTCCCATGTAGTTTCTTGTGTCTAGTGAGCTGGTGAGCACTTGGAGCAAATGTTTTCAAGAGATTTTTATCTGTACAGCACCTAGCACAGCTGACTCTTATCTCACTTGGGATCTGCAGGTGCTTCAGTCATGCAAGCAGGAGCAACAAAAATAATGATGCTGTGAATCAGCATAGCACCAAAGAAGTTGGTTTGCATGCAAAGCAAAGGGTCCGGCCTGCAGTCTTGTTTCACTGAGTTTATGAGAAAAGAGTGACATAAAAGAAAATGGAAATGTTTCCTTTTTTTCTCCCTTTTTGTGTTCTCAGTGATGTTCAAAGACTGGAAAAGGCAAATCTCTGGTTAGCTAGGATGTAGCTGAGGAACGTCATGCCCTTTATTGTGGCTCTCACTGTGTCTACTTGCAGTCAGTAGAGTCAAAACAGAGAAAAGTATTGGGTTTTCACCCTCCTAGACAGGAGCACACTGGAGCAAAACCAGGGACATGATAGAAGATAAAGCAGTAATAAGCAGGGTAAATAGCCAGTGATTGTTTCAGTGTCTCTGTTGTGGTCAACGTGCTTAAACAAAGGTGTGGTTGAAACTCCTATAGCTGCTCCCAGATGTACACAACTAAGCAGCTCCTTGTGCACGTCCAAGGGGGAAACTGCTACTAGTACAGAAAAGGCAGACAAAAAAACCCACCCTATGAGCCACTGGTTAATTGTTTTCAGATAATCAATAAAGTCATTTCTTGCCATAGCCAGAACATTCACTGTTTTATTTACTTACCTGTCCTCAAAAGGGTTTTGAAAGTCCTCCATGTACGCTGTTTTGACAACAGTTTTACTGCAATGACTGAGGCTGAGTTACTTCTTCACATAAGTATGGAGGAAAGTCAAACCAGGCCCAGAGCTGAACTTGTGGATGCAATTATAAATGATCAGCAGTGTTTTCCTAATCAGCTTTTCTTTGTTGCTCTTTGGAGCAGTACAAGTCCTTGATACTCACCGCATGGTCAGTGTTGGCAGGTGGACGTGTCTGTCTCAAGTGCTGTGTCCTTGTAGCAGCATTAGGCCCATGTTAGCATGCTTCCTACGACATGCTAACTTTGCTGGCAGGCAATTTCATACTTCTGCAACTTGGAACGAGGGGTGAGTGTGAAGAATGGATGACACTCCACGACAAGAAAAGCTGTTCTATGATCTGAACTAAATCTTGAAGACTTGGAGGGTTATTTCCTCAGTTCACCCCAAGCATGTTTTTCTTGAGCTGCAGGCTTAATGCAGATACTTAAATAAGCAATTATGCTTCAAAAGTGTTGTGTCTCCAATGATTCCAGTAGGATTTGCTGGTTCACTATTTTTAATTAACTGATAAGGGCTTGGAAACCTAACTGTAGGCAATTATTTCAGAAAACTTTGGATAATATCCTGTAACAATATTAAATATTCAGAATTAACAATCAGCTATTCAATGGAAATTTGGAAGATGTGCAGTAAACACAGTGCGACACCACACACGGAATGAGTACCAAAGGATAATATTTGTAAAAATTATATGCTGTCATGTTCTTTAAACTATATTAAGAGAAGTAAATTAAATTTGGACAGCTAGTGTTTTCTTAAGGTTTCACCACTTCATTCTGCAGTTTTAGTATTCTTTCATTGTAGGTTTTTTATAATAAAATGTACACTGGTCCTTTGTTATAACATATTATGAGTTAAATGTTAAATTATAAAGTATATTTAGAAAAAAAAAAAAAAGTTAAAATGCAGTAGTCAAATTAACCAACTGTGGTCCTCCATGACATGTTAACCCTGCTTTTCACATGCTTGGTCACTTGCAGTCTATTTTACTAATTCAAAGAATTCACAACATGTCTCTCAGTCATTTCCAGGAATTTGAAAGAGCTCTTTTGTTTATTCTTACTTGCAACAGGCATCTCCACAAAATTCTTCAAAATATAGCAAAGACTTTTTCTCTTCTGAAACAAAACTTTAAGTGCCTAAAAATAACAATCCTTTTTTTGTGGGCTAATTAGTGCATCAAATTATTGCTCAGGCCCTTTATCTGAGACTTTGGGCAAAATCCAAATGGAAATGAGCTTGGCCGGTGCATTTTAACCTACATTTGTCAGCCTCACAAAGTCGCCATGCGATTTAGCCCAGTTGGCAGCTCTGGTTAAGAGACAAGCAGGGCTGGCATAGCTGAGATGCTTCAAGCGGGGAAGACGGTAGCACTTTGACAGGACTGCGAACACACGCTCTCACTGCCACTGCCTTTCCTGCTCCGTGCGTGCTTCCAGTCCCTGCTCTCCCTCCCGCCCCAGCAGCAGCATCGGACCTGATTCTGTTATTTGAGATGTACAATAAAACCTCTTTTCAGGAAAGCAAGAAAATCCTCCTGAACACAGACATGCTATAAAATTAGTAATAGTCCACTTCCGAAGCAGAGAAAGGATTCACCGCTTGTTCCTCTTATTTACACCTTGGTGGTACACCAAGCCAAGTGGTGCTCAGGCATCTCTCTTGCCAGCGTGGCCGCCCTGGGAGGCTGTTCCCAGGTGCCACCACAGAGCCATGCCGAGGTGGGTGATGTGACAAGCCCGGTGGCAGATATGTCTTGTTTGAGGCCCTGGTCAGGCACGGGCGCGATGGTGCAAGCGCGGGAGTAAGGGTAGTGATGGTTTGATTGCTTTGGCTGTGGCCCAGAACAGCCGTGCGGTGGAGATACAGTATCTCAAGGACCCATCCTGTTACAAAATTGCAAAATAAATAAACAAAACGGGGTATTTTAAGACCTGCAGCCATTGCATCAGAGGAGCGGCTGCAGGAAAGGTTGTGTCTTGTGCCAGCCATGGAAGAGAGGGCTTAAGTGAACAAAACAAACTTTTACAAATTCTCCCCTAAGCCACATTTGCATAAATTCTGTGAGATATCAGAGAGATTGTAGAAATTCCCCCCTTGGTTACAAATCAATGTATTTTGTTCATTTTTTCTGGACACTCAAGATCCATGGGAAGTTGTGCATCTCACTGACAGCACAGTCCTTGATAAGTCTGATAACCCCTATCATTTTATCACAATAAAATCAGCAGGATAAAAATAACTGTCAAAGTAGCAAGGCCAGGATGAACATCACTAAAGAATGAGGTGGTGAGGAGCAGCTTTGTGAAGCAGCTAATAAACCTTTGCAGAGCTTTGAAAACAGCTTGTTTGTTTTTAAGAGCTGGAAATGAATAAAATTAAAACCCAACACTATTAATAAATTATCTTTCATTACACAAGGGAATAATACAGGTCCTGTGCAACTCTATTTTTTCAGAAAAACTACAGACAATTATTAGGTATTTTATGACTTGTAAAATATTCAGAGGAAAAAAAAAATTGTGCCTTACATTTTCATTTGTCATTAAAGACTCATAAATTAACATGATTTTTTTTCTTTTTACCCAACCCCTGCAGAATTTTGTCATGCTTACAAAATGCTCATGGAATATGCATGGACATTTTCATTGACAAAAAATAATTAAACCTTCTATTTATTTTTAAAGGATACATTTTTTTCCACTCTGGAAATATACTTCAGGAGATATATTTAGTCTCATACAGAATAGTGAGAAGATATTCCCAAAAGCAGAAAAAAAGAGGAAAAATATTTTAATTTATTATCATATAGAACTATCCTTGAGGGAATTTCCAAGTTTTCTACTATTGTCCATTAAACTCACTGAAAAGAATTAAAAAAGAAATTCTGTTAGGTTTTGATATGACAGAAGTTGTCTCTTCATATTTAATGCCAAAATTTTTGGATTACCAGTTTGTGTTGAAGTAGAAAAATATTACTAACTGCTGAATTTCTTTTAATAGCTACCAAGACCACGCAAGTTGACCAGGTTTGGCATCCAAATGGGAGATGAAACAGAGAAAATTTAAAAAATAAATTTAAAAAGAACAGCAGTATTTATTGCTTTGTCTCAGTTCAATAAGGGCATAAGGAATTTCATTTATGAAGGAAGTATTTTCATTGTTATTTCACTTTTTTATTAAATTCAATTTGAAAAAATACCTTGAAAAGAATATTTCCTGTTCAGCAAATTACATCTTCTGGTCAAAAGTCTTGCATTTGGCAAAAAATACATTACTTTCCCACCTATACCCACTACTGTTTTTTTCTCACGTAACATGGCCAAGGCAGCTTGGATTGATTTCCTCGTTCATTTTTCAGCTCCATTAAAACTGTCAGCGCAGGCAATGCAGTATTCACTCAGTTAACATCTCCGTCCCAGGACCAGCTACCTTTAAAAACTGCTTGTCTATAGAGTGCTTGAAAGAGCTGGATTAAGACAAGCTAGATGTTACTGCTGTTGCCTAAGAACACGCGCATTTTTCCAGGTCCTTGACGTTTTACAGTATTTCCTCATTCCTCACTCCTTATATTTTCTCCACAATGAGGACAGTGCAGCAGAGTTGGGGCTATCCAGGCGCAATGGCTGATTCTCTGCTCGGGCCACAATGAGATCTTAAAGACAAAAGTCATCTCTAAGTGAACGAGATGCCATGAAGCTGCCTTGTGACATCCCTGGCAGCCTTATTTTCTGTCACATTGTGACTGCCTGACTAGCTCAGGTGCTGTATGTACATACAAGCATTCACATGTATCCAACACAATTTAGTCACGAGTAAGAGGACTGCTAATGAAGCTGAGTCGAGTTATGGTCTAGAGGCACGTGAGCAGGTTACACATCCAGAACTCATAAAGTAGGTAATACTCGAGCAATGACCAAGAAAGACACTTGAGTGTGAGATACGTCAGCCTTTTAATATCCTGTAGTGAAGTAAATCTGAACCTCAGGTGCCCGAATAGTGCAAATTGTACAAACTAAAAGAAGATCACTTGGTACATCTAGCCAAAAAATGACAGGGCCATTTGCACAGCCTGCTGTGCTCTATGGAAAGCCACTATTTCCAGTGTTGAGGAAGCACTGAGAAATTAGTTGTGAATTCTGCTGAATTGTGGGCAAAGGTAGTTACCTGTACATTAGGAAGATGTTCAAAAGTAGGTTGCAGAGATCCTATTAAAAGAAAATCTGCACCGTAATGCATAGGAAGAAAGAAGAAAGATGAATTTTGTTGTTTCCATGATGTTAGTCTCTAGGAATGTAAAGCTCCAAGTAGAAGTAAATTGTTTAAATGACAAACTTTTAGAAGAGACAACTTAAGAACTCAACAAATAAGAAAATACTGATCCCCTGGTGATAGTGCCAAGTTTTGCAAATGGATTTGCTAAGATTTGAAAATCTATTTTCTACTATTTCAAGAATCATTCTTGAGGAAAAACGTACACAAAACATTAGCAGCTTAGAGTTTATGAAATCATACATAACATTGCAAAGAGTGAAGCGTTAATGTTATTACTAAAATGGTGATTGTGTGAAATGTGCTACGTAATTATTGTCATTATAATGCACAGAGATTTACCAAAAGCTCTGCCCCTTTATACAGGTTTTCTGCAAGCAGGGCCAGTAGATTCCTCCTGCCTCACAAAGATCATGATTTAAGCACATCTAAATAATTGATTAAATATTTTTTAATTCTGGTTTGTTTTCCTTATTAGATGCTTTCTGAAGTGACGGCTGATTTAAGTGGAGAACTTCAGCCTAGGCCTTCACTTTTTTATAAAATGAGCATCTGATAAGGGTGTGGTAGTAAGGATGTGGTGCTCTTGTACCAGAGCAACATTGACCAATTAATGCCTCAGCATGTGGTGCCACTGTCTTTATAAATGTGTTAGCTGATGCAGAGAAGTGATGTTTATTGCAGGAGGTTACACATGGAGTCAGTAGTAGTGCCAGAGACTGAAGAGTTCATATGGTCAAGTATCGAGGAAGCACTCAGAAAATTTAAAAGCTTCTTTGCAACAATAATAAATCTCCACTTGCTGTGTCAGACTCACAGTAGCTTGTCTATCAGGCTACTCTTGATCTGGTCAGCAAAAAGACCACAATGTATCAAGCAAATCCTATTTCATAGGATGCATTGTTAGCAAGATAATCCTATTCATGCCAACTCTTCTCTGCAAAAGGTACATGTCATCATTTGCCACTTGTGCTTTAAGTTAAAGCAAAACTGAAGCCAAACCAGAAAGTCATGGCTCCTTATCACCATCTCAGTTTCCTCAGTATTTGAACACAAATTATGTTTCAGCCACATTAAATACTTTTCAATATTCATAGTCTATTAATAAGGCAGTGCCCTTTGTTCTACTATTGTAAATCTTAATGAAATAAAATGGTTCATTCAAAAGGGAATTTGTGAAGTTACAAACTTCCTGTGCTTCCTGATTATCATCATAAAACCCATATCATATTATTTCTGCTCCCTGGGGTACCGAGTCTCAGGTGATGTCCACTGGCATAATGGTTGACTTGAACAGGACTTTAGTGATTGATATCAACTGAGGATCCTGCCCTAGTATTAAATTGCATTTTGTGTATTTTCCTTTAGTGGTTACTTACCTGACTCATACTTCCAAGAGAAGGAAACAGTATCATATGACTTAGTAAATTTACTAGCCAGGACAAACAAACTGAAAGAGGATTGATTTAGATCAGATATAAGGAAGAAATGTTTTATGATGAGGATGGTGAGACACTGGAACAGGTTGCCTGGAGAAGTTGTGGGTGCCCCACCATTGGAAGTGTTCAAAATCAGGTTGGATGGATCTCTGAGTAAATTGCTCTAGTGAAAGATGTCCCTGCCCATGGCAATGGGGTTGGACTAGATGATCTTTAAAGGTCCCTTCCAACCCAAGCTATTCTATGAGTATATAAAATGTAAGTTGCAAAATCTGCAGTTTGGAAATGAGCTGTTCACAAACAGTGCAGCAATGAAGAACTGTCTGTTGGCAAAGTCCCTTTGGTAAATCAGAAGATCTGGATGCAAGTCAGGAATTACTTATTGAGGGAGGTCCTATGGTCTCTATTAAGCAGGATACATGACCAAAATGGTCCCTTGTGCCCTCCAAGTCTATTCAGCTGTAGTCTGTGAATTAGTGATAATTGTGAATAATTTCTGTAAAAGCATTCATGCAAGAAGGCAAAAACAGTAAGGAGTAACTTTTTCAAAGCTCAGCTGTACACAAGGGTGCTGTATACTGGGCATGCCTGCTCTCTGTATGACTTCTGTTAAAATTGATGGGAGTGGAGAAAATTTCCATCTTTGTGCAGACTACAGTTTGAGGCAGTGCCCTGTTACCATTTTGCCATTTCCATAGGAAACAATAACTTCAGCTGTGATAACAGAAAGCAATATAACCTGGAAATGAAATAACTCTAAAACCAGTCCACAACCAAAATACTGCAGCTGGAATTGAAAGCAAAGATGAAGCATGACCCTAACAGGGTCAGCATTACAATTAAAAGACCCTGCCATATCCAGCTTTGGGATGATTTTTGGTTTTGGTGTGCAGTAGCAAACAGAGTTACTGAGTTAATCTCATTGGAAGAAATCAGAATTCATAGTGGACATTATGACTTTCTCAGTATGTTCAGATACTACCTCTGACATTTTGAGTAGCATGGGTTTCGAGGAATTGATGTTTTTTCTTGCTTGGCTTTGCTAGGACATTGGAGGGAAAGAGAAATTTCCAAGTTTTGTTTCCTCTGATCTGTTAATGAATGTTAGAAAATTTGCCATATTATGTCAGTTTTTATGTATCTTGCCCCTACTGAAATATAGCACAGAGGTCTTGATGGTATCAGTAATGATGAATCGGGTCTCAGATCAGTATCTAAATGTGTTATTCTGCTGCTTTCCAGTCTTACTTGAATAGTAGCTGGTTTCCCAACCCACTCAGCCCTTTCTGAGTGACTTAGACAAAACAATCTTGCTGAGTTTGCTGCATTGCTTCAGGGAGAGTAAATTTTATAGGGCAAATTAATTTCTATTGGCCCAGACAAATCTAGTCTGCAGTACCCAAAGGGGAAAAAAACCCGAGCAAACAGAGATGTCTAAAAGCTCATACAAGAACCTTTAACCATTTATTAACCTATTTTAGCTATATATAAACCTGATTTTAGGTCAAGCCTTATAACTTAAAAGTGCAATTTTATACAGTTCAAAAACAATCTGCCTCCCATCAAGTTGGCATTTAATCTAATTAGCAAGCAGAGGGAAGGAAGACTGAAACTGGCTGAATTTAGTTATTTTATTTATATTACTTATTATTTTGTTTATATACTATTTGGTTATTTTGTTTTACTAAAAATTAAGTTACTACCATATCACATGTTCTTACTTAGCCTATGGAAACCATGGATTTTGGGGGACTGCAACATACAGTTCAAGTCAGTTCACTAAAAGCTAGAACTGAAATTCCTAAGAAAAAAAAGAAAGAAAATCAGAAAATTCCTGTGCTGTTTTGTGTCATGAAGGCGATATTCTGATGCCACCAAAACCGGTGGAGCCCTTTGGGAGGTCTGGGATCCCCCCAGCCTCACGCTCACATTGAATCAAAGCAGTTGGCATTGAAGAGGAAGGTGTTTGCGGCAGTATGAAGAGACCCAGCCTTCTTCCTCTGCTGTGGGAAGGAAGATCACTGGGGAGATAGCAAAGAGGATGAAGTAGTTTGTGGGGGGAGCTGTGGATTCAGTGCATACCTCAGCAACCTCTTTCAACAGGAAATGAAAGCTACCCAGATAAGGTGTTGATTGCCTCACTGACACTGCCCTGGGCTGCAGTTATTGTGGCTCAGGCTACGTGCAGACTTGAAGAGGACTTAAAAAAAATAAACTGAAAAAAAACCCCACCACACATGAAAATCAATCCTTCTTGTACCATTCCTGCCAGGACTTGAATCTAGAGTTCACTGTTTAACCTTAAAATGCTGATAGCATCATAAGCAATCCCAGCAACTTCAGGAATTCAGCAATTTCATACCTTTAACTAGGGATCAGTTGTGGCAAAGCCGTGCAGATATCTAACACCAACTGGATTCCCACAGGAAAAATAGTTTAATTGGTCTGTTTTGAAAATGATGGTTTGATTTTTACATTTTTTATATATACCTTGTAACACTGACTTCACAAGCAATCTTTAAATCCTTCAGATACTTTTGGAATTATGGTCCTAAGAAAAAAAAAAGGAAAAGAAAATCTGAATTTCACCACCCCCATAACATGATACAGAAGGAAGAAAATCACAAATGAGGCTTTGAAAGGATGAGAAATATTGCCAGACAGAGCTGGGGTGGCAAAATATAAGTAAAAAGCTACAAAGTAAAACAGTGATTAAAAGACAGCTGAATCCCACACAAGCTATTAGACAGTGCTGAGTGATAGGTGATAAAAGATCAAGTTCATGTCCTTTTTATTGCTGCAAGCAGAGAACTTAAGATGCTGATTCTGACCAAAAGCATGAAAGAGTGCAGAAAGTCACGGGATACTGTGAGTCATTTTGAGAGTGATCTTCGAATTCTCCTCCCTCACCCCTACCCTTGAGAAAGCCAATTAGTCAAAATCAAGTGAGTTCGTGGAGGGCATTCGCAACATGGAAGATGCTATGCAGGCTGAACAAAATAAAGACAGATTTTTTTTATGGTGGAAGGAGATAAATCCATTAGTATCAGACTCCACATAGGTATCAGCCCAAGCTGGGAAAAGAATTTTTGGAGGATCACTAATATTATTAGTGTCTGTTGTTACAATACTGTGACTTAATTCTGTCTTGAATCTATGATTTTATATTCTGCTGGGCATAGTCAGAAATAAGAGGGAAATGGCACATCTATACTAGTATTTTAGTTCAGAGAAGAAGTGAACCTTGGAAGAGCATATTCTGGCTGTCCCTACAAATTGCACTTTGGCTCTCACCGTGGAATTGCCTTGGAGATTGTAAAATGGATTCCTCTGGGGTGAAATGAAATCAAATGATGTGCTTCTCTAATGCCTTTTACTTCTCATCTGAAGTAAAACCCCTGAAGCACCTTTAGCATAGATGTTGGACCCTCAGTAACAAGTATTTTGCCCTGGAAAGCTACTCCTTCCAGACCATACTACTTGAGGACCCAATGGAGTCTCACTCTTTTCACCTTACTTTAAATGCCTACCACATATATTTGATTCAGGCACTTGTAACCATTAGAATTGACTTCATATTGACTTCAAAGGTGTGATTTATCAATCTGAAAGATATATCTGTTGCTCAGATGAATCATATGCTCAAAGCTACTATCTTCTCTGGAGTAACAATGAGAAGAGTCTAGGTGATGAGGTTCTGGGTGGATGTTCACCCAGTAAATCTGGCCCTAGTTAGTTTAAAATGATGGTATTGGCAGAGAACAGGAAATAGAGTCACAAAGAAATTACTTAATGTCTCTGAGGCCATCTCAACTGACTGGTGAGATGGGACTTCACCTCATATATTTCAACTCCTAGTCAAATGACCTCTCCTTATACACAGTAGTCATTAGAAATATTTAGTTGGTTGATGCAGCATGATAACTTAATCTTTATTTATGTTATATATTTTTTTTTTCTGTAGAATTGCAGGTCAGAGCTGCCACTAACAAAACTCTCCATTTTCTATCCATTAAGAAGAATGTGTCCACTTTCCCAGCATTGTTAAATTTTGTAAATACCTGTGTAAATTTCCTGTTTTGCATTCTTTACATCACTGAGCTTATTATGAACATATGTCATGCATTGAATTACACTGACTGTACTGAATCTATATTATTAATTTTTATTAGTGATGTCATTTATGAATGGAAGAGTTCCAGTTCCCTGGATTCAGTGTCTTTGTAAGCATAAATATCAACCTGAACCAGGAAAATAAAATTATACCCACAGTTGCTGAAATTGTTGATATTAAGTTAATTCAAAAAGATGAAAGATAAAATGAATTACCTGCTTTCTGTTTCTATGTGTCAGAAATACTAGTAAAAAGTGGTATCAAAATAGTCTCATTTGTCATGTTGAATGTGTCATTACTAGTTTTCCAAGCTATCTGGAAATGATAGCTGTACTACTTTTTAGATGTAGATAACTGAGTGTTTGGGTTTTATTTGTAATGGGTCACTGAATGAGGAATCTTATTTAAATCATATTAGTCATGTTTGCATTTTAAACATAAAATCCTGCAAAAGGTAACAACAGTCTTAATGCTCATTTTAATCAATATTCTGAAGAGGGAATTTAGGCACAGACAACAGCAAACAAAACTCCTGGACTTTACCTCAAATCCTCCTTGCCCATATAAATTGATTCTATAGAAATTAATTGCAATTTGCAGTGTGGCAGTAAGTGCAATGTTTAAGGAAAACTGAAAAGAACAAGATGTTCATGCAGAGAAGTTTCAAAAACAGCAATGGGAAATCCAGATGCCTAAGATTCTACCTGGTTAGAGACCTGGTGCCAATTTTAGTAGTTCCATTTTAGTAACATGCACCCCAATGTCTGCCTAACCTTGCTGTGGCAATCCAGAGGCAAAACTCCATTTTAAGATGTGCAGTCATTTTTTGGAGGAGAATACCTATAAAGAAATGAGGCATATTTGGAAGAACTGTGTTTCAGATGCTGGGCTGAAGAAAGCTAGGAAAAACTACAGCAGATGGCTAAATGAAGATTGTCATCATATTTAGCTTTTCTCACTTCACAACTTCAATAGCCATTTCGTGCCAGGGAACCCAGCGCCTCCGGATGTCCTTTTAATTCTGCTCATCTTTCTCTTTCTCTTTCTTACTCTTCCAGTGCTTGCCAGCCTGATTCAGACAGTGTTGCGAAACTACAGTCCCAAACAGACTGTTGCTCTTTCTGGTTATCCCACGGCAAAGAAATTGGAGGGACCTGTTTCTTCTGCCACTGCTGTTTCTGATGCCACCTGATATATTTTGCAAAATCTGTTTTAAATTTAGAGCTTTCTAAAAAGAATCCAAGTCTTAAAAGATTTTAAATGGATCAAAATTTGAGAAAAGGACCTACGTTCACTGAGGAGTCTCTAAGCAATATCTCTTGAGGGATTCAGTTTTTCTTCTGAACTAGGTCTCATGCTAATACTTGTATGTCACCTAAAGAAACAAGTTCAGTGTAGCACATTTTCCACTTCAACAATGATCTAACGATGGGCAGCACAGCGGACTTTGCAAAGGTGTGGGCCCCTGCAAAGAGGAAGCAAATTCTTGCTGTTAGGACCAGGAAACTTAAATCTTTATGAATGCAACTCCCTGCAGCAGGCTACCTGAAGACAAACAGCTGGGAAGAGCAATACTTATGGCTGATCCAAAGTCTGTTCAAAAGGGCATTTATTCTGAAAGAGGCATCTCTGAAAAGGTGTGTAAGGAAAATGTGTTCAAAGTGCGATGTATTCCAGAAACATGAGCTGCCAAACGCAATCCAGATGGTGAAAGCAGTACTGTAAACGGAGATTCAGTGGGGACACCTGAGCAGTATACAGCCAGCATACACAAAAAGTAAAGAAATTTATGGTCTAAGAATAAGGAAGACAAAAGGCCTTTTATTCCCCTCAAGGCATGAGGTAGTGTCCTTAGAACACTTAAGTGTGGTCAACATGGGATGTGACCCATGTTCTGCAATGCAAGATGAAATTCTCTGGATTTATCTCCTGTTTACTCAGATCTATGTAGAAATAAATAAAATAAAATAAAATAAAATAAAATAAAATAATAAATAAAATACCGAATATAAATATTCAAATAGTATTTGTCTGCCACTAGCTGAGGCACTAAATCTCCTGAAGCCAACTGTGTTTGGTTTTGGTTTTATTTGTTTCTCAGTCAGAAGTGCTTCATTCTGCAGCTTCTTACCTGTGTCAGACCTGTGTAGGAGTGCTCTCAGTCTCAGATAGACTTTTATTCCTGATGTCTTTCAGCACTGCAGATGCATATTAATATCTAAAGCAATCTCTTCACCTGTGCAACAGCAGTGCCAATTCTACAAGCTTTTAAAGTACTTTAATCTGTAAGAACATTAGCTTCAAAGCAAGTACTTTGGTGCTTGGATTTAGAGATATACTTCAGAAGATTGCTAAATTTGCTCAAAACACTCAATCTGAATGAACTGAAATGTCTTGGGCTGGAAAAAGTGGGCCTTATCCTCAAAGTGCTGACATTCACTTTGACACACAGCCTGCCTTTGGGACTGCAGACAGCTGGTTAGCTGCCACGTACTCATTCTTTACTGCACATATTGTGGAAGGGCTTAAAGACTTGTTTTCTGTTTTACCTTCAAGATGTCTTTAACTGCTAGGCCTATGTGCAGTGTCCCACAAGAACACCAGAAACAGACAAAGGGGAGAAACATCTAACAACATTAATACTGATAACTAGCCTTTGCTCTGGCCTGTAAATAATTTTCCTTTGGCTTGTATGGCCCTCATGCCCATGGAATGTTTGAGAAAGTCACTGTTGTCAGTACATAATAACTAATAAAAATTAAACACTTAAGAAGTCATTTTACTGTAGTCATCTAAAGAAGCTATATTATTTGAAGCTTTCACTGTTGTGTAAATACTGATCTTTATACAAACACTGTTAAAAGGAAGCACTTTTTAAAAAATCTTTTGTGAAAGATTTACTGGTTTTTAATTGCATTATTGTTCAATAGATGAAAAAAGTTATATAAACATCTGAATTGCTAGGCAAAATAGTCTGGATACAAAACACATTTGCTGTAGGCAGTAAAATAATCTTTGTTTAAATACTATAGTCAAATATAGCAAAATATAATGTCTTTTTGTCGAGTTTCCTTAGCAAAGTTAAAGGATTTCCTCCCAAAAGTTTGGAAAGTTTTTTCCTAACCTGATGGAATTTAAGGCATCTTTCTTTCATTAGAGCTTCTTCTTTATCAAATTGAGTTTATTTTATTTCTTCTGAGCAAGACACCCTGTGATTGAATTTAGAATAGAAACAGAAATTCATTTCGGTTTTTGGATAATAGAGAACAGTTTCTCAGTTAATTTAATGTGCTTACAGGACATATTGTTAAATATGGTTCAACAAAATCAATCCAAATGAGCTCAAGATTAGATTTTATTCTTTCATTTTTCAGAATACATGTAATTTTGCACAAGCTTTGGCACAGATTTCTAACAGATAAACAATACATTGTGTCTCTACCGAGTAGTATTTACTGCTTAAATCTAAGGGCTTGAAGTCTTCCACCGTACTACATCCTGATTCTCCTCTTTGCTTTAGGGAGCTAATATAACATGGAGGAGTTTAAGTGTAAAAGTCACCCAGGGTATCTATGTCAAAGACCACAAACCATGTACCTTAAATTGACCAGAAGTTTACACTCAGTAAGAGAAAAATTACTCCATGCATAGGTATACCAGATTTATGGAGTGAAGCTGAAATTCTCCTCTCCTCTCCTCTCCTCTCCTCTCCTCTCCTCTCCTC
>JAOXNO010000024.1:71672370-71714639 GCA_028565335.1 Limnodromus scolopaceus
TCCATAGATTTCTTTCCTTTCTTTTGGACCCCAACCTCCAAGTTCTTCTTCTTCTTCTCTACTTGAACTTTGTTTCCAACTCCTGCAATGTTGTTATAGCTCTCTCAATGTTTTGGGTGCTTTCTAAGAGCTCATAATCTGTCAAGTATCTTACAATAAAAAAAAAAAAAAAAACCCACACACAAAAAAACCCCAACAAACAAACAAAAAACCAAATGAACAAACAAAAAAAACCACCCCAAAAATCCCTTCCATATTCCCAGAGACAAGTTTTAGGATATGATTTCCAGTGAGAATTGGATTGAATTCCCCCTGAGACTTCGCACCGAGAATATGGTTCCAGGACATCTCAAAACTGCCCAAAAGAGAAGCAGGTGAAAGAACCTCCCATTTGTTATTAAAACAATAAAACCCTTCTCTTTCTAAGGGATTTTCAGGAAAGTGAGAGCTTTATTCACATTTGTTGAATGCTTGTGAAAGCAATACCAGACTTGACAGCTTGTTCTTGTGATTCCCCCTGCCTTTCCTTGATCCAGTCAGGACATGTTGGGCACTCATCACTGAGATGCCCTCTGCCTGGGTGACCCAAGACACAGTCCAGCCAACTTCTCAGGGCCCACTGCTGGCAGGGACGCATTCTCTATTTGAAGGGCCTCTTCTTCCTGCTCTGAATAAAAAAATCTGGCACATCTGTAAAATTTTTGTCAACACAGATCTTTGTGCTGTTTCCAGGAACCCAAAATACTCAGGACTGGCACTGGCATATCTCATGTGGTGTGTCAGCCAGTTTTGACTATCAAGGGATTGCAAAACAGACACGAAAATTAAACCCGAAACTGCTTCAGTAGGCAACTTGGAGAGAAATTCCTCTGCTGTTCCCTTTTTCATTTCTTTCCTTTGAACAGTTGTTCCAGTTAATGGTAAGTTCCCATCCCCCAGCCTCCCCACCAGATATCTAAAATTGAGTCTTTTTTTCTGAAAACAAAACAGCCTTTATTCTTGTCAAGCTCTGTGTTCAGAGTACTAAACACAAGACTGATCACTGTAGTTTCTTCTCATATTTAACAACATGACTTTCATCTTTTAACAGTTTATTTCTCAAACATGTTTCTTAAGTACTATTTCCCCGTCTTCTCTTGCTTCTTCCACGCTTTTTTTTTTTAAATTTCTTTTTCTTGATAAGCATAAAGAGAAGGCAATAGCTCCTGTTCCACCATTTCAGACTCCACTTGGACAGAACTTGTTTGTAAACCAAATCCCCACTATCCCTTTTCCTGGTCAGAGAAAAGGTTGTTGTCTGGTGCTTGGGTGTAGTCCGACCTGAGGGAAGATCCTTGCCATGGAATTTTTCCCATGAACCACAATCCATTGTGAAAGAGCTCAGGGAATGAAAAAAGGCACACAAGAGTGTTTAGTTTGTTATCTGAAATAACTCTCAAAAATATTCCCATGCCACCAAAAGCATAGCCCAGGTTCAGAAAGAAGAAAAAATTCCAGAACAAAAATTTATTGCAAATAAAAGTTCTTATGAATTAAAATATAGTGCCTTCCCATTATCCCAGCATTCTATTTGACCAAAAAGTGAAACATTGAATTGAAAAGGAAATGAAATAATTGGTGAGAAAATGGCTAATACCAAAGCGTGCAGATGAAATATTAGAATCTCTGGTGTGCAAGCTGGACTTCAGCTAGGGTTTTAGCAGCAGTTCATTCATTAATTACCCTCATTTCTGAGAGAATATAAACCTTCAGGAGTCAGCCTAGCTCTGTGAATGACGAGCATGTAACCTAAACAGAAGTCATCTGAGTTAATCGAGATTAATTTCTTGTGAGCAGAGAGCTCAAGTCTCCTGGGGTCTCATCAGAATGATGATACTTCTGATTTATACCCATGTAACAATGTTATTTATAGAAGGAAGCGCCTCACAACAAAATCAAAATATTATTCCTTACTTCCCCTGCCTGACAGCTGTTCTCATCTGGAGTATATGTATGGCGTCTCTCTTTCTTGGAGCCTTAAAATCCTTTACTTTCTCTTTACATTAATTCAGAATTATTAAATGTAATGAATCATCATATAGTATAGCTACTAGGAAATGATATCTAAAAATGGTGTTGAATTCTCCATTTGAAAACAGAGATGTGATTATAAATTTTTTTGTATGTATTTGTGTTGATGGCAGAGGAAAGACTGTTTTATAAAGGTTGACTGAAATGAGAAAATCTTTTGAAATGATGAAATGAGAAAAACTTTTACAAACAGTGATTCTATTAGGCCAAAAAGCCACAGATCAGAGCAGAAGCAATTCCTAGAGCACCTATCAGCACGTGTTCTGTGCAGTCCCCAAATTTTATAGACCTTTGCCTTTTCTTCTCTCCGTCTTCAAATCCAAAGCTCTCTTTTTTTTTATTTTGGCAATGTTTCAGAGAGTTTGTGAAGGGTTACTGGCCTGGTACATCTTGCCTCCTGCCTGTAAAGACAACTGCTCAGAAGTGCCACTGCACTTCTGAATGTTTCAAGATGTGACCTCAGACAGCCTGAAGTCTGGTATCTTGTAGCTTTTAGGTCTAGGAGAAGAAAATGCTATGGGAAAGTTATCAAACTCCTTTTTGCAATGGGATGCAAATTCTGTTTCTGCCTCTGCTAGCTAGTGGGAAATTGAAACTTAACAGGGAGACTTTCAGAAGTGTGAAGGCTTATCTTGAATCGGGACACACTGGACGTCTGCAGAAAGGTAATAAACAGAAAAGAATCTGGATCTGGAGAAAAGCAACAGTATCTGTTAAAACCTCTTTTCAGATATTGGAAATGCTGGGACTGAGTCTGAGGGAAATGGCTGGGAGAACAGAGCTCAAACGAAAGCGGGCATGCTGTTAAAACATGCAATGCTAATAAGTGGGTAATGCCTCCGCACAGACTGTGTTTGTGTGTATGTACACCCACAGCTCCTTGCCCTTGAATTTTTCAGTCTCCAAAAGGAGTGTGAATACTTTGCAAACTTGCCATTTTTATGGCATAACGTACCTTATAAAGAAGAAGAAACCCGGAACAAATCAGTTATGTTTGTAGAGACATTGAATTATATATGGATGAATCTTTATTTTTAGGTGATCTAACCTCTTGATAGCAGAAGTGCAGAAGAGAAATAAATCTTCAATATTTAAAGTAATTTAAAAATATCTTTTGGCACCGCTACAGAAGACTAACCTTTGGTGTGCAAGTGTACAGTGGAGTTTTTTACTGGTGTCTAAATCTGGGCCAGGAATATGGAAGGAGTTGCAATCTTCCTTCTATTGAAATCAGACCTTTTCCCCAGGTCTGTTCACCCGTTCCAAGGTCTTCTGAAGCATGGACATGGGGAAGTTCCCAATTTTCTCAACACTTTCCTGAGACATTCTTTAGTACTGCCTACAAAAGAAGCACACGGAAATCACATGCAGACAGAGAAGTTCTACTAAATGACAGGGACTTATATCTGATTCCTGCATCAGCCTGAGTATCATTAATTAATGTCCTTCCTGTAGAAGGGAAGAGTTCCCTATTGCTAGCAGCTTGTAATATTCTTACTCTTTTATTAAAACATCTTTTTAAAACAGACCATGGACCTCAATACCTGCGCACAATTTGAGCAATGAGACTTTGCACAGGAGGGGAGCAGAGGCAGAGGCACAGCATTCCTCATGTGATTGCTGGGATCTTCCTCCCTGTCCCTTGTATTTGAAGCAGTAGCTGGGAAGAGCACTCCCTCCTTTCCAGGACTACATGTTAGCAGCCCAGGAATCATTCTGGCACGAGAAAAATCTACACACTCTGTACAAAGCTCCAGAGAAGCTTTCCCTGCATTGAAAGCAGGAATGTGAGGTTTTGGCCCCTAATATTGAAAGACTTGGTATCATAAGGAAGTTACAATTTCAAACACGTTGGATGAGGAATCTCTTCAACCTGAGCAGGTATTTCCTGTATCCATATGACCAGAAGCAAGGCCAGTCCTCCACTAGTATTTGAACAAATTGCTTCTACTAAAAATGTTTGTTTTGTTTGTACTCTTTCAGGAATGGCACAAGCCTGACAAGAACGCAATATATCAGCTTTTCTCAGACTTAAAAGGAACTACTTTGACGTTCAAAGGTTTTACCTTCATTCTCCAAATATAATATTCACCTGTTTTCTCCAAATACTTCTTTCATTTCCTTTTGCTTTACAGTCTTGGAGTTGCCACTGCAACCTCAATTGCAGTTACTGTAATTTTGCAAGGAAAAACAAACCAGATAGGTACTCATCTGGTGGTGGCATAATTTTCCACAGCTCCATTGGAAATCAGCAGTTGAAAATCCGATATGTAAAAGTCTTTGCGTGAAGAAACAGATAACAGCGGAAAACACCACACACATCTCTACCATCTGCATTTGGTAGGGTTTGAATCTGGGACATTCCAGGTATATCTAATCTTTCAAGCACTACTCTAAACTAAATTAAATGTTTGATATATCTCAGCCCGTCATTATTATCTCTTACATCCTTGTTTTCACATGCAAATGAGATACGTTTATCCAAATAAATGGATAGTATTCTTCGTCACCATGATGATAAAGCTGGCTGGATAGTTATTCATATGAGTGAGGATGAGACATACTTTTCCCACAATGGTAAAATAATGTTTGTCTTGGAGTACAGTGAGGCACCCACTGAGAAGCATCACAAAATGCCCCAGCTGCTTTGACAAAATAGAAAAAAAATTGCCAGACCTCCAAGTACAGGGTGAATAAATAAGCAGTATAAGAAATAAGAAGCAATTGCTAGGCCTTCAGTCCTAATGTGTGCTGTCTCCACAAAGTCTCATTTGTGGCCTCAGAAATTATTTCTTCTGTTTCAGTTTGTTTTTAAAATACAAGCCACAGAGAGAGGAGTTTTCCAGCACTCAAATTAATGTATAGAATACTGCAGTGGTAAAAGAAACTATGCTAGCAATGCATATGTAAATTTATTTCTGCCTTTGAACTCTGTTTATACATCACTCTGGAACTCAGCTGCTAATATTTAGCACCGGTATAGTCCTTGCTTACAGCATTTTAGTGCCAAGGGGAAAAAAAGGGATTTCCTTTTCTTAGCAAGGAACTTCAATAAGAGAGGGGGAAAAAAAAGACTGCTCTTATTGAACTTTCCTCACACATAAGTTTTTTCATTAGCTGTGAAATGTCCACATCTGCAGCTAGAAACAAAACTGATAGATTTCAGTGATCCAAGGTGATACTATTGTAAAGGAAATATCAACAAGTCTATGATTCAACATGTACTTTCCTTGTAAAGGAAAGCCAACATGAAAATACTTCTGCATCTGAGATCAATAAAAATGTCCTAATTTTCAAAGAAATATTGTCATGGACTTGTCAAGAGAAGCAGTACAAAACTGCATTGCTCAAATGTCATTGCTTTTTGGAGAAGAGCAAATTTTTCTAACACCCAGATCAATGTAGCGTAGAGTCTTAATCAATTCAGACTGAAATACTTTGAAGTTCTAGCACAAAAGCCAGCTGGTGGAAGTGTGTTGTAAAAAGAACTAGCTGAATTATTCATTGTGAATAATCTGTGTTACGAATTTACCCTCCCACTGCCCCACCTCCTTTTCAGGAGTTGTCTGCAATGCAGTCCTCATCTCTGTGAGTGTTTGGCAAATGGTTGATATTGACGCATTTTTATATGGTTCCAAGAGTTGCTGGATCTCCTGAAAACTATATTTAAGTTACTATATTTTGTGACTTAGAGTGTGTGAATACAACACCATTGAGTAAATCATATTATGACATTATTTCAGTACCCTGATGATATGATTGAAGCTTTCTAACCTAGAGGTTCATGAACAACACAGGTATGCTATTTTGTTGTCTTTGTAAAATGAGCTGATATATGATTACATTTTCTGTACTTATCCCTTGTAACTTTAGACAACAAACTAAGGTGGCTAAGTGACATACATAGGCACCATATATAAGCTTTTTCTCTGTCTGAGGGTGAACGATTGGCACTCACAGAGGTTGAGACAAATCTTCTATGCAATTATTGCTCTTTAGAAGTGCCTGTCCCTTCCGTTTATTAGATGGGGTGTGTAAAGAGACTATGAACACCAGGCTAAAGAGGTAAATCTGGGTCTAGATGAGATTGCATGGTTTGAATTCATCCTCATGTAATATAGACAGGATACTACTCAATTCAGCTAACATCAGATGACTCCTTTCTAAGGTTACCTTTAAGGTCAGTAAGGAAACTTAAGTCCTTCTAGGAAGTAAACCATTTAGTCCTGAGTACACCTACAAAACAGATAGATGACTTACACCCTAAAGGGCTTATTTCTCATAGGGTCTTGTGATGGGAACTTAAATAATCAGCCCATGTCTGTGTATCTATACCAAGGATATCTACATTCAGTTAAATTAATCTCACCTACAAATCTAACCTACTCGGGTTAGCACTGATGAATATTAGTGGCATCAGCCCTTTTTCTGCTGCTGGAGAATCATTTCTATTGCTAACAAAGGGAAATGAGTTTTCAGTGTCATTGGTACTTATGAAGTGTGCTGAAGTATTCAATGACTCCTAATTCTTTTTCAGAGTTTTCACCCAAAAAAACTTAATGAAGAAATATAACATTAACTACTTGCTCTGCAGGTGGATTACTACATCAGGAACCCACTTATACCTTTTTTCCTAAATAAGTCCTCAAAAAGTCATCTTTATTTTTTTGAGAAAATTCAAGTTAAATGGATCATTCTTAGCTCTAAATATGCAACAGAAGGATGATGAAATATCTGAGTGATAAGATTTTTGTGCACTGACTCAAAAATAATTGAGTATAAGCTTCCTGTTAAAGTATTTACCTGTGGAAGGAAGATGGCCATCAAAGAACCAAACAACCTTTTGAAACAGCCTTCCAAGAGATTATTGGTGATAAAACAATGGAGTTTGACAGGTTTATAAACAAAACTAAATGATGTTAGTTCTATTTTAGCAGGTAGCTGGACTTTTGATGGCCATTCTAGTCCTGTGTTGATGCTAAAACTGTTGTTAACTCCTAAAATTATTGCATGTCAGAAGTTTAAGCAGATTAAAGTAGTGCTTTAATCATACAAAAACTGATATTAATTCTCTTCAACAGTGAGCTACCTAAGACAAAACTATCTATCTCACAGCCTGTCATGCAAAGGAGCTACTTTCCTATGAACACCTATCTGAGTCACTTATGTGCAGTGACGCATGCAATTTACTAGAAGTGCTCGTTCCAGTTTTTCAGGAATTCACATCTTCCTTTGGCTTATCAGCATCTACCAATGGATTCGTTTTCATTATATATGTATTCAAAGAGGCACAAAAAATGCTCACTATTCTAAAATGCATTTCAGAAAGCCATATATATATATCTAGTAAAAGATACACACACATGTACAGAGGCAACTGATTAGAACTATTGATTACATGCACAATAAAAACTAAGTAAGTATTTTTAATGTTACTAGTTACCAAAAGTGTTAATTCAGAGATACAGTTGCTAGGAAAAATATCATTCATTGTTTGGAGACAAGATTGAAACATGGCTTTAAGTGACTATTGATGGTACTAAATTTGTCTTTTCATACTCGGCATACGTGCTAGTGCAGGGGTGATAGAAGAAAACGAAAGGAACAAGAATATTATATTCCATCTTTTATCCTGCAATTGGCTGGTATATGACCTTACGTCTTCTTTTACCAAGTGCAACAACTCCAAAAATAGAATTCAGTAGCCTGAGCTAATGAAAACCTGGAATCACTCTTGCACAAATGGTTTTGTAAGAAGCTGGAGTGGTGAGCACAGATTTTGCTGGCTTGTGATGTGTTGACCCTCTGTCATCAGGCCTCAGTAAATAGGGTTAAGTACTACTTTTGAGAGATTGGTGTTGGTGTTTCCCATGTGAAGTAGTCATGATGAGGATTGTGTCCTTTGATACAGGTGACATCTTACCCGCAGTGAAGAATATGTGCTACTCTTGGCTATGCCCTTTATTTAAACTTGTCCTTTGACTTTCTCGAAATAAATGGAGCATATGAAAATATACTAGGGGTATCTTGCTAAATACTGTGACCAGCTCAGACATGCCAAAACTTAACCTCAAACTGGGGGTTCCTAGCTATTGGACCAATAGTGTTACTAGACCTGAGAGGGTGTAAAAAGCACAAAATGTTCCTGCCCACAAATATGTTGGAGAAGATACAAAGTAAGTATACCCTGATCTCCACCTCACTGACTTTTACTAATGTTTAACAGCTCCATTTTCCCATCATTGTTTACTGTCACCAAGAATAAATTAGCGTGTGTTATGGGTAAAATGCACCAGAATCAAAACATTTTAATTGTATGTCCACTTGATGCTGGTACAGATGAAATTATATTCAGCTTATAGTTTGACCTTCTTCAAAAGTTTGAACTATGTTTTTCTTTTGGAGGTTTCCTGAAAAGCAGTAGTACACTTATCCTTTGGTAACTTTTAGATAAAGAAGGGAAAAGTTCCAGTTTAGATGAGGCTGTTTTCAGAAATAAGGCTTTCAACACCATTATTTGCAGCTGGATTGAAATTAGGGAAGCTGGGGTCAGCACTGTCCTTGGGAAGAGTTTGCTTCTCACAGAGAAAATGCGGTGGAAATGTGTCCCCAGCTTGCACAGCACCTTGGTGCTCTATTTATGATCTGAGATCTGCTTTAATTGATGAGTACAATATTTTTAACAGGGTAAGCCTTAACCCTGTCCAGAGGAAAACATGTTCTCACCAGCATGAAACATTTTGCTGCTGTAACAGCCTGAGGCATCCTTGTGTCTGTCTGGTGGCTTGAGCTCTTCCTGGCAGCTTGTCTCTACCATTGATAGTGGAAGACATTTTCGTTGCACTGAAGCCTCGGCTGATATATATAAGGGAATCACTTTCACGAATCTGCTTTATAAAATAGAACCCTTTCATTTTCTAAGTACATATTTTCTGTAGCTGATATGACAGCTTTAACCACAGTTATTATCATTTTTGTTTTAGGTACATGTGGAAATGTGTATATAAATACTTTTCCAGTGTACTGGATACAAGTTCATAAAGCATCACAGAGAAAAGATGATTCAACAGTCCTGGAAAACAGAAAAAGTTCCAGGTGAAGTTATGCGAGAAACTTCAAGGGAGCAAGGCAACTTTCAGGGGTAAAAGAAAAATGTCTGTTTTCTTTATCAGAGAACATTACATCTACCTTCTCTTAATCTCAGATAGTAAACCAGAACAAAACAACCAACAATATTCTATTCCCATAAACTCTTTCCTGTTTCATCATGGTGGAAATTAAGGAGATCAGGACACTCCAAGTACTGCATGTGCACTGTGGGCTGTATGGCATATACCTCTTGCAGCTCTGGGTTGTACAAGGCTCCCTGTAGGACTGAGGTGTGCTTGGACTAGAAGTTCCTCCATTCAGAAAACTGTTGAAATACAGCTGAGGCTCTCTGCAGAGAACTTCACGTCACAGAACTTTTTATATTTATATGTAATATACATACAATATACATATACATAAATATATGTATATTTATATTGTATTGTTAGGGTTGTGATTAGGGGCACAGAGTCTAGTTGGAGGTCTGTATCAAGTGCTCTTCCCCAGGGGTCAGTACTGGGTCCAGTTCTCTCCAATGTATTCATCAATGACCTGGATGAAGGGATGGAACGTAACCTCAGCAAGTTTGCTGACGATACAAAACTGGGAGGGGTGGCTGACACACCAGAAGGCTGTGCTGTCATACAGTGAGACCTGGACAGGCTGGAGAGTTGGCCAGAGAGGAACCTGATGAACTTCAACAAAGGCAAGTGTAGGGTGTTGCACCTGGGGAGAAATAACCCTGTGCACCAGTACAGGTTGGGGGCTGACCTGCTGGATAGCACCTCTGAGGAGAAAGACCTGGAAGTCCTGGTGGACAATAGGGTGACCATAAGCCAACAACGTCCCCTTGTCACCAAGAAGGCCAATGGCATTCTGGGGTGCATCGGGAAGAGTGTGACCAGCAGGTCCAGGGAGGTTATCCTCCCTCTACTCTGCCCTGGTGAGGCCCCATCTAGAGTACTGTGTCCAGTTCTGGGCTCCCCAGTTCAAGAAGGACAGGCAACTGCTGGAGAGGGTACAGCAGAGGACTACAAAGATGATTAAGGGCCTGGAGCATCTCTCTTATGACGAGAGGCTGAGGGACTTGGGTCTTTTTAGTCTAGAGAAGAGAAGACTTAGGGGGAAATCTGATCAATGCTTATAAATACTTAAAGGGAGGGTGTCACGAGGATGGGGCCAGTCTTTTTTCAGTGGTGCCCAGTGACAGGACAAGAGGAAATGGGCACAAATTTGAATATAAGAAGTTCCATCTAAACGTGAGGAGCAACTTCTTTACTTTGAGGGTGGCAGAGCACTGGAACAGGCTGCCCAGAGAGGTGGTGGAATCTCCTTCTCTGGAGACATTCAAAACCCACCTGGACATGTTCCTGTGCAACCTGCCCAAGGTGGACCTGCTTTGGCAGGGGGGTTGGACTAGAAGATCTCCAGAGGTCCCTTCCAACCCCATATAATTCTGTGATTCTGTAATTTTGCACAGACTGCATGGCCAAAGCCAAATGTTCTAAAATAATTTTGAAAAAGTCTACGAGATTGTAGTAAAAGCCATAAGATTCAATTTGGAAACTTTCATACATTTGCTTTTGAGGCATTCCAATGTCTCAATGTGGTATTCAAGATACGCTTTGCCATCATGAGCTCTAATAACTTTTTTATTAAGAAGAGATTTTTTAGGTGATCACAGAAAATCAGATGTAAGAAAAATGTTACATGTAATGGGTTGTGTGACAGTGAACTGGCAACAACTGCTGAGAATATGATAGTGCTGAAGAAGGCATGTGGCCTGAACACAAGGTTTATTAGATCTCCAAATAAACAGCCTATCTGCATTCTGCTTCCAAATATCTCCAATGGATACAATTTAAAAGTGATTCTATTTCCCTAGGTAGATTACATACTGCTTGCTGATACCTTTGTTATTTTTTTTTTCATTAAAGTTCTATGGTGGTTGCTATATTTTTTCTATCTTTAAAAAAATTGTTTTATTCTATTCTTCTGCTCCACTCACAATCTCTTGTGCAAGCTTATCACCTCTATTGCTTTTTCCGCTGAATATTTCATAGCTCTCTGTTCCTATTTCTTTCTTAATTTTAACATATAAAAAGTAATCTGAATTAAGTCTATCAATCCTGCATGGAGAACAGGAAAAATCAGAAATCCTCATTGATCTAGTTAAATATTATCTGCTGATCATCCTGTTCTTAACCAGATGTGCTGACTGAATTTAGGATTCTGAATTTAGAAAAAAAGTAAACCCAAAACCTCTGCTCTATGAGCTATTGTGAAAATAAGAAGTAGGAAATAAAATGAAGATATTTGAGACACACACAGGCAAGATTATCCACAGCCTTATTTGCATTCTTCTTCTTTACTTTGAATTTGAAGAGCTTAAAAATTGCTCTCTAGGTGTATATATTGTGCCTGCATTATTCAGTGGTTTCATTGCATTGATTTATGTTATAAATGTGCTTTGTAAAAAGATTTAAGAAAAGAATGTACTATTAGACTAATTTGAAGAGAACACTTGAGAAATCATTTGGAAATGAGGTAAAGATAACAGAAAGGAGAAGAGAATTACCGGGCACTGGGCTGGGCCAGTAAAAGATGCAATTTCATTGATTGGCCTACAGGGTACTATGAACAGAAAAACAAATTTAGCTAAAACTCTCCCTGTGTACCCATATATACCATTTCATCTCTTTGTGATATTGAACTGCATTATGCTATCTGCCTTACATCTTCTCTTTAATTTTAGTGAGAATATGAAGCACATGGTGTCTCATAATAGCGATAATGACTGATAGAGCTCTGCAACTAATTGTATCCTTGAGATGAGATATCCAAAGGCACCTAGGATTTGGAGAAGTGGAAGAGTCTGAAACAAACGTTTTAAATTGTTCTCTCATGGTCCCAAATGTTGTTACTACAACAGGAAATATCCCATCATTTTGTGGAAGATATTAAACCCTCTACTATTGTGTTTAGTCCTCAATTTTCACTCAATATGAATTCTAAAGCAACTGTGCTATCTATGGCAATATGTAATGGTGCATAATTTAAGACTCAGTGTGAGATTCACAACAGTGAGTCTTAGTCTATTGCAGGCATCTTCAAGGCACTGCAGACTGGATCCTACTCTCTTTTAAGACCGTACCTGTCAAGATAGTGTTGCCCTTTTGTTCAGCAGTCTCATGCAGAGGTTTCCTCAGATGCTTGCAGCAAGGGCACCTGCAGCATTTCTAGACTTTTTAGCCTGGACAGGATAATATTTCTTTCTAGCATTACCTGGTGACCTCATGGCTTAAACACAAAAATAATTAGAGTGGCCTCTGGAAGACAGGACCTGGGTCCCTGAAATAGTGCCCATAAGATTTAACACTGATCTGTATTTACTCTCATCAAAAACAGGACATAAATCACAACCAGGGCTTTCCAGAGTAGATGCATGTGGGTTAGCAGGGTATTGCATAAATGTGAGGGTACGGGCCTCCCTGGCACCATGGTTTTAGCCCTCAACAGGGCAAAAAAGCCCCTAAACGCTAAAAATATGAAAAGACTGGAACAGATATTGGCAACTAAGCTATATGTAGTACACCTTGGCAGTCCACACACATTAATAGTCCTGATACTGTGTGCTGATTTGTGGCTTTTTCTTTTTGGTTATGCACATCATGTGAGCCAACTACCTGAAAAGAATAAACCAAAATAAAATCCTACTGAAAATATCAAGAACTCTTAGTCAAACATTATGTTATGTTGTAACAAACATAATTTTTTGGCAATTATCCTATGTAATAAAATCCTAGGGATTAAGGGAAAATGAGAGAAAGATGGTACAAGAATTTAAATGCGTTTGTTTAATAAAGTCATTAAAAGCAAATGTTAACACTCCCAAGACAAAAAACTTTTGACTCTCTCATATAAACCAAAGAAATTTGTAGTCCTTTCTAATTCAGTTAAAGGGTAATCTCTTTTAAATCCTCATTCTTGTTCATTCTTTACTGAGGCAGTAAAATCTGATTATTAACAAAGGTGATGGAGTGCTTTGGCAACCAGCTGCTGCAGCTCTGTGTCAAGTATAAGAGGAACTGATTAGAAAGACTCTGAGGAATACACAGAGAAACTCTTGCTAGCATGAGTACCTGCCAGTATTCAAAGTGCTTCTCAAAAAGACAGATGGCTAAAGGAAAAACTCCACCATAGTCATGTAACAACAAAGAACAGGCCTAACAAGAAAATGTCTGAAGTCATCCATATGTGTGGAGAAAACGAACTACATTCAAATGGAAATACTGGGAGCAAGCAATTTTCTAGCAAACAACCCAGTTGGAGCTGACACAGCCAGAGTCAGCTGAGCTCTCCTGAGGAGAGAGGGGAATGAGTCCCCTTGGTGAGGTGAGGCAAAACTGAAAAGTTCAAGCAGAGGTTATGGTAACTCTTGGACGCAGTGGCCCAGGCTGCAGCCTGCATTTGAGAAGTGTGCAGCTCAGCGTCGGAAAAAGAGATGCAAGGGCTGCCCTACACTACTTTGATCTTCAGCTGACCAAGTGACCCCATCCCATCCTTCAGCATATGGTGTTCTTCGAGATCGCATCCCACAGGTTTTCATACAGGCCTCTGGGTAAACTAAAAGCAGGCGACAGCGTTATCTAATTGCTACAAAGACACTTCCTGACTCCCTTCTCTGGGCTTGCCTCCCCCTCTGCTACAGTGGTCCTTTCCCCCCTGGCTCCAAAGAGATGGCAGTGGCAGCAAGGAAAATAAGGACGTTAGACACCCAAAGACAGTGCCAACACTGCACTGCACTGTGAAGGAGAGGGCAGAAGATGTATGATGTCCCCCCCTCAGTGAGCTGCAGTGAATATAAGTTCAAACGGAGGCTACTGCGCATTTGTTTTCTTCAGCAGGATAACTCGGAAGTAGCTTAAATAGCAAAATCCTTTCACCCCAAAATGAGGGTTTGATTCCAGATCTACAAGCCCCAGACTGATGGGCCTGAAGGAAAGGATAAAATTGCCTCTGGCTCACTGATCCTCTGAGAGTATTACCTGCCAAGGAATGAGAAGCCCCAGTTATTCTTTCATAGGGATCTGCACCATTACAGTCTTTTGATATGAAACAGGCTGTAAGTATGCAAGGCTGCCAAATTTTACTACAGAAATACTCTTGATTTCTCTCAATGGAGCCTACTTTCCTAAATTAGAGCCTTACAATTGCTACAGTATGAGCAGAAGCAATCAACTTCTGCTGTGGTTACACACAGAATGACACTGCAGTGGTAAAAAATATTACAAAGTAAGTAATTATTAATTTTCATCGTTACATTGGCTGTAATATTCTGTATGTTGCATTACATTTTCAGAAAGGTAGCTGGAAAATTTAAATTCAAAGCTTAACATGAGAGTACCATTTTCTTTGTCTCTCCAATTTTTGGAGCATGGAGGTTGCTAATTCACACTGTTGTGCATCTCTTTTCATAGCAGAGGCTCATTCATGTCACTGTCTTGAATTTAGATTACTTATATGTGTTCATATTTTCAATTTATATTATTACATCCACTCCTGCTCTATTCTTTGCTCATTAGGGACCTCTGAACACCAGCTCGAGGAAGTTCTGTTAAATGAATCGCATGCCCTTTGCCAGAGCTCTTTGAATGACATGTGTAATTATCGACAATTAACAAGATGCTAATTATACCTTCAAATTATAATCCTACTGAGCAAAATAAAAATCCTTTATGGAAGAAAAAATTGTTAAAGGCACAACATTATATTAAACCAAATGACAAAAAGTTTGGCAACTTCCAACGGTATAAATCAAACAAACTGCTGAACACATCATACAGCTTGCCAGAATGGCTCTCTGCCAATTAGCTTTCTGTTGCATATTCAATAAGTTGGGGGGAGGGGGGTCGTAGGGGTGGGAAGAAAAGTGAAGGAGGAAGAGGATTTAAGTGACGTGTCACTGCTCAATCAATAAAAAAATTCAGAAAAGCTGCAAATATTTAAACTTAGCAGTGTGTCTTGTCATAAAGTTATATCAAATTGACAAAGAGGAAAGGCTTGTCTGAGAGGTATGAAGTCACAGCAACTTTAATAAAGTCTACATTTTCAAGAGAAACAGCAAGAACATAGTAACTTGGGCACATAATAAGTTGTCAACATAATAACTTGGACCCAGTCTCATAAATGTTCACCATGGACTTGATTTTTTTTTAGCAGTTTGCATGGGCAGTTTTGGATCTTTATTTTCAAAGATGAAAACCTTTGCAAAAGTAGAGCGGCTAGAATTAAAACTCTACACTCACATGATTTCAATTTTTGTTAGCTATATTTACTCCTGATATAGTTTAGCCTAAGAATCTTGTTCTTTAGTTCATCCTGATCCAATAATTCCTTGAGGACTTTCTTACTTCTGGCATCAGACTAAAGTGCTCACAATAGTAAAGTTTGGATGGCATGTGTAATAAAAAGTGTGTCCAATCTGTTGAAAACCTAAAAAAAAATCCATTTGTTTTCTCTAAAAAAAAGTGTCCCTACTATAGGGTAAATCAGAGATTTCAGATACTATGACAGTTCTCTAAGATGCATGGGGTTTGTACCAATTCTATGATAAAAGATGTAATGGAACTCGAGAAGAACAAAATTTTTTACAGAGAATTCTCCCAATAAGATTGAATTATCAATGGTCTACGCTGCACGCACATCTGCATTCCTTGTAATTTTGGGTAATAAATGCTGGAAAAAGAGGACAGCCTTCTGCTTTCCATATTGTTGTTAGTTCTGCTGCAAACATGCAGCGGGGCATAGTTTTGGTTTTGTGGGTTTTCTTGTTTTTCTTTTTTTTTCGTGTTGACAAATTCCAAAAAGTTTATAAACTTAGCAGTAATGCTTTGCAGTCACTCATTGAGGTGTATTAGGTGCTCTGGTTGGCCAAAGTAGTGGTTGGGATACATGCCATGCGGCTTCTGGAACTGTTTTCAGGTCATGAAGAGTGATCTGCAAACACTCCAAGTCAACCCTTTGCAAGATTTTGACAGGCTGGAATTCACACACAGCTGATTTGCCAACCTCCACAAAAGACTCATTAATAAGCCAATTTGTTTCCAATGCGTACCTGATTCAGCTGAAGTTTTTAAATTCAGAAATCCCTTGAAGTTTTTAACTCTATTCTTTCTACTTAAAAAAACACTGACTCCTTTTTTGCTGCGTAAAAAGATATAGGAAAGTTTTTCTGTCTTAAGGGAAAGTAGAAACTACTTCAAAACTATTTCAGAAGACATGCCATCAGGAAAGCAATGGGAAATTGGATGACAGCATTTGTCATATTCCATCTGTACTTAACTTTTCATAAGCTATCTTATCTAAACATGGAAAGGGAAGACGTTGTTTAATTTAGGCCTCATACTGCAACCATTTAATAGTCATTAATTACTTCTTCTCTATGAGAACACAGGGAAAAGCAGACTCATAATTAATCTAGATCTAAATATACAAGAAAAGAGACATCCTGATCTGCCAGGACTGTATGCAGCCCAGTAAAAAGCATTCTATTTCCCGATAATCTTATACTGGAACTTGAAGGGGCTGATGATTGATGACTGGCGACCAGACTCTGTTCTATACCACCCTCCACAGCAACTTCTCTAAGACATCTTTAGTTTCTGTGATCCTCAGATCACATAGTTTTCTGAAACGGGTTAAATTTTTCTGCTTTATGTCTCTTTTTTTGTTTGTTTGGTTGTTGTTGGGTTTTCTGGAGTTGCTGTTAAATGATTAATCTGTTCTTATGTGGTATGCCTGGACTGACAATGTAGGTTGCTACTGCTAGTTAAATGTAAAATAATAATTGGGCAAGGCATATGTGAAATTAAAGTATTAGGCAGCAAAATTAAGAAAACAAATTAGAGATTATTCTGCTCAATAACAACAAAGAATGCTTTGACAAATTCCATCTGCTAACAGAAATAAAAATTGTATTACCAGGAAGATTCAGAGAAATAATATGAAGTAATAGTATGAGCTGACACAGTACGAGTTATACTATATAAAACCACAGGCCACAACACAGCAAAGCACTTAAACATGTGCTGTGCAGTTTCCCATAATGTTGTGTGGTAAATTGAATACATTTTCCTCCCTAACTTCTTGTTTTATTAGTAACTTTTACTTTTAAGTTAGCAGTAGTTTTTCTTACAACTTTGCTGTTGGGCCTAGTATGGATATCCATTCTTTCTAAGATTATTTTAAGTGTGTGATAACCACCTAGTGAAGAATCAATAAGAAAAATTATGAATTTTATTTTATTTTCAGGAGCAGGTGTACTAATTAAGTTCCCCCGGTCAAGTTAGCATTATAAATGGAAGGATGAGTATAGGAGACAAGGTACTTGTACAGAGGTGTCTTCTTAAATGACAAAACAATAAGGAGGTATGGCAGATTTCCAGCTGGAAAGCATCTTTGCAGAAATCTGGGGGTCTTGGTGGGCCCCAAGGTGAACACAAGCTGGCAATGCACTTTCATGGCAAACAGCCTCCTGGGCTGTCTCAAGAACAGCATTGAATGCAGGTGGAAGGAGGTGATCCTTCCCTTCTGCTCAGCACTGGTGAGACACACAGTGCTGGGTCCAGTTCTGGGCTTTCCAGTACAAGAGAGACGTGGACATACAGGAGAGACCCCAGCGAATGGCCATTGAAGGGACTGGATCCTCACTCAGGATGAAAGCGCTGGAGCATCTCTCATATGAGGAACGACTGAGGAAGCTCAGATTGTTCAACCTCGAGAAAACTCAGGAACAAACTTGTGAAGGGGTGACTGTGGGAAGTAAAGAACAAGGAGGCAGATTCCTTTCAGTGACATCCAGAGATGGGACAAGAGGCAATGGGCTCTTGAAGTACTGGAAATTATTTTTTTTTTTCTTTTTGGCTGTTTACTGCAAGGCTGGTCAAACGCTGGAAGAGGTTGCCCAGAGTTGTTGTGTAGCCTCTGTCCTGGGAGATATTAAAAATCTGACAGGACATGGTTGTGAGCAACTTCCTCTAGGTGACCTTGCTTGAGGAGAGGGATTGGATTAGATGATCTCCAGGGATGCCTTCCCACATCAGCCATGCTGTGATTCTGTGACTGTGAGACGAAAATGAGAGAGACGTAAAGAGGACAGAGTTCTGTTGGGTCAGGTTGTCTTTGCATGTGTATGTAGGTATGTTTATGTAAAGGGTAATCAACTGTAAAGGACTTTCACAAGTTTCTTGCTTTTGTGGAGCCTTTCTGTTTACAGAGCTGTGAGAATAAGAAATTGGTTCAGCCAGTTTTCATACGTCGGAATGAGCAGATATCTGCATGTAGTGGGTTGGGTAGATTGAATTTCTTTTCAGACATTGTAATCACAAAGTACCGTGAAAACTAATAGGATGCCATTGTTAATCTCGAAGGGAAAGAAGAAAAATACATAATCAGCAGGAGAAAGGAAAAAGGAAAAAAAGAAAACATAGACTTACATGAGGAACCCAAAAGTGCAGATGAGTGATAGAAAAAATCATGCTGCTCTTTTTGGCTCACAGTAACTCTTTCTGCCCATTAGAAAAAGGCTGGTGAAAAGGTAGGTTTGTGATACTTCAAAGCTCGTACAAGTGACTAATTCACCTACCAACCTTATCAGGACAGAAAATCAGGTGTACCCTCTTTAATGCCAGCTTGCAAGAGCACTATATTCAAACAAGGGAAGCTTTATTTATGAAAGGGTGATACAATCATAACTTAAGATAACAAAGTAAGTGTAATCCAGTAATTTTAGAAGCAATCTATTTAACCTCTTTTCCTCACTATCAGAGTGTATCTTCAAAACAGTTCTTTCACTGCATCTTATTACCTGCCCGTTGAATTTCTTTCACCAGCAGGAGGACAAGAGCACTTTTTCAGTTTTATCATCAGTGTGGTCTCAAGTGTCTGGGAGGTGGCTGTGGGCTCCGTTACCTAAACTAGTCTGATGATTGATGTGAAACTACTTGGTAAACCAGACTTACCAAGACTACTCCATTCTCCCCTGTAGCACATCTAACTGGAGATTTCTATATTTTATCTGTTCTGTCTCTCACCAGAAAACTGATACATTTGTGATAATTTTTAGTAATTAATTACTGTTTGGATCTTTCCTTGCCTGTGGAAACTCAGTGTTACTTTCTTCCCCTCAACATCCTCCTACAAAAAAATCAATTTTCTTCCTATTTAACAGTGACTCCTGAGGTTACATGCAAGGAACACTGATTGGCAGCTTATGCAAAGCAAGCTGTCTGGCATCCCGCTTATTTGCAGCAGACAACTTTTCCTTCTCTGGTTTGATCTGGAGTTTGGGGAATGCTTGGGTGGAATTTACTTCAGCTCCTCCCTGCAATCATGCAGCAGGATTAAGTACGTCGTTCTCTTAGGCTTATTTCTGTAAACACTTACGCATCTGTTTAACACTTGTGAGTAGCTCCACTGAGACCCACAAGTAAAGTCAAAGTTACGGAGGAGAAGGGTGTGATTTAGAAGAGTGTACACAACAGTTGCTTAGATCCTCCTCTAATCTGGGGGGGGGTGGGGATTAGGTGCCAGTTTATGCTTCTTCTCAGCAGGCTTGTGAATTTTTCTGCCTCTTCCAGCATTTTAGGCATGTCAATTTCTTAGTTATAACTATGGAGACAGATGATAAATTAAATGCAGAATATTTTCTTTTTATGCTGAGAGCTATATTAAATAGGTTGCAAAACCAACTGCTTAAGCAAAGTGGAACTTAGTAGCTAACTGTTCTATTTAGGGAAGTAACTGGTAAATTTTAAATAGAAAGAGAAAGATCCTAATTTTCTAGCTTTTATATGAATATTTCTCCCTCAGACAAAGGAATGGTACAGTGGAAAAGAGCCAGACTACTTACTCAGTCATATGAACTTCTGAAGAGACTGCTAATCTACCGCTAGCTGAACCAGGAAAATGTGTTGACCACTTAAGAATCAGATATCAATTATCTCCATATGCAAACACCACATGTAACATTCCTCTGTCTCAGTGTGTTTTCCTCTCCCTTTGCAAACATTATTTAAACTGACTGCTTGCTAATTTCCGTATACATACACATACCCACACATATTTTTCCAAGTGTATGTACATAGTGTATGTATATAGCTAGCCAGACCTCCTTGGACTGTTAGTTCAACAGTTCCATCTTCGTCTCACAGCATCCACTGTGATGTCTTCCGTGTGGATCATTATGGCATGATATTTACATAACACAGAATCATGAGATAACATTAAAAGAAATTACTCTCTCAATGCCAGGTCAAGTAGTATAACAAAGGAAGAGGTGTTAGATTATTTATATTACGTCCACACATGAAAGAAATTCTGAGTCTGCTAGTACCTGAAGAGCTGAATTAAATGAAAAAGTATAGTAAAAATAGGAAAATAGTAATGCATAGTGATGTTGTAAAGAATAACAAGGAAGATTAAAGGGTATACTTTGAATACGGGAAAGTACATAAATAGCATAGGTAAGGATGACATATATTTTAGCATATGAGTAATGTTATATAGCACCAAACTACTGGCATCAATTTAAATTATTTCTGAAATGTCCAGGGTGATCAAGGAAGCTTAATATACTGGAATAGTGAAAAAATAGAAGCAGACTGTTAAATAAACTTTGTAATGTACATATACACTCACAGCCTCATCTGTTCTACTTAAAAACATCCTTTCATCTCTAACATTAAATACCTATGTAGTTCCTCAAATTTCTCAAAATGCTGTTCAAAGACACCCACTTTGAAGTTTGCCCTAGCCAAGTGAAGACAGCTAATAACTTAGCCACCAGAAAGATAAACATGAGGTCAGAACAAAGACTGTACATTTTTTTTTAAAGAACTGGATACGAAGCTTGCACAAAGTTGTATGCTGAAATTAAAGGGGTTTTATTATCAAACTGAGGGTGCTGAAAATAGCTATGGGTACTGTAATGTTTAGGTGGTAAGAAGTGTAAACTGAGGTTGGTTAATGCTGGCTCCACTAGTGGTTTCCTTGATTTGAAATGATTGTGCTGATGGGAAGCACACTTGAGCAACCTAACTGTAAATGTAGATTTTTGGGGGTTTGGGGATTTCCTTATGTTATTTTTCCTTCTTTTAAGTTTAAAGAAAAGTATTTTGCACCTCTCAACTTTTAAGCTCCTGATTACTACGTGAAGTCCTCCTGTATGCCCACTGCATTCCCCTTCTACTTGAAGTTACATCACTTTCCACTCTGCCTTGAGTGGTTTCCTTTCCTCCTGCTTTATCTTTTTCAGTATAATCTCTAGCCACTAAATATATACAGAGCTCCACATGATCTTTCCTTGCTGTCTCTATTCCACCACTGTATAAGTCACATTACGCAAGTTTATAGGTAGAATTGGAGCATTAAAGAACCACGGATGGGAAGAGGAAGAATTCTAAAAAGGGAGGAGCAGTGTGGAAAGTACAAGATGATAATAAGTGCAGACCTTAGCATGTAGGAAACCCGTAGGCTGTAAAAAAAGTTTCCTTTGCATGAAAAATATTTCTACCACATCCCAGTCACAAAAAAAAAAAGCTTTTTTTGTAAGAAATATGAAAAGAAAAAAATGTATTCCTCATTACTTTATTCCACTACAACATCATCCACTTGAGGGCACTGGCTAGGATGAATAAATCTTAGGCAGTCTATTATTAGAACATTGACCACAAACCACCTCTTCCAATCTTTCAACCTTCAAAGAGAGCCAATATTTTACTCATCAAAGTAATTTTCTAGCTGTACTTTATTGCATTTATTTCAGTTACAGTCAGTCCTAGTAGCTTCAGTCTGCCAAGGATTAATACTCAATTACTCATATGTTGTTTGCATTGTTAAAATGTCTGTTACTCTATTTCCTCAACAAACAGAACAAAAATTGGCTTTTTGGAGGTTGCTTTATTCTGTCAAGTCAATACAAACGTAGGATATTCTAAGGCTGTTTATACTTGATATCATCTTTGCAGTAAGTGAGCTGTCTTCATTCTATTTCTGAGTGAGGTTTATACTATAATCCTAAGTACTTTAAAAATATGCTATTGGAAGTTACCTAGTAGATTGGACAATATCTCCTACTATTAAAATACAATGCAATTTGCTGTTTTTTCTTAGAAAAATGTCTCAACAAGCCTTATTCACATTATTTCAAGCATATATAGCAAAATATTATTGGATTTCAGAGACTTAGCCAGTTCTCACTGAGTCAAGTATTTCTGGAAAGGAGGCTGATCCACATCTATTTAAACACATCCAACATTTAAAATAGAGCTGTGCCAGCAGGTACCTTCCTAATTAAATCTCTTCATTCTTTAGTCAGTATTCCTGTCAATTTCTGAAAGCTCTCTTGTTGTAATCATAAAGAATAGAAAACAGGTAAGTGTTTAAAGATAGTTTTTCTTGAAGTGCGAAAGAGAGATAGAATAAACCTGATTTAAAGCTGAATGCTATCAACCTCATAGAATGTGAGGGTGGGTAAGCCTACCATGTATTTTCATTGATTTAGCACAGAAACGCTTACAGAAATAGGTCGATATGATAAAAACATGCTGTGAGCCTCCCAGAGAAACAGTGTACTATGAAACATAAAAGGAAAAAAACAAGGTACATTTTTTGTGATATACACATGCACACCCCATTTTTAAGCCCAAACTTTCTGTCTGAATTCTAGGCATGAGCATTACAGCTGTCCTGACCATTTAAAATTTTTCTTTTTATGTATAAGGGTAATATGTACTGGCCTCAATGCTTCCACAATACCCTTGATCAAAGATTTATATATGCTCAGAGAGCAGGAAAGCTAGAGTTTTTCTGCTGGAGACATTAGGGACATACGACTGGACAGGACGTTTGAATTCCAAGCCAAACACAGCCAAGCACAGGTCAAGTTAGACGTAATTTGAATTCCAAAAGCCGTAAAACAGCCTGTTCAGCAATAAGTGGGGGAAAAGAGTGTCCAATGTAATCTGATATTGTTATTAAATACAACCCCCTCCCTGTGCTTAAGCATTGTTGATATTGTGAGATGAATTGACAAAAGCCAGAAAATTCAGCATTACACTGACACCTCATCCTTTGCTCATGGTTTTGTGAAATGAAGGGGAAATAGATATCACAGCATGAACTGAAGACAGTATCAGCCTTAGTTCTGAATTTTCTGACTCTCAGTCAGTTTGCATCACAAGCAAAATGTTATTTAAATATAAGCTTCATCATAGTTTAACTTGAGGGAAAGAAGACATTATGAAGCAAACATGCTCATATTGCCTGTGAGACCAGAATAATATCTACAACTGTTTTTGTGGATAAAGCAATGTTTAAATGATGTAAGAACAATGCTTCCTTTCTGTGGTAAATTCACTCTTATTATACAAATATTATTTACCAAATTTACTTATGGCAATTTATTGTCTATCATGTACATACGCGTTTTGGTACAGGGTCAAAATTTTCTATATTTGCATTATTTGTTAATTTATAATGGTTCCTGTGTACCTGATGTAGTCCATTTGCGTAAATCTTTTTTAATTCTCAACTTTATAGGTCGTATTGATGACAACCTATTGTGGTAATCCAGCTGCCACATGTGCACATTAAGCCATAGTGAAGATGTGCAATATTCTTAAGAAATCTAAAAGTAAATCAAGTTTCTCATTCCCATTCTCTCCCTTAACCAGCCTCCCCCTTCCAAATGCCTACACATGCTATTCTAAGCTATAAATGAAATGTTTGTAGCAAGCATGTGCTTTATTTAGCTATATAGGAAAAAATCATATTTCATATAATCTAAATGATGTTTTAACACCTCCCAGGGTTTAAAAAAAAACCAATAAAAAATTACTTTGCCTCCCTTTTAAAGAATCAACTAAAAAGTCACCTAGTTTGTAGGATAAATACACTGTACACAAATATAAGAGGTTTCTTCTGTCTTCCTAGCAAAGCCCTGGAGTGATACCACCATACATTTCTGCTGTACTTCTCTTCCCACAGCTGTTCACATAGGTCTGTATTAGATTAAAGAGGGGCAGGAGAGGGGCTTGAGCAATGACCTGAGTTTTTAGCCTCACGCCTACACACTCTTCTTCAGGCACAACTAGTGTTCTCCCAGTCATGTCCAGGCACCATTTGGGTAACAGTGTGGGCCTAGGACCATTCCCAGTGAGCATTTTGAAGGCAATAACTAATTTTTTAGACAGAGAAGAATTTAACTTGTGGATGCAAACCATTCTGTGCAGTTTGGCCTTAAGACAGAACGGTGCATCCCACTGTAGTATAGGTGTAACCTAGCTTATATGGGCTATATATTTATATATTTATATATCCTGATTTCTCTGTGTGATTCCATGAGGCCACATATTTGAATAAATAAATAAGTTGGGGTATATAAATTCTGTAATAGGATAATGGAGAAAATCACCTCAGGTTGGCCTCAGGTTGGAAGGGACCTTGGAATGTCCTCTGGTCTAATCCCTGCCTCAAAGCAAGACAACTTTGAAGTCACATCATTCTGTTTAGGATGCTATCGTGATATTTTCCTTGTTTACAGATTAAAAAGAAAGAAACTATTTTATTCTGTTTGAAAATATCCAAACAAATTTCACTATAAAAGAGTAAACACTACACGATGAATCCTTTTACTTCAGGGTAGACTAAATACTTCACAGCAAGACCTGTATGTGTCTGAAACTCTAAGTTATAGGTAAAGGTACAAAACCACCCAGCAGTGGCTCATAGAAGGGCCAGAAAAAGTCTTTGTGCTGGATTTGGTGTAACAGATCGCCCCCTCTGCATTCTCCAAAAAAGCACTGTACCTCAAGGCTAAAAAAGAGGGTGGAGGTTTCAATTGTAATCTTTTCTTATATTCAGCTGCTCTGGAGCGGGGGGGCAATGAAGTCATTTGAGGGGGTCACATGAGATGTGTTCCTCTACACAGGAAGGATGCCAGGTACTCTGGAGCAGAACAGTTATTGGAGTTGCTCTTGGTTGGTACTGTAAAAGTGCAATTATCCCTCAAACTTTCTAATGCTATTCAAAATTCCATCATGACACTGAAATAAAATATAGAACTGATAAATTTTCCTCAAAATCAAATACATGTCCACAGAAGAATACGTGCATTGTAATGACAGATGTTAATTTTCATTTTTAAAATCTATTTTTCTCCTAAGAAAAAATATTTTCCAATCACAAAAAGTACTGAATACAGTGGAAAGAGTGTTTACCTAACTTGGTAGGTAATAATATTGATATATAATATATATGTATAATATTCTTGGTATAATATTGAAAAACAACATTAAGGAGAAAAAAAAAAAAGAAAATTTTTATATGTATGTGTTTTTCCCTAAGTAGTCAGTAACAAAGTAATATGCCACTATGGAAATTTTCTTCCTCTAAAGCCTGTGTTTCAGAATTCCTGAGACTTTTTATTTACAGAAATGGGTGCTGAGAAGCTAGTGAAATTCATGTTTAACCCAGTTATATGCAGTATCATAAAATTAGACAGATACAAGAAACATTTAAATTACAATTTCCAAAACTGAATGACAGAAACTTCTCAAGATGCAAGGCACTGTAGATGCCACTAAATGCAATCGCATTCAAAAATACAAATAATGTCTTTTTACTTTCTGGTACTGCCTCCAGCACTCTAGCTGTAGAATATTTCACAAGCTTTTGACTTTTTATTTCCCAATTTGTCCCAAGAGAAACAGCTTGATTGGTATGTAGTCTGGGTATCTGTTGTTTCTTTTGAACAATTTATTGTTGAGCAATAAGGTTGAAGAAACTAGCTCTTAATTTGAATTAGAAAGGAGTTAAGATTTTCAAGCACTTGTAGCTCTTGGAACAAGAGGTTTCAAAGCTTATGAAAAGCTTATGGAGACTTCATCGGCATCACAAAAATGTTCCAAATGATTCAGTGAATGTGCGTGTGTGTGAGAGTGTGCCTGTGTGTGTATGAGCTGGAGCATGAAACAATTTCCCAGAGTCAAAAATATTGAGCTAACTAATCATGAATATACTGCATACTGACATGCTTGTGCTATGTGGCTGAAACAATACTGGGGTGATGGGCTGTTGTGTTGATAGTGCTAATCTGTTTCATTTTCCCCCCAGTACAACTACTTGAACTTCCAAAGGCAGAACCAAAATAAAGCAAATGGCAAAAGTATGGATGTTGAGGATCAGTTTAGCAGTCTGAGGACAATGGATTTTAATGGCAGAGGACACTGGAGAAGAGACAATCTTACCCAGAGTGCTGCTGACCTCCTACAGATATCACAGCAGTTTAGTTTGGACCAGTGTTATTCAGCTGCTTTTCATCCAGCTGCTCTTCATCCAGCAGCTGATTTGGATGAGTCAGTGAGTAAGATAGGAGTGACTGTATATTTACAATAGAATTAAGTAATGCAAAGTGGCTTCTTTAGAGCTGGCTATCGTCATGTTGACATTAGCTAAACATTCAGTGAGGCCAAAGTGGGCAATATTTGATAGTCCTTAGGTGTTACACAACAGAAATTGGAACCAGTTGAAATATCTCCATTGAAGAATCAGTCCAGGACCACTGCTATCCCTGCAGCTCCAGTACTTCAACAAGGACAATAGTGATTAAGAATCCTGTTTATTCTGGGAAAATGATTATGAAAAATGGATACAATGGTTTTATCAAACTCATGAGACAGATGCTAGGTGGCTGCTGTGTTTAATTCATACAGGACAAATGCTTTACTTTATAAGTGTTTCACTGGGTAAATGCAAACCAATTCCAAATGTTTATAGGAACTCCTTTAATATTTTAGTAATTTTCTCAAGGATCTCACTGCTTTTCTTTATTTATCTTAACACCATGTAATTTATTGTCACATTGTGGATAACCCATCCCTGGAAGTGTTCAAGACTGGGCTGGATGGAGCTTTGAGCAACCTGGTCTAGTGGGAGATGTCCCTGCCCATAGCAGGAGGGCTCGAACTAGATGATCTTTAAGGTTCCTTCCAAACCAAACCATTCTATGACTCTATGATTATATTTGACAGTTATTTTCAGAGAAATGGCATATTCCTGACCATTACTAGTTTTTTTTCATAGACACCTTGAAAAAACAGCAATGGATTCATCCTAACAGAGTTTAGACAACTGAAAGTGAAAAGTTTAGTCACATTGAGACACACAGGATCCCCCAATTGTCAGTGAAAATTTTCCCGTTCCCTTTTCTGACTCACTCAGACAGAATTGTCATAGTATATTTATATACTATGGCCACATATTTATTAAACCTATTAAATGATGGAAGAATTAGCCTCAAACTACTAATGAAGCAGCTCCTATGAAAAATTCTGATGGCTAGGAATGTTTTTTTCCCTTCCTCTGTGCAGAAAAGGGAGCAGATAAAAGAAGAAGGATGACTTTGTACTGCATGATCCTTAGAGTTATCCATTCTGACCTTGTAACATCATTTTATAGTCTCATGCTCAAAAAGTCTAAGACATTGCAGGGATTTCAAATAAAACTTTATCTGTCATTTGAACAAAATTTTAACTTAACACACACGCACACACGCACCAACAAAATGGAAGGGAAAAAAAAAAGCAGTTTATAAATTATGGCTCTGAGGAAAATCTCCTTCCAGACTTAGAATAAAAAGATAAGCCTGCATTAGAGATATGGAAAAAACTGTAAGAGTATCCTTGTATATGATTATGTTCTGCTACCCCTGCTGCTGCCAGCCCAGCAAGATCATGAACGGATGAAGCAAACTCCAGCTTGAAGCACACCTTTGCCTTACTCACCACAAAGTCAGAAGTGCAAGGGAAAAGGAAGAGGAGAAAATAATCATGTTCTGTGCACCAGTAAGAATAAGGAGGAGCCAAGTAATCACATGTAGATTTCCACTAGTTCAGAGAACCTCCTTCCCATTTGGCAAAAAAAGTGTCTCTATTTTTCCTAATCATACAAATACACCTGGACCAGCTCACAAAGTGCTTGGACATCCAGAGAGTTACCTGAATGTTAGCAATGGAGCTGCTGATGTGTTTCAAGCAAAGCTCTTGCTACAATTCCTTGCTGCATCAGGCACACTGTAATCTGGTTTGTCTGGGGTTACTGTTCCTGCTGGCATATTGTTTCAATTCTTCCTTCAAAAATGAGAGGGAGAAACAAGTGGCTCCCTGTTGGTTAAGTAACAGATCTAGTCTGTCAGAAAAGCTGTCTCAGACCTCACAGACAGAGCCAGTCTGGGACATCCTGCAAACTTTCCTAGACACTATCCAAAATATATGGTGCCCTGTTTTTCAAATATCACACCATTTATCTGTGCTTTCTGGAAACATTTCAGACAGACATACAACATACCAAGATGATTGCTACAAAATGGAATATTCTTTATTCCTATCTAAATGAAAAATGATGGCAGCTCTTTCTTTGGAGCAAAATTAATGTTCACCAACACAGCACATACAGGAAGATCAAGTCATAGCTCAAATTACAAAGTGAGTGCAAACATAATGGGAGTTTGCATGAGGGGGGAAAGGAGGATAGAGATGATATTTGGCCAATGTTCAGATGGGCCTCACCTCCAGAATTAGGCCTCCAATTGTACACGGATGTGCAATTTTTCACATTTTTCTATGCTTCAACAGTCAGGAAAATCTTTGAGATTACTTTTGGGAATGTGACATGCTGATCAAAAAAGCATGATATAGAGTACAAAAGGGAAACTTTCATGTGTTTTTAGGGTAACTTCTAATTTCTTTACTAGATTTCATTGTCATTATTGTATATCAAAAATCATTAACATTAAGGCTGGGGATAATTCAGTAACATGTCAACAATTTTGCCTACTTAGAGAACAACCAACTAAACAGGCTTAATTCCAGCAGCTGAATATCAGGTGCTCAGAATGCTTCATGTAAGTAGGACTTCAGGAAAGGTCCCATTATTACTAACTGCAACCACCACACGCTTCATTTTGGAAGGAATTCACAAGCCATCCAGCCTGTGGACAAACTTAGTAATGGAAAAATCCTGTGTGGCAGTTCTGCAAACACTTTCCCCTTTAATACAGTGTTTTTATTTCTTTGTGAAAGACACATCATATTGGAACTAGATTTTAGTAATTTCTTTCTCACACAAAGCAAGAATAATTATTCTGTTATTTAAAAAAATCAGGCTATTACATTATTTTTAGCTGCTACAATCAAGAAAATTATTCAAATGAAAGCAAGGTGGAAGAGCTTTTCCACTGCTTAACTCAGGTGTATAAGTGGGGCCCTTGGTATCCTTAAGCTTTTTATGTTGTCAATGGAGAAAGAGAGAAGCTCCCACCACAGAGTGCTTCAGAGCAAGGATTAATTTTAATGTTCTGAATTACTCCATGGGAAAGACCCTTAGAGAAATTCAGAAAAGGTCACCAAGGGTGAGCAATGCTTTCTGTGCAAGGAATGAGTAAATAAGCTCTTCAACACGGGGAGAACTAGCTGAGGCGCGAATGTGAGAGAGGCCCATGAAATCATGAATGGCACCGAGAGGGTGAAAGGGGATCAATTTTTATTTGTCTTCTCTGCTTTATGAACTAGTGATAATCACATAGCAGCCAGCAAGTTTAAAGTACAGACAAAAAGGTGACTCCTCATCCTGTAGCTGGGCAGCTGTGGAACTCATTACCAGGGGGTGCGAGGGCTGCGAGAAGTTTACATATACTAAAAAGTGGAGCGGACAAGCTGACAGAAGGCAATGACTTCACAACTTGTGACACTTACTGCTATCTCTGTCTCAGGAAGTCCATCAATCACAATTTATTGGAGCTCGGACAGTAATCCAGGAGAAATAGTAAATCTTCCCTTGTGCCTTCCTTTGGTGCCTGCACCTGGCCATTGCCAACACTGAATGGCAGACTGAAGGAACCCTTGGTCAAATTCAGCTTGGCTGCCCCGTTCCTGCTTCTTATATTACATCCTTCACAAACTAACGTCCTGAGATAGACAGTAGTGTTATATGGCCAAAAGTAGACTTCAAGATAAATTCTCTGCATGGGAATAGGTAAAAGTCTCGAACATCTGAAGACAGAGAACAATTGTGATAAATTCCTAGAAGTTAAGTCCTGAAGTACTAACTGGGGTGAATGCACTCTGTCACACTTTCCTGACAGCAACCCTGGAGGCAGACTGGAATTCTCTTGGTGACCTCTTTACTTTTAATGGGGAAATATCTGCCACCAGGTCTGTGTTTCGAAGAACACTTCTTTGCTGAGTCAGCACACACATGTTGGTTGATCTTTTCTAGAGGAACTGAGAGGGAGAAGGGGATTATTTGTCCCATCAGTCTCAGTCCTGGAAAATGCACAGATGGGAAGTAGTTACTCTCTGGAAATTATTTCTCTTGAGCTTAAACCTGAGATGCCTAGGGAGTAAGGGGACAGTTTATGACTCTCTATTTTCCTGTGTGGCTGGAAGCCAGGCTGTGATCTGGACATAAGTTTAATGCTGTCTTTACTCAGATAAACTACAAACTTCTGTAGCCAGAATTTGTCCAAGTAAGAATAATAGTAACAAGAAACATTTCACATCTTTAGATTTAAAAGCAGAGTTAAGTTAAAATTAAATGAAGAGCTTTGGTTCTTTTCTCTTTCCCTGAAAGGATAATGGTAATATATTTTATTGCTCCTGAGGCACTCAATTGATAAAATAATCTCTGTTGGTTACTTTGTTTCTGGCAAATAAAACACAGATTTGAGAGAGCCAACAGGGTTGGATCACATCTTGAACTCTGTACGTGCTTTGATACAACTTTGGTTAGTTAAGGGGCTATTGTGACTAATTTGAATTTAGGCACCTATTTTCACAAATAACTATTGAAATCTGTCTCTAATTGTGGCAGTAGTTTCAGCTGCTTATGACTAAAAAAATTATCCTAATTTTTGGAGAAATGGCAGCAATAATGATTTCCTTCCGTGTCAACCATGATGTTGCAGGTTATGTATTTGTACATTAGGCAAAATTTTTCCAGCTTGAAATTTTGGAATCACTTACTATTCTGAGCTTTAACATTTGTATTGAGGCAATTGAGTTCCTCAGCCAGAGGAGGAAAAACTTACTAATCCTGACCAGTAAAATTATGGAAAAACAGGAATTGTGTTAGGTGAAATGGTGGAAAAAACAGCCTTTTAAAAAATTAATAATTGAATACTTTCAAGAAATTACAATGTGATTCTTTCTATCATCACTTATGTTTCAAAATAAAAAATCCTGAGTAAAAGAGACATTTCCAAAACACAGTTTATCCCAATCTAAAATAGATGTCTGCGGTGGATGAGACGATCTGTCCCAGAAGTACCTATAGTTCTGTACTGTGTGGGGAAACTAAATAAGTTTAACTTGATGTATAGCTTTTAGGTAGTTGAAGTTAGGGGAATTCCACTTAGATTTTTTTGTTGCACAGTTTCATTTTCAATTCATTTTCAGTATGATCTTTTCTATTCTCCTGTGCTGACATCCTCACTCATCCCCAATACAGTAAAGCCCTTAGCTGTAGAAGCAAATCTCTCTATAACGTAGCAGCGAAGAAAGAATAATTTTAACATGACTGGCTGTCACATAAACAAAACTGAAACTTCTCTAGGGGAGGACAGCTTGGTCTGTGCTTAGCCACGGAGGACCTCACTGTCCAGCTCGGCCTGCAGACCAGTAGAAGACTAAAAGAGTCCCAAGGATTTCTTGGGCACAAAGCTAGAGAAAAAGACACCTGCTGCTTACATGGACTTTTAGGCAAACACAGATGAGTGGCACATACCAAGAGCAGAACTGAGAGTGAATGGGCTTCCTGAAGGTGAAAAAGGACTATAGTACAACGTGCTGGAGAAATTATGACAGCATTGCTGTAGGCAGCTGTAGACAAGCAATATGTCAAGGCTGTTTAATTATGAACAAATTTGTTTTAGCTCTTGGAGTAGCAGGAACTGAAGAGGCTCTTTCAGCCATAATGCTTGTTTGGTTCTGCATCTTCAGAAAGTATTAAGGTTTTCTTGCTGCAGACCCTGGAAGGCTATTTTCACCTGCAACACATAACATGTAAATCCAGAACTGTATTATTTAGCCCCTTTCAGGTAGAATCTTTAAACCCCCTGTCATTTCATGTGCAAACATTGTTAAATTAAACTTAGTATTTCCATCTTCCATTTTACTGGAGCTTCAACAGTTTGAAAAATGTTGACATCAAGAAAAAAGCTGAGGGCAAGTGATGTGTATTTCTTTATGAGTTTCATATACAGAACGACACACTTTTGCTTTATGACATTGTGCATTAAGAAAATGCTTTTAATGGCGTCAATAAACCCTTTCTGGGCCTTATGGTACGTATGAAAAATTAAATCCTATAAGGCCTTTGACTCAGCCAAGTTAATTCATTTCTGGAATCATCTACCTCAATACACAATTTAAGCATCTTTTGGTTTACACAAGGTAAAAAGTGAAGTGATTCTAGTTCAGAGTTAACCATGAATGAGGTTAATATATGGCAAGCAATAGTGCTGAAGAAGGAACTGGCAGTAGTACCGTGTGGGCTTTCTCCTGCTCTATGAGGCTCACTCATTGGAAGCCATAAAATCTGGTTGGTGTAACAGAAGTGTTTGTAATTAGAGCTAATGGAGTTAGTTGAGACCACAGGAGGGGGAAAGTAGCTTTGATCCCTGGTGGCCTCATAGAAAGAAGGTTCACAGCAAGGGAGTGCTCTGAATTGGAAAATATTAGAGGTATTTGCTGCAAAACCAAGAAGTCTCTGCTGGAAAAGACCAAAGAATATAATTTACAATCAGAACTAATTTGGTTTCCCATCTCTATCTCCTCAACTTTCTCCCCAGTCACAACATTCAAAATAAGGTTGAGTTTGTTTCTACAATTTATTTTTTACTGAAAATGCTAATTGTTTCTTACAGTTTATATTGTCTAAATCAGGAAAGAAAAAGCTAGGATGAAGAAAAATCTACCAAATCATTCCTGAAGGGGAAGCAATACATTCATTATTATTAATCATGTAATAGTATTGCTTCATAATAGCCGAATTGTTCAATGTCGTAACTTTTGGGGTTTTCTATTGTCAGTATTACTGAGTGGCCACTTTTGGAAAAACTGTGAAATAAATACCATATTTAGTGAATATCATACTGAGATTTCAATTCCCTTAAAAATATTTTTTAGAGACTCTCTGTGGTGTGATCATTCTTTTGTGACAGATTTTTGGAACATTACCTTAGAGATTTAAAATTACTTATTAATCAAAACCATTTGTGATTTACACCAATAAACTTAGCAATGACTTCAGCATAAGCAGACGGAAATTATGTTTGCAGGATGTATTTTTTCATTGAAAATAAAATAATCTTCAAACTGTATTTGCACTTACCTTTGTTTTCATCCTCCTACACTCAATAAATGAATGAATTCAAAAGTCTATCCCAAATTATTTGCATAAAAAGAAAAATACTCAGAAGAAAGCACAAATTATGTAAAAACATGACAAAAAGTGGGGAGGGATTTTGTATTTATCTGAGGACTAAGGCTGGAATGGGAACTGCTGAGAGGAGGAGCATGCTGTTATTCCAAATAACAAAATATTCAAAGAGAGTCTGTTTATCAGTTCCGGCAGTTTGCTGACAACTTTTACTCGAATGTTAAAGAAAAGGGACAGGAAGCATACCAAAAGAAAATTATGTTGAGATACTTCAGGGTGCCTCAGGTTCACAAGAGATTCTTAAAATAGGAAGGTGACTTTTACACAGTTACGGAGACATATCGAAGAAGACCAGTAGCTGTGATCTAGTCACACATCTCTGCACTTATGAAAAGGGGAGTAGTGGGGCTAGGTTTTGAGGACCTATCTTATGGGAAAGTTGTGAGGAAAGAATCCACAACAATCTTATAGGAGCAACAAAAGCATGTATAAGAGTATTAGAAGAGCAAAGTTGATGTTCTATACATACATGTTGGCAAAAACCACTTAGTATCTAGAGGGTGCAGATGAATGCATGTGTATAGGCACCTACCAGGGGAAACGAACTTAGGTTATATACTAACCAAGAACAAGCAATCATAGGAATGGCACAGGCACCTTTGGTAGTTATTCAGGAGCACAAATGTTGGCAGAATAGCAAGTGACTTAGCTCCACCAGCAACAAGTGTGGCTGCAGGGTACATGGTCTTTAAAGATATGGCAAAAAGTGACTGTGCTATGCAAAGAAAGGGTATAATACACTTAATAGAACCAGCAGTCAATTATTTCATGAATCTAAATTATTGTTCAAAGTTCCTAGTCAAAAACCAAAGCCCTAGAAAGTAATAACAGCGATAATTTTCTGAGAACAGTTCAAGCAGAGTTTGAGCCTTGGAGGTGCTTGGCACTTTAAGGGTGGTTTACACATAACCAAATAAAATGTTGGCTTTGGGAGGGGGAATGAAAGCAAAGGGAGTCTCAGTGCAATTAAATATAGCATCTTGAAGAAGCTTGTATAATTTCTTACACAGACTATTGTCATTCTGTTCTCATGCTGATGACCTCAATATCCTGCATTAGCAATACTCGTTTAAGTATAAATATTTCAGCTTTATATTGAGTGTCAGAAAGGCACAAGGAAAAAGACAGGCTGACCTCAGATCTCTGCTAAATGCCCTAAGATCTCCTCCGACATTACACTGCTGCTGTCACACACATACAAAGAGATTTATGTGTCCATCTAGTCCTTTAACTGAATTTATTAAAGATGGTATTTCCGGCTTAGTGAAAGTGACTGCCAGCTCCATCCATTCCCACACTTGAGCAGCATTTGGCAAAGATAAAAAGGAATTTATCAGTAAACTTTTTTTGGGAGGGGGTTCTGTGCACCTTTCACTCCCCCAACCCTTATTTTTTCACCAAATATCAACATTCTCTATGGAAAACAGTCACTTCCTTTCTCTCTGATTAAAATCAGCAGTGAAGGAAGGGGGTGGAGGGGGTGGAAGGGAGTAAAGAAAGAACCACCCAGTGCACTGGGAAAAACCTGAGAATGATCAATTAATCTTCTGTTTTCAATCTGTGAGCTGTGCTGTCTTAAGCCCTGTAGTCTTTTATTTGTTCAAATGAAAATAAACAAATTAGACCTGATTGACCGTGCTGGAAAAAAAAAAAAGGTGGGGGAAATTATCATCAGTAGAAAGTTTAGTAATGACAAGAAATCCTCACGGTCATTAGATAAATTCCTGGGAAATCTGAGATTTTCCAAACATTTTCTTGTACCCGTTGTTCCAATTCCAGCACGTCCTATGTACTATGGCTTTGATTACAAATGAATCAAGGCTCATCTTTTTCTTGGGCCATGGCAAGTGCATTCCCAGCATTTAAAAAAGGAGGGTTTGTACATGCCAATATCATCTGTGATTTATTGCCTCGTGGGCTCGTCTGGGTTTAATTTTTGAGTCTGGCACCAATTCCTTAATTGCTTTGGTCAGTTCATTCCATTTCTCAGTTCTGAAGCTTTTCGTCTGTAAAACCAGAGGGATGATAAACACACAAACACAGCAGAAACCCTGACAGCAACTTACTGGAGCCCTTGTGGAAACAGTGGGTACTTAAACCGCAGTCTAAGAGTGCAATGGTGTTACCCTGCAGGATCTTCCAAATTCCCATCCCTTCCACTGCAACTTCTGGGATATCGTCAGGGAGGTAGTGAGTGTGGGTTCTGATACACTGAGGTGGGAACATTTTGCAGCTTCTTGCTGCTCCTGTCCAGAGTACAGAAAAAGGAATGCCACCATGTCACCACCTGCTTGTGATCTTCCCTCAAATAGTGCACCTGGCTTCAGGTAATTACTTTCTGCCTCCTGATAATGTGTATTTGCAGTGCCATTCCAGGTGTGAATGGAGATGACAGTTATAATGGAAAGTAAAATTATTATTTTCCTTATATTTTAAGTTCTCATAAGTGATTATAAACTGGCCTGTAATTTAAAATAAATGCAACTTTGTTTTTGTCTCACCTGATCTTCACTGCAAGTGAGTGGAGAAACGGAAAAGGAGAAACACAAAGAGACCAAAAAAACAAATATTCCTCCAGCAGAAGGTCCACTGTTACTTGCTTTCCAAGAAAGACCACAAGGCAGTGAATAAGCCAAGAGACAACTCTCCCTGCAGGAGAAAGTTTACCAATATATGCTTGGCCAGACCAGAAACAGGCTCATACTTCTACCCGATGTCCTGCTAGGTTTGGTGTCTTCCAACCTTAACCATTCTGTGAGTCTGTGAAAATGGTAGCAGAAATGAGAGTAGAGAAAATTACTTGAATTGGCTGAGAAACACTAGCACTTGACCCCCAGTATCATCCTGATTTTTTCTAATTTTTATTTTATGATTTTTTTCAATACTTCAAGTACTCAGTACAAAAGCACATGGAACATTTTCAATTCCAACATCACTGGCTTGTAGAAATAGAGGAATACGATGGCAACATTATTAGAAAAAGAATTAACAGCATAATGACACTAGTTAACTGATGGCATAACCTACATACAAATGGCTGTTCTGGTATCTTTGATAGAAACAAAACATTCTAATTTCTCTCAACCACAAAAAAATGTTTGTCCTTGACTAACATTTCCTGTGATCACACTTCGAAGTATAAATATTATTTTTTATGCTGATAGTGGGCAGAAGAAAAAATTCCTTTTATTCTGAAAGATAAGAAAATAAGCAAACATAACTCTTCTAATAATTTTTTTCTTTACATGTCCTGGATTCAAAAGAATGTAGCAGATGCTTTCTCTCAGTTACTCTTTATCAAGAATATTACATACAAATGTATTTTGAAAAGTTTATTTTTCTTCAAATTAAAACCAAAAAAATGTTCCAAGGGATGGGGAACACCTCTTTCAAAGCTTAGCGTGCCAATATTTTAGTGGTCATGGGGGAACTTTAATACATGAATTTGTAGCTAGAAAAGAATAAAAAAACCAAAACCCAATCTATATATTCTCTGTCTGAAAATGTGCAGAAAATTCACCAGTTATTTTCACAGCTTTAAACATAGTGAGAATCTCTGTTGACATGAAGTGCCTGATTCCCAGGCTGCTTTATTCTACCCATCCTGGGTTGAAGACGTGAACCCTAGATATGTACTCCCTTTCCATTACAGAATGTTGTCTGGATGGCATTTGATGTGCTTGAATATTTGTCCATGACTTTGGCATGTCCAGGCCAGCAGAATATGTCAGAGAGTTGGAAATGCCAGATGTCCCCACCACAGCCCTGCTGCCAGAGTGGTAGCAAGGAATGGGGGGCTCTTCAAGAGGTACCACGCTCACGGTGGAGAAAGCATCAGACAGGCTGTACGTATCCTCAGGTAAATGTACAGCACTCACACATAATGCCAGTGCTTATGTGAAGCATCACATGTGTTGTCCCCACTTTATCTGGGTTAGACAGGCTCCGTCCTGCCTGGATTTGTCAGGTTTGCCATACATGTACACAAACCAAGTATGCACTTTCATTTCTGCCTGGCACGTCTTAGGTAGCCGTGTCTGAGGTGCCAAGGAAACAAATCACAAATACAAGCAACTGAACAGCAGGCACATGGAATGACATGTCAAAACCCTAAAGGAAATGCGTGGCAGGGTCAGATGTAGGTTGCCCTCAACTTCTCACTTGCAACAGATCACTCCTTAGCTACACAGCAGTCACTCACCTGAGTGCGGCGGTCCTTGTGCCCTCTGCGCTCGAGGCAGACATCTCTCCTATACTCCCTTTGTTTTATGTGCTGTTGTACACTTTTGGTACACAGCTATCTGATCACTGGTTCAATTAATTCTTAAAAAGCACAAATTTATGCCAGCTTCTATTTAGGGAGGCTCTCCAGAGTCACAGAAAAAAATTAACCCTTTTCAGACTCTGTCCATGAATAAAAGGAAGTGGATTTACAGTTATAACAAGGAAATGACCATTTTCTAGTATGACATGAACAAAAAGATTTTTTTTCTTTTGAAGACCATTTTAAAATGCATATGTCCCAGGGTGTTCTGGTGGCCTCCTTCATGTTTGAAGACACCTGAGTGTAGTAACAAAGTGTTCTTCAAGGAGTAACTGTACCACCTCAAGGAAATAATGCATTTCAAACATGCTCCAAAGATGGGAAGATTGTCGCTAAATATACATTCTTTAGGACTTTAGAGAAAAAAGTGTACGTTGAAAAAAAATGTACAATCTTGTTTCAATCTGTATGAAATATGATCTTTTTGCTGAAAAATAATCTTGTATTTTAATACAAGAAACTAGTGCTTGGTACTCATTCTCACTATGCCTTTCTTCAAGGATGTAAAACTGAATGTACTTATGATGAATTTGTTTCTCTCCCCTTATCCCCCAACACACATTCACAATACAATTCATTCAGTGAAAAGCCTTGAACCTTTTTTTTTCCCCCTTTTTTTTAACACAAGGAAAGCAGAAAAAGTTAAGCAAAGCAAAGCATTGAATTCTCATCTCTCATCACACAGTAGGAGGTAAATCCTGTCTCAGTGCTGGCCAGCCTGCCCTGAACTTTGGTATATAATTCTGGCAGTGGCACTCTGCACAGGCTCTCTTCCCTGTACAAAAAAAGCCGCTGCTTTTTATGCAGCTTGGCAAACTTTATTGAGAGGGCAGCAGGGGAGAGCAAACCACAGTTTTCATTAGCTCCCACCTTACAGCAGCCCAGGCTCATTCAGTGCTCGACTTAAGCCAACTGGAGGGCTTTTGATATCAGAGAGGTTTGAATCCAAATGCCCAGAGAGAAATCATATGTTGAATGAGAAAGAGGTGGAGAAGACGATGGAAATAATTACTCTGGAAAAATGTGCCACTTGTTCTATGACATTTTCATGTGACTTTCTTCAGAGTTTAAAGTGAGCAGCTTGATTTGTGCTCATTGTTTTGGTCAGCCTAGGCTCTTGCACTGAGAAACTGCAGGAATTAACTTTCAGGGAACTGTGAACGTCATAATTTTATTAATTGCTTTAACATGTGTTTCTTTTACATGTCTGAAAGCAAATGCAATTGAAAGTTGTGGTTTCTGTGGCATTCCTGAAAATAAATATGAGTAACAGTGGGGACAAAACCTTAACAGAATATAGTGTGGAAGAGAAGTAGTTATACAAACGATAATTCTTTTAGACCGATTTACGCATTTCTGAAAATGTGTGAAAAAAGATTATTACAAGTATACTTTGAAAGAACTTTCAGTGTTTATTGGATGGATATTGCACCCTTTAAAATACATGCTATAAGTGTTTTGACGTTGTGAAGAAAGTTAATAGAGGCAAAATCACGGAGTTCTACAGAACTTAAAATACTCCTATAAAGTGCTTTAAAAACTACATGGGAATGAGTTTCCCACTGACTTCCACCTATGTATCACTTGCAGATGATTTCTCAAAATACTGCACAGACAAGAATAAACCAGGAGTTATCCAGAGAATGCTGTACCTAGAAAATATATATTATGGTCATTAAGGATATTTCATATTTAACATATATAAATGTCTTATGGAAACATTTTTTATGCTTTCCCACTCATTCTCTCTTTGCTGTTTTCTCAGATGTTGTTAGTCTCTCTCTCTGAGCTTTTTCACAGACAGAAAACAATTAAGGAAAATATCTTTCTTTTCTGATCTGTTCTCTAGTGAGAATTGTGGGTGAGTAGATGCATGCTTCAGAAACAAAGCAGAAGATTGCCTAACAACAGCATGCTTTCTTTGGAGAAATCTGTGTTTCCTGATTTGTCTGCATCAGAAATGTTGCAAAATAAGTCTTTTTTTTTTCTGATTCCACACTATTTCTGCTTTCTAACTACCGTGTCCCAGTAACTTCCTCAAAGAGTGCAAACAACACACATTATAGGCATTTATATGAATACATGAAATCACCTTTAATATTTACAAAAAGCAGCTTCTGCATAGAGAATTAAACGCAACTGAATAAATATTCTAGCAAGACTTGAGATATTAATAGAAGAGTAGAAGTGTCACTGCCTTGAAACTCAGTAGGCATGCAAATAAATTGTAACACACAGAGACAGAAGAATTTACAGAAGAATTACTTATGAACAGGGACTGTCTTGTTTGTGTAGCAGTCAGCATAGTCGAATATCACTTTTACTGGGACTTTTAAGTGCTTTGGGAACATGAGGGAGAATGATAAAGGAATAACAAGAAGTATAATGTGGGCTTACTAAACCCAACAGTACCATGCAGCGATATTCAGCAGTGTTCATTCTTCTTTCAAATGGCAGTGCCTGGTAAATAAGGATGCATTCTTCTCCTTTCTACTTAAGATAGGAGATATAAACTCTGCAAATAATTGAGAATAAGAATGTTATTACACTATGGGATATTTTAGCCATTAAATCATGAAAACACATCTCTGACATACAGAGAGTTGTTATTAAATAAAAGTGGGAGTATTACAGCAGCAGATTCTGCCGTTTGCCACCCAACCAACGTGACTGCTGTCAGCAGGAATTGCCAGGGGTTTCAGCCCCCGAGCTTCAGCCCCTTCCCCGGATGGAGGGCAGGCACACAACCAGCGTATCCGAGGGTGGGACTAGCTGTCTTAAGCTGACAGCACACTCACGGCACGGCTGAGGAGTGTCAGTAACTGTGTGTTTGCAAAAAAAGCACTACTTTGCCACTTCTTAGTGCTGGGTCCCTCTGCACAGATGATGTGGCAGCGCTGTGCCCATATGTATATCCTTTCAGAGTGTATGGATTCCTGAATATAGCCCCAGTGAAGGGTTCACAACTGAGCCCAGCCCGTTTTATTAAGATTAACACAATAGGTCAGAGGCCCTGTTTTTCATTAAGGTGAGCAGTTCCTTATTTTGATTTTCAGGGTGGAATTTCACATGTGCTTATCTAAGAGGTACCCATCCCGCTTCTCCTCCGTTCCTGGCAAAACCATCCATCTTCCTTCCTGGCATTAACAGGTGAACGATTTTTAAGGGTTAAACCTAACTGAGCTGATTAAAAAAAAAAAAAGGAAAAAAAAGGGAGTCGGATCATTTTCTGCTGACTGTGCTTGGTGGGTCAGCTCACCATGTGGTCAGCTGGGACCAGAACTGGTGTGAGGGAAGAAGAACGGGCACTCAGCCAAGGGCCTTGGTTTGGAGAAGGAATGCTGTTGTGGTGGTACAACCTGTCAACTCAACTGTAATGTGAAACCTCACCTTGGCCTTCAAGGAGCTACTTGGTAAATTGTGCAGCCATTTGAGACAAGGAGGCAGAACTAGACTACCAGAAACAAAAGGATTCACCTCTGAGGAAATTTCCAATTTCTGCTATTTGGCACTGAAGAAGAAATATAAACGCCTGTAGTTATGAATTTTTCCAGAACTATGCTTCACTGACCCATTTTGGAGTCAAGTGTTTTTTGTACAAGAGCAGAGTACTGCCAATATTGCTAAGGCAGCTCTAGTGTGGTCTTTCTTCCATTAAATGATATCACTGCTTGGAAAACAGCAGATATGAACAGTTCATAAATGTTATAAGGTTAAGAAAAAAACCACACAAATATTGCAGCATTTTCTAGCAATTACAGAGCAATAATAGAGAAAACTTGATATTCAACATTTGCATGTGAACAAGGGTAAAGAGTTACCACTACTCAGAACACCAACGAAATGTACTAGTCTGTACTTAGTATTTAGCCTGTACTATTAAGCTTTATTTTTGCACCTTTCCTGCTTTTTAAGAGCTGCTATTAGTTAGGACATTGAAGGCATTTAGTTAATCAGAAGGAAGTTTGATTTGCATAGGTGAAAATGCAGGTAACCTTTAATGCATATAAATGCAAAAAAGCCTTACTCTTGTACAGAACTATTCCCAAGATCACTATTGACATCTGGAAACGTGATGGAGCAATAAAGCACATTATGCTTTTCATAGAATCATAGAATCATAAAATGGTTAGAGTTGAAAAGGACCTTAGAGATCATCGAGTTCCAACCCCCCTGCCATGGGCAGGGACACCTCCCACTAAAGCAGGTTGCTCAAAGCCCCATCCAG
>JAOXNO010000024.1:71714739-71761111 GCA_028565335.1 Limnodromus scolopaceus
CTGGCCACACTTCTCTTGATGCAGCCCAGGATGCGGTTGGCTTTCTGGGCTGCCAGTGCACATTGCCAGCTCATGTTAAGCTTCTCATCCACCAATGCACCCAAGCCCTTGTCCTCAAGGCTGCTTTCTAGCCATTCTCCACCCAACCTGTATTTGTGCCTCAGATTGCCACGTCCCAGGTGCAGAACCCTGCCTTGAGCCTGTCCAGGTCCCTCTGGATGGCATCCCTTCCCTCCAGTGTGTCAACCATGCCACCAAGCTTGGTGTCGTCGGCAAACTCCCTGAGGGTGCACTCTATCCTACTGTCCATGTCTCCAACAAAGATGTTGAACAGCACTGGTCCCAGTACAGACCCCTGAGAAACACCACTCGTCACTGGCTTCCAATTGGACATTGAGCCATTGACCACAACCCTTTGAGTGCGGCCATCCAGCCAGCTCCTTATCCACTGAGTTGTCCATCCATCAAACCCATGACTTTCCAATTTTGAGACCAGGATGTCATGCAGGACAGTGTCAAACGCTTTGCATAAGTCCAGGTAGATGACATCTGTTGCCCTGCCTTTGTCCACCAAGTCTGTGGCAGTATCGTAAAAGGCCACCAAATTTGTCAGGCATGATTTGCCCTTGGTGTTGTCTGTCTCCAACTGCCTCCTTATTTTCCATGTGCCTTAACAGAGATTCCAGGATGATCTGCTCCATGATCTTGCCAGGCACAGAGGTGAGGCTGACTGGCCTATAGTTCCTGGGTCTTCTTTTCTTCCTTTTTTGAATATTGGGGTTATGTTCCCCTTTTTCCAGTCAGCGGGAACTTCACCATCATTTTAAATGAAGGCGGAAAGGAGACAATGCATCAGTTTATGTTGGAGCAGGAATCTAACAGAGAAGTGTGGTATGTAGATATACTACATTTTAAGATCTATTTCTGATAGTATAGATCAGAAACACTTAGGACAGGAAATCATCTTACCGCAAACTTTGTGCTTTGATCCAGTTATGAACTTTACAACAAGATTAAAACCAAAGCCATAGGTGCTTCCAAACCCGACAATTCAGAATCTGGGTCTGCAGTCCAGTTTTTCAGGTTGATTACTTAGTTTCAAGCCATCTTATTAAAGGTTTGAAACAGATAAGCATGAACCAAACCCTTAAAACTGTGCTTAGATGCAAGTTTGTTAAGACTTCAAACTTGGAATAATTTTTTTCTTCTTTTATCCCTATTTATCAGCAAGGAAAAACTCATTTGATTTCTGGAAACGAGGGTCCATTCATAGCGCTTGTGCCTATAGCACATAGTACTTCAAGGCAGTCTCCCACCTATGTTTGACTGACCTGGGAGCGATTATAGCTTCCAGGTTTACAGAAAATGAGGTGCACTCAGCCTAATATGGGTAAATCTACAACAGCCTTTAATCATTTTTTGTGGAAATCACTGCATAGCCCCCAAAGGAGACCATTTCTTGAAGACTGGATGAATGCCATTAGGCAAAAATACTTCCAAAAGCTATCATATTTTTGTCATTATCAAAAATAATACTATTATGCAGTTACTGAGTATAATTCTAGCATGTAGGACCATGGTGAAATGAAAAAAACCGCCAGCTTCACCTGAATTTAAACACTGCCAAACAGTACATCACAACTAATTTATCCTATGCTTCACTCACAACCAGTTAGCATCTCCTTTGTGCCTCATCAGCACATGCCTCATTTGTATTTCCATCTACCTCACCAAGAAAGGCATGCATCACAGGTTGAGAAGCAACACTATAAAATAAGTGCACTCTTTACGTACACTTAGCTTGACTGTTTCCATTCTTCTTGGCACTATCAGAGTTCTCTGGTTTAGGTTAATTTCCCTAGTTACATATATTATCCTGTAATTAAGTGTTTTAACTTTTTTTGGACTGAGAGTAAAATAAAAAAATGACCTATATCCCCATTCCAAATGTGTGGGTGGTGCAGGAAAAAATATCTCTATTTTCACTGGGACATGCTTTGCCTTGCTCCAGACCCCTTTCTAATCAGCTTGTAAATGATTGATCGATGCATGCAGCTGAAGCATGTTCACTAAGTAAAGGTATGTTAGAAGCTGGCATGGTGAGGAGACACAGTGACCTAAATGAGTGATCTGAAGCTGGACTGAGTAAAACCCCACCTGGCTTACTGTGTCCAGCTCCGGAGCCCTCAGCACAGGGAAGAAACGGACCTGTTGGAGCAGGTCCAGAGGAGGGCCACAAAGATGATAAGAGGGATGGAGCACCTCTGCTATGAGGACAGGCTGAGAGAGTTGGGGTTGTTCAGACTGGAGAAGAGAAGGCTCCAGGGAGACCTCATTGTGGCCTTTCAGTACTTAAAGGGAGTCTACAGGAAAGATGGGGACAAACTTTTTAGCAGGGCATGTTGTGATAGGACAAGGGGTAATGGCTTTAAACTAAAAGAAGGAAGATTTCTACCAGATAGAAGGAAGACATTTTTTACAATAAGGGTGGTGAGAACTACTGGCACAAGTTGCCCAGAGAGGTGGTAGATGCCCCATCCTTGGAAATATTCAAAGTCTGGCTGGCTGAAGCTCTGAGAAATCTGATTGAGTTGAAGACGTCCCTGCTCATTGCAGGAGGGCTGGAATAGATGACCTTTAAAGGTTCCTTCCAATCCAAACTATTATGTGATTCTATGATTCTATAAGTTTCTACTTCCTTACTTCTGAAATAGCATCTCTTCTAAGGAAGCACCTTTTGTGCATTGGTAACCCCGCAAAACTAGGTAGAAGTTCAACCTGAAAAAGGACTAGGGTGTTGAGGGACAGTATAAAAAGAAAATGTTAGCCAAAGAAAAGCTAGTGTCGCCCTGTAGTTTATATAAGCAGAAAGGCTCCTTGTGGGATGAGCACTGAAGTCAATCTCTTGGTATTAAATGCTGTGGAGGAACCTATCTCCAACTATTGAGTACAGAGGGAGCCTAGGAAAACAACCTTCGCTATCTTTTGGAAGTTGTCTTGAATTAATATTGCAATATACCATGTTTAGCTACTTTTAGGCTCTTCTGAACAAATTACTGAACCACGCAGTAGTGTGCTGGTTTCCTGTATTGTGTTTGGTGGTATGCTGGGTGAACTAGGAAAAATGTCAGGGGGGGTAGCTCCTCTCAAAAAATTGGTTGGTATTGGTAGTAACTTCCTTTTATAAAGGAGTGGAAGTTGTGATAGCAGTATCCGGTAAGCCAGTCTGTACTCCAGAACACTTTATGTATCTCATATTAAAGAGCCCTTAGGAAACTTCACTTTGGCTTTAATGGAGTTAGGAGATGAGATTTTTCTTTCTTCTAAGCAAGTTCTAATTATGCAACTCGGGTGTCTTGTTTCAACTTGTGCTCTTTATTCCTGCCCTAATTACTTCAGAATTGTTTTCTGTGCTGTGTAGAAACTTGGAAATATCTTCATATTCTGGTATCAAACCAGAATAGTCTAGTAACTTGCATAGTCTCCTGGAATATAGAAGATCTAAATTTTCAAATGCAGAGGAGAGAATTTAACCTGGATTTTTCAAATCCATGGAAGAGTGAACTGACCACTGGATTACTATATAAATGTATGAAGAAGCAGACCTGTAAAGTGTTTCTATCTCTGCACTTGTTTAAAATGAAAGTGCCATCACAATAATATTTGTTCAGGATCCTGTTCCTACAGATCCACTTTAAATGTATACTGACAGTGTGTTCTGACTCTGTGAAAAGAGTTTCAACAACTGCCTGAATAATGATTCTGCTCTGTCATTTAATGCAAACAACAATTCATCAAATAAATGTGCAGCTCTGGTAGGACTGGATTGGATTAAAACCATAATGAATTTTTGGAAAGCATCCTTCGATAATGCGTTTTGGAAGGCCAAAGGAAAATGAGAATTATCTAGAGACTTCCAATTCTCACTAATTTACTTAAACCACATAAACATTCCTCCTTAACACTCATAACGAATTGTTCCAAATTAAAGAGGTCATTTCACCTTTGAGATTGGCTGTGGTTAAAAACCAAAACAAAACATTTAACCAATCTATGCATCTAGGGGGTGTAGTGAAATACCCATGGATATTTAGGCAATTTTGCTTATGTATTATTCAAACCGTATCGTTTAGGGATTTGACTAAAATAAATAAAAGGAAAAAAAAACCAACAAAAAAACCACCCCAAAACTAGAAATAAAGATGGGTGATTGACAAAATATTACTAGATTATTAACCTCAGTAACTAAAAAATAACATTGATTTTATTGTAGGAGTGAAAAAATCTACACAGAGACAATCCTTGTCTCACTGGAATACAGTGCCTCTGAGAGCTAAGGTTACCATATGTCTGTGCTTCCCTTGACACATCCTTCTTTCCATAGAAAAAACTGGGAAGAAAAGTACGATTGTGTCATTTCTAGATGAACAGAACATAACATACGTGCTGGAACTCATATTTCCTGGACATGAACATATACGTAGCATATGCAAATGTTGCAGAAACAGGGCAGCTGTATTATGACAAACATAATTGCAATTAGGATTTAATAGAATATTGAGGCACAGCCTTGCCACATTTGTCCCTTGTTTTTAGAAGTGACAGTAACATTGGCTGAAGTACCATTCTTCCTTCACTTTTCTGAGTAAGACCTCTGAGATACTGAAGGATAAATGACATGCCATCCTCCATTTTTAATCCGCTCCCCACCATCTTTGGATACTTACACTTTATTTTTCAATTTCAAGACAAAAGTTTGAAAACCCAGAAATATGTAAGAACAGCCTGAAGAAATAGGATACAAATACACAGCATCTTCACACACACAAACGCACAGTCTATTTTTTAAAAGAGGGATCCAAATGACACACATAGTGTATCGTATGGAATATTTTGGTCTAGATGCAGCAAGATGTAGGACTTCCACATCTTTAAAAGAAGAATGGGGAATGCAGTTATAATTGTCTTGTCTGGGTAGAGAAATCACAGCTACCCTGGGCAAGTCCTTCCTTAGCCTTCTAAGGGCCCATGAAAGAAATGCTACAGAAAATGCTTACCTAAGGGATCCCAATCATGCTGAAAGCATGACTTTTTTTGAGGCTCCAGGTAGGCAAACAAACACCTTAGATGGGTCTCTTCCCACCCAAGTCTAGACATCTGCAGTGCAGAATCTCTAGGTGGTGGAGACAAATAAGCACTTTTGAGGTGATGAGCACCGTACCTGCCTGGCCTGTATTTGAAGCCCAACCATTTGTCTGTTGGAGAAAGGGCCATAAAAGGCGCTTCTCCTCATAAGTGTGAACAACCTGTAATATGATTAGCAAGAATAAAAAGCAAAGAAAATTCCTGCTGCAGGTGGGTAGAGAAAGGAGGCAAGGTAAATTCAGTATGCAAGAACTAAACTGCATTCAGAAAAGAAAGCAGGACAAAAAAAAAAACCAAACCAAAAACAAAACACAAAAGGAAGAAATTAGACTGAAAGAGAAGGCTAAATTGCTAGAGTGGCTGTTCAGAATCTATCCACAAACCACTCCTGAGTGAGCAGAGGCAGTCTCAGTCTGTTTACATCAAGTAGGGATGGGACAGGCTCGTGATCCTGTGGATACTGTTAAAACCGTGAAGTCTTCAACTCAGAGAGGTAGACATATGCTCTTGGTATGAATGCGCATATGGGCAGTCCCTTGAAAAAAACCAAAGCATTTCTTAGCAGACAAGATCCCTGATGCATCCAGTCTGGCATCTTGCCTCTGGCAATAAATCAGATTCAGCGTTTCAGAAACAGCTTCCAAACTCTGATAGTGTATCTGACCATTTATGTAATGTGAAATATAAGTAAGCAAGAGGGAAATTCCTTCGTGATATTTTTGTCAATCATACATCCTGGATCATTAGATTTTTATTGCCCTTATCTTAGCATGAATAACCACTAATGTTGTTACTGGCAGTAAAACTAGTCCACATTCTAAAAAATCAAGTAGTTGCAGTTAACTCTGACCAAATGGTGCCTACAGTCCAATATTTCCTTTTATTTATTCTACCTTTATCTGATATAGAAAAGCAATACACTTCTGTAATACAAAAAACTGACAGGTAGGCAAAAGTTACTTAAAGAAAAATTGCTTTTATCTCAGGTTGTACGGTCAATGTGACCTCAAATATTGTATGCAGTAGATTCACAGACCAAAAGAAATATTTCATCAAACATCACTTATTTTCATCTGGACTCTTATTCAGGTAAAAAAAAAAAAGGGCTGGGTCAGCTTTTTACACCATTCATAACTATCATACATTAATTCTTTTGAGCTAGGATTTTTAGCTAATCCATTGCTACAAGTACCACAGAGCAGAAAAATATGGGGAAGGTAAGAAGCTGCAAAGCCAAAATAAAGACTGTAATTGCTCTGAAAGATGCTCTTAGTAATTCCTGTACAAACAAAAACTTCTGCTACAAAAAGATACATTATCTGTAAACACAATATACAACAATTGCCGCTCTGTAATGACAAAGTTCTTTTTTTGTTGTTCCTGACAGAAAAGTGCTAATTTGTCTTCCCTCATCTGATACAAAAACCAGGCTCTACTCTTTCTAATTTAGCTACACTTCCAGCAGAAAAAGAGGCTGTTCACTAATTCTACTGCACCAACATGCTACTTCTATAATATCCATACCATAGACACAATAATCCCTGTACCAAACAATGTGAATACATCCAAAGTGTCTTCAGTGCCTTCAGAAATTCACTGAACTACTGAAAAGACATTGTATTGTGGAAACAACCATGTAATGCACAGTGCTGTGTATTTATTTTGTGCAGTTAAGTAAAAGTGGGCAAACAGCAATTGCCTAGTTAAACTGACAATTCAAGTTTTCAAGAAAAAGTAAACCTAAAAAATTTCATATCAGCCCACAATAAGGTTTCATTACTATTTTTTGGCCTTTTTTCATGTCTCCTAAGTAGTGTAGGCTGTTTTTCAATGAAAAGGGAAGATAATTCAGAACCAGTCCTGAAAAATTGCATATTTAAACTAAGAGTGTCAGCGTTTCCAAAATAAAACTGTTTGTTAACCTGTCAAGAACAGTTTCAACACTGTTAATGATCTTGTTTTCTTTTTCTCCTATTGCTAGAATTACATATTAATTTGTCTTTCAATTATTGTTCCCAACCAAAATTTCATTTTCATTTATTTTTTTCTTTAGCCATAAAATCACCTAACTATGTAACTAAAACACCACGCTTCAAGTCAGGTCTGAATCAATTTTTTTTTTTTTTCCCCACATACTGAACGAGAAATTTCTTGCAACAAAAATTACATGCTTGTACTTTGAGGTGCACATACTTTGTTTTAATCATTACCTATGACCTGGAAAATAATTAATGATAGAATTTTGGAATTTGTGTGAGTGAAGGTGAGGAAAAGGATGTTACTGTATGTGACAAAATGGACATAAGCCTTTAATAGTATTCTATCAATCTTCTGGTAGATCAATCCACAAATTTTACAGACTAATCCTATATTGCACCTTTTGTAAAAAAAAATTCTTATGTCTTTAGATGTATTTATAAGCCTTGTTTGGTATACCTGTCAGCAATATTTTTTGTTGGCAAGGTGGCAGAAGGATGTGACAGGTGATGATATGAAAAAGAAAGGTAAAAGCAAGAACTTTTAAAAAGCCAAATTCCTTTACCTACATCTTTTAGCTAAAGTGATTTGGGCTATGGGTCTCAACCCACTCCTCATATACATTTTACAATTCCAGAATAATTAAAAAAACCTGCACAAATGGGAACGTTTGATCATCAGACACTTATTCACCTTTCAATTTTGGTAACTTGGATGAAATAAAATCCTTTGTCCAGTATAACCAGTTTGTTGCAGTTGATTTTGTGGACTCTAATAACCCCACTCTGTCCATCAACAGGACATTTAAGTCTATTTTCTCTTCTCTTCTCTCCCAATTCTACAGCAACAGGTATGGCCTAATTCTGGCAGGACATGCAGCGATATGAAGTTGGCCAAGAAACTTCTTGAAGGTTAAAAGGTAACAGAGAGGACATGGAAAGTGAAAGTCATTGTGTTGATTTAATATTGAAGAGCAATACGTAATCAGAACATGTTGTTCAAATGCAGCATTAGGGTGAGGCATTTAACATAACATGAGGAGAAAGTTTTTTTCAGAATAAAAGTATGAGAATCAGCTATTCTCTCCGTTAGGCTTCTTTTGCTTTAAAAAAAAATAAAAATCCAGCAGAGTTTAGTCAGTCATTTTCCATATGATTTATAGGAGCTGAGGAACTCAATACAAGTTGCGCTGATCTGGATTCTTCAATCTGTCAATGTCACTATTGGTGACTATGCAGCACTCCCTCTGTTCTTGGTGCAGTGGACTATGATATTTTATTTCATACATCATTTCATATTCTGAAATGTTATAATTGTACATCATACATCCAGCAAATTGCTCTGCACAACACCGAACATGTGGTCTGATCTCATATTGTAAGATTGCCCAGAAAGGTAAGTAAAAAAGAACAGTTTGGGGAAAACTAGGTAGTCTCAATTCACTGCCCTGCTCACAACAGGGAGAAATGTTTACAATCTACTACCCTTTTGTTCTGGTCTCTGAACACTTACTTCTATGCTCAGCGGTCCCCAAAGTTCAACAAAGCAGTGGTGCTTGTGCTGATTTCATTTGATTCCTTCTGCAAGATTACCTTAGCACATCTGGTAAAAATTAGATAAACAGATTAGTTACAGTTCTGTTTTCAGTTAATTTCTTGAAGCCTCTGCTCTTGCTTGTCTATTTAGGAGGGAAGGCATACATTTCTGATAGGAATAGAGGTTTTCATTACCGGCCTCAGTTAGGGGTTGCACAGCCAGTGGGAAGTCTAGTAAGATTTCAAAAAGTCCGGGTCCACAATTTGTGACAATGGTAGTGCTGCTGCTGCTGCACCTCAGCTGAGAGCACTGCTTGTCCAACAGAGAGAAGCTCTCTGACCCACAGAAATATGTCACACACCTGCAGTTTTAATTAAACAGTAATCAGCCTAACCCCAGCTACATTTCATCTGTACTGTGCTATGTAAAATCATTTGGTAGTCTATAAAGCAGGCAAAGGACTTCTTAAAATGCTCAGGTATGAATATCTTCCTGCTTTTTAACTCTTTAATGCCTAATCCTTTTCCCCCTTACTATGAGACACCTGATAGCTACAGTAGAGCTGCTTTATGACAGCAGATAGAAATGTAAACGTGCTATTTTCTTTAACACCTCGCAGCTGGCAGGCTGCACTCGGTAGGAACAGGCAGGCATTACTGTCACCCTGTTTAATGGACAACAGAAATCATAAAGCAGTAAGTGTCTGTGGCCAGGGCTGCTGCCTGTACAGTGTTGAAGAGGGCCATTTCTCACTTCTGAGGCTGTGCGACAACCCGCGTAAGGACAGGACACCACAGTTTTTCAGCAATTGCAAAAAATGAATATCAAGGGTGGCAAGAAAAACTTTGAACATCCAGCCTGCCTGGACGTCAGGTGTTTTTGAATGAGGGTGCAACATGGATGAGTGAAAGTACTACCTTGAACAAAGCCTTTTTGTCACTGCCTTTACTGCAGTCCTCAAGACAGGAGCAGCCAGGAGTTCCTGCTGCACGCAGAGGGCAGCTTGTCTTTCAGGAGAATTTGCTGCCTCAGAGAACTGTGGGTAGCACTTTCTGCCCCAGTAACTTTTAGGTTTCACTTAAATCCATCATCCTTGTTTCTTGGGACTTAGCTGACTGGGGTCAGATTCACTTTCTGTTTATGATATTCAATTTCTAGGCTAAATAAATAAATATTTATATACACATGTATGTATATAACATCTATGCTCAATTTCCCCAAATTTACCGTGCAGTTTCTGAGGACATGTATACCAAACAGGAGTATGTACTAGGTTTCACAGTTGCTTTCCTTGATTTTTACTTAATAAAGAGAGTTTTGTTTATGAGTTCAGCTATGAACTGTCTGTTACCAAAACAGCAATGTCCTACCTGAGTTTGTACAGAGCCTGACACCAGAACCAAGCTCTGCTCGCCTCCTGCAGATGTCCCTCAGGTGTACCTTGAGAATGAGAAATTCATAGCCAGAACAGAAGAAAATTAATCATCTTCATTTCATTCAAGCTAAAAAAGAAAAAAAAAAAGAAAAAAATACTGAGCCTGGAATGCTTAATATTAAGGCCAAGGAGGGCACAGTTGACATGATTTGAAGCTAGGGTTTCAATTTCCAAACGTTAGCAACTGAGAACTTAAATGAAGACGATCAAGAGCTGTCAGGAGAGGGCCAGTACTCTCCAGGAGGAAATCATAACAGCTCCTAGGCCTACAGTGTTGCCTGGCTGTCGCAGGAGAGAATTTGGCAAGTAGTCCTAACAGATTGAGAATCCAGAAAAGAACAAAGGTAAGAATTCTGAGACCCTGTATAAAACTACTTGTTCTTAGGAGTTTTACTTACAAAAAGCATTACTATGCCAAGTACTCCTATTTCTGTTCACTCACTCTATGTAAGCAAAGCTAATGGGACACATTTTGGGTGCTGAAATTTCACCCATAATTTCCCATTTGAATCATTGTGCACTTGTGTGTACACTTTCTTATTTTCTCTATATAATGATAGTACAAATATATGCATACACATGTATATATATATATACATGACTATCTGGGTGCTGACTTAAACAAAATGCAAATGGATGCTTAGGCTCTTTGCTGCTGCATTTCCCTTCTCCATTTCAGAATGATGAGTTGCACTTCAGAGCATCATATTAATCTATATGGAAAAGCACTAAAGCATTGCACTATAAGATCATTATAATCATTACTAGCTCCTGGTTCCCTTAGATGGCTAATATTTTTTCTTATTTCAGAAAATATTCTGATTCAGAAGTGGAGCTCTTAACACTCTTAGGGTTCAGATAGAAATCAATACAGCCATTTAATTAATTACCTTTTTTTTACAAAGAAGAATAACAAAGATTTCATATTTTCTGTGGTACAGCTGACTTTAGTTCTCTTAAAATGTATATCATGCCATTTAATCAGATATTGACTGAAAGTCATCCCACCTACAGCTATCAGAAACATTTTGAAACTGAACTACTTTGCAGCTGCTAACTGTGGACAGTGAATAAGCCTCTACTGAAGGAGTGATCCCCATTACAACTTTTCTGGACTTTTTACATCTGTCTCATCATTTCTGTTCCTGTGTCAAAGCTGATCATGATATTGCCATCTGAAGGTCATATGGCTGTGTCTGAGTTAAATAAACAGCACATTTTCTGCCTTAAAATAAACATCTCATCCCTGCCGAGATGAATGTTGTAGTGTTTGTGCTGGGTGTGCTGTGGCTCAGCTGATCCGCCTCCATTCCAGGGCAGGAAATGAGTGCAAGGAGAGAGAAAGTAACATAATCATTTATTCACCTCCCCATAAGTTTTTTTGTCTCAAAATAAATAATGACATTTGACCTTTCTCTGAGACAACATGGAAATTAAGACACATGATGATCTTTCTTATGCCTTCCCCTTGAGGCGACCACAACCACCCCTCACAACATGCTTTGACTCCCTTTTCCCTAGATAAAAAACCAGCCATAAAAGTAATAAACCTTTCATTCCAGCTCATGGAGTAGTTAATCCAAACGTCTAGCTAATTAGGGTCTTTTTTCCCCTCTTTTTCTTCTTCTGCTTGGGCCAGGGGAGAGTTTATAAGCCTTTTGCAGGAGGGAGCATGGAAATCTCAGGGGGAAATGGCTTCTCTGTTCTGAGCGTGTGCAAAGGGAGCGATGGGGAAGGAGCAGCCTCCCTGGCTTTCCTGCCCATCGCTGGGCTCTGCCTGGACCCAGGGCACACATTCCCACACTGCACAAGGCTCTGGCAAGGCAGCGGCGAATCCGGCTCATGAAATGAGGGAGGGCTCTGCTTGTGAAACCGGGAAAGTGAAATGTTGGATTTTGAGACTGTAATATTGGGCCTGCAGATAATGGATTAGATAGCATGTATAGTGTGCAGCCTTATGCGACTGTACAGCTACATTTGTTCTTCCTGGATCCTTTCCAGCTGAGATTTACATCAGGCCTTGAAACAGACGGAGAGTTGTAGCCATTTGCGGGCAACTGCTCAGCTGTATCACAGGCTATATCTTGTTGAAAAGCAGGGAAAATCAGAGTGCTAGACTGTACCAATTCAGTCTGTTGACAGATGAGGAAAGGACCCTTCCATTTTACAAGGAGACCTGTAATTAAAGCAAAGCAGTAAGAGAGCAAAGGGACGATGTATTCTGAGAGTCATTCTACTGGAGATGTTACAATTTGAAAAATGCAAACTGTCTAGGAGGGAAAAAAAACCTAGAAACTGACAGAGTATAATCTGAGGTAAAAGAGAAATCTGCTTTGGTAGATAAGACCCAGAGAATATTTTCTAAGATAGAAAAGATAAGATTTTAAGACAAACAGCCCTGCTTCCTGTTCCCTGTACTCGTTCAGCGTGTTGGATGGCGTGCTATCTTCCTCACCTGGCTGCCATTTGATATGAAGACCACTGACTCACAAATATATGGTGTTGGTTGGTTTGTATTTTCTACCTTCTTTGCTTCACAAGCCCTTGGTTTAAATCCAATAATTCCACAGTTACAGGAAAGATAATGCAAAAGACAGATTCCTGCCAGTATGAGCTGATGCTGCTGCAGAGCAAGCCCTGTGTTTACTGGGTATAGGTACTAACAAATCATACTGTATTAGTGTCCTTTTTCCCAGGAGACACCATTGGGACAGCTGTGTGGCATCTGTAATTCCAATCCAGTGCAGGTCCACCAGCGACGAGTTTGACCAGTTGTGTACGTATTTATTCAAATAATGGGTTTCCCTAAGACTGTCTATGGAAACTATTTTAATCACCCTATCAAGTTAATACTACTGGCAATTCGTTTAAAGAAAGGAAATACCACGTAAAAAATATATTGGGTGAAGTTTTCTGGCTTGTGTTTTTCAGGAAGTAAATTCTGGCCTTTAAAGTCTGTGACTCCATGAAGATGGAATGATTCTCTTTCATGACAGCACACATGTGTTCTTAAAATCATCACAAATGCTTGGCTTTTATATTTACAATTTCCTGAGAACTTGTTGTTCAGTAGTGGAATCTCTGCAGATAACCTTAAAGTGAATACAACTCAATTTTACTTTAGGGCTTATCAGATAGTCTTTTAAGAAACTTTCTGCTTCTCATCATGCACAGCTTCCACTCATGGGATCTCAGAGGCTTCACAACAGGGCTTTGGAATTTTTTAAAAGAAAGATAAAACAAGCAACAACAGCAACAACAAATCCCGGTATTTCTTCCTTAATGAAATATTGCCTGTAATTCTAAAACTGTGGTACTTCCGGCTGCATAGCAGAGAGCTCAACTTGTAGACTATTTTTATTTTTGGGATAAAGATTCTGACCCCTTGAGGTGCTGAGGTTTTCAAGGGACACAAAGTTTTACTATGCTCTGTAGAAGCTGAGAGTAGTAAAAAGTATTTTGCAGTTTGAAATATTGAGCTCAAAAAAAAAAGAAAAGTATGGCTGACCTGAAGAGATGAAGACAAGATGGGTTTCTTATATGCTGATTTTCATTTTGAAGTTTAAGTCAATTTTGGCTTGGTTCATTTTTTTAACTTTCTGTGTCATATACGCATGTGGTCCCTCAGTTATCTAGTAAACAGTGGTTTACTAGATTTACTAGCATTCTTGCTAACTTTCTTCTTTGAACTGACACACAGTGCAGTTACTTGGTGACTGGCCTTTCCACCGCTCCTGTGCAAGGCTGAGGGCCGCCATCTACTCGCGACAGCGCTACCCGGCACTCTGCCATTTTATTTTGGTTGTGAATTTCTTCTGGGCCAACGCTAGCTAGGCATTCTTGTGGAGAGAATAGCAAGTTCATTATTGCACATTTCACTCCTGTGCAGGATGTCACATGTTCCAGCAATTTTCTCCCCATTATAAGAAATGTTCAAAACAGTCCCTCGGTGGGCATGTGGATCTCTTGACCCCCCCTTCCACCCAGTCTCAATAAGAATAAAATGCCAGGATAGATGGAAGAACATGAATCAGGAAAAGCTGTGGGGAGGCAGAGCAGGTTTTGCTGTTATTGCAAACCACTGGAGAACATGCTGAATCCCTGTTCGGTCTATTCATCTACCTGGAGAATACGTATCTTGCCAAGCTAACTGCACAAAGCTAATCACCTCTGAAACTAGGCAGTAAAATATTTGAACTTTCAAATATATTCATGACATTATGATCAGGGAGAGCACCTATTTTGCTGAAGCCCTCTTTTGCTATCTGTTTATGCTCCATTGGCATCCTATGTTCTTCCCTTCAAATTTCCAGCCTGGGACAAATCCATTAAAAAAAAAAATCTTAATTATGAATTTCATCATTTTTATGGCTAGATTGGTGTTTGTTGATGGAAATTCTGAAATTTCACTCTGGAGTAAAGGCCTGAATTCTGGCAAGTATAACATTTTTGTCTGTTAGCACTGACAAGGCTGAACTTGGCAGTGTTGCAGAGCTCAAACTCAACACGTGAGCATATTCTGGCATGTATGGAGGTGAGAGACTGAATCCTTGCAGGCTAAATTTCCTGTTTTAACTGTGAGAAGAGGGAAGGGAAAGAGGGGGAAGGGAAGATTTATTCACATTCGTATGGAATAGCACTTGCCCCAGGACCCATGCAGTGCTGCTTTGGCCCTGGTACGGTATGGATAGTCTAGGACTAGGATCCTGAAACAAAACAGAGAGAGACCAAATGACAGTGCAGACAGCACCAGATTAAGCCAAAGGTGCTTGTTGGATCTGTCTCTACTGGTTGGTCATCCAAAATTAATGTGACTTGGAATGATAAAGCATAATTGGGGTTTGAGTTCTTCCAGAATCACTGGGGAGAGGCTGTGTGTCTGAGGCTGATGGGAAGGAAGGTGACCTGTGTGGCTGCTGTGTTACAAATGCCACCCAGCACACAGGGTTTTGGCTGCTTTTGCAGCTCTTTCTGCTGCCTGGTGTTTATCTTTCCCTCTCCTATAAAATTAGGGCTATGCTGTAGCTAACAGTTTCTGCATATTAACAGGTAAAATGTTACAAGGAGCACGAATTCTTAGCATGTCAGAGGGTTGCATTGTAATTTTGTGGTCAAAAGCTACAGACATCTATACTAGAGTAAAACTAAATCAGAAATGCATGTGATGTTTTTAAATAGTTTCCCTTGATCTTGTTTGTTACATCTCACCATATCTAACTACAAGTTTCATTTTTCACCTTTTCCACCGAATGTTGTGTATTAAAGAATGAAGTGAAATGTGTTTAAGAACAGAAAAACTTAAGAAATCTCCACTGGAGCTGATTTGTGTATCTCTAGTACAATACTCTGTCTCTGGCAGAGGAGTAGGAGCTGTTGTTGAGGAGACCGTGGGAGCTTGGTTGCTTCCTGCAGTCCACTACCCGACACTCCCTCAGCATCCATGTCTGCTCTGTCAAGGGTCATATGACCCTGCCTCATCCTTTTAATATCTATGCTTGAAGGCACCTGTTTGAATGTGCTGGTCCTGCCTGCTTCCACACCTCATTCTCCAGAGGTTCACTGTTCATAGTGGGAAGAGGTACTGCTCTTCTCTCAGCTCCCTTGTGTTGTGGGAGATCCTACCAGGTTTTGTATCATGGGGTTTCTTCACCACCTCCACAGTTTTAAAACATTTGTCATATCCTCCCTCATCTGTCTCTTCTCCAAACCTGAAAAATCCCAGTTTACCTTTGGAAAAAAGACAGCAACAAAACTCAAACAAAAAGAAAAATCGGAACCCCAAACCCAACACGAGCTCCTTAACCAACACCAGAAACAAAACTATTTTACGCCTGTTCTATGTGGCATTTATCTCACAGTGGTTTTATAAACGTGCAATTTCCTTGATTTCATATAACAACTGCTGTTTTTCTCTTGTCTAAAAGAGAGAATATTCAGAGCTATTATTTTCACTAAGATAATTAACTAAATAGTTATATCTGTAATTCAGAAGCAATTTTAATATCTTCTAGAAATATACAGTATCTCTTCGGGCATTCTCTTCATTTCATCCTAAAAAGTCAATAGAGTCATGTTACATTGGGAAAAATATGGTGCAATTATTGACAAAGACTTCATAAGAGAGGATGATAACAATAATACCTGGGGGAAATTTCTGTTTCTCTAAGCACAGAGACATAAGACAATAAAATCAATGTGATATTCATTGGAACAAAATAGAAGAATTTTTTACAACAGTCTGATGCTCATCAGAGTTTTCCTCCCTTTGTTTAAGATGGAAGTATGCTTAGGGGAAAAGCTGGATAAGATACTGCTCTGGCCAAAATGTGTGTAAAAAAAGACTTCTAATCAGCTACAGATTTTCTGCTTCATTCCCTGGCGCTGAGTAGGGGATTATAGATTGAGCCTGTTATGTCCCTATAGCTTCATGAAGAAGAATCTTTCCCCCTAGTCTCCATGTAGCTTTCCAACACAGATACATATGAGTTATGTATGGGAAGGGTAGAAGTACAAATGCTTTTGCAGCTCTTAACAAATGTTTAGATGGAGAGTTACAACTTGGACTGATTCAGCATTTAATGTCTTCATAGTTAAGTAATCCTCAGAAAAGCTTGTGAAGGAGAGAATTAAGTTTTGCAATACTCACTTTACAGATGGAGAAACTCAGGACATAGGTAATCAAGGAAATTACTGCAGAGTAAACTTGGCTGTAAATTACATCATGCCCTACTACTTGATAACTTCTGGACATCAGGCAAAAATTTTGAAGATACTTAGCTGCACAACTCATTAGGAACTTCAGTCTCACTTTAGCAAATGGCTTTTTCTGTTTTACAGACATTTTCCCATTTGTAAATTCAGTAAGAACCAGGCAATCAGCTCTATCTAAAATTTTACATCAGCTTGCTTTTGTGCCTCTGTACATATTATGGGTATCTCGTCTTCATATTTAGCAATAAAATTCCTTCATGTTCAATGAATATGTGGACTGAGAAATCTGTGGCAGAGGTAGAATACAGAATTTAGTGTCTAGTCCATCCTTCATACAGTCACCTACTGCATGTATTGCACCTAAATTCAGTTGTATTAGTACTATTAATCACCAATTTAAAATACAATAGGTGAAGAAAAATGTGATGAATGTTTATGGCACATCGAATCATAGAATCATAGAACAGTTTGGATTGGAAGGAGCCTTTAAAGCTTGTCTAGTTCAACCCCCCTGCAAAGAGCAGGGAGATCTTCAACTTGATTATGTTGGTCGGAGCCCTGTCCAACCTGACCTTGAATGTTTCCAGGAATCTTCCTGGAAACACAAGGTAGATCCGCCACCTCTTTGGGCAAACTGGGCAAAGAGTGTTTCACCACCCTCTTTGTAAAAAATTTCTTCCTTCTATCTAGTCTAAATCTTCCCTCTTTTACTCTAAAGCCATACCACTTGTCCTATTGCAACAGGCCCTGCTAAAATGTTTGTCCCCATCTTTCCTGTAGGTCCCCTTTAAGCACTGAAAGGCCACAATGAGGTCTCCCTGGAGCCTTCTCTTCTCCAGTCTGAATAACCCCAACTCTCTCAGCCTGTCCTCATAGCAGAGGTGCTCCATCCCTCTGATCATTTTTGTGGCCCTCCTCTGGACCTCCTCTAGGTCCTTCCTACATTGGGGGCTCCAGAGATGGACACAGTACTCCAGGTGGGGTCTCACTAGTGTGGTTTAGAGGGGCGGAATCACCTTCCTTTACTTGCTGGTCATGCTGCTTTTGATGCAGCCCAGGATACGGCTGGTTTTCTGGGCTGTGAGCACACATTGCTGTCTCACGTCCAGTTTTTCATATAACAATACCTCCAAGTCCTTCTTAGAATCATAGAATCATAGAATTGTCCAGGTTGAAAGCGACCTTTAAGATGATCTAGTCCAACCATCAACCAGGTTGATGCCCTTGGACGCTCTCAATCCCTTCATTCTCCAGTCTGTGTTGATACTAGTGGCACATGACAGGTTATCTTTTAACTTACTGTCTTTCAAAACAGTCATATTTATCATTTCATTCTTTACATTAGTCATTAATTGAACAGACCACTAAATAACAAATCAGGAACATTAATGGTTTGCATGTTAACTGCCTTTTCCAGAAAGAAAGCATATTCCTGCTCTTTTTTCCTGTGTTTTGCACATATAAAAGCTATTTTTCTCAACTACTGTTCAGTCGAGAGAGTCTCATTTTGCATTTTTTCAGAAATGAACTCCTTTAAAAATTACCCTTTTAAGTGGGATCCTGTCCATTGGCAATGGATTTGAGGCAATGGATTAATTGCTGTTATAGATTAATGTTTGTGGTTGTTCCCTGCCCCCTCCCCTTCCCAACAGCTACTCAAGACAGTAGCTAAATATTTATTAACTATTCATGAGTTACTCGTATGACCTACTTCTAATCTCTATGTCTTGTCTGAGACACAGCTTCAACATGGAAAGACAAGGGGCTGCAGCGTAGCCCAGCTCCACTGCTAATTACAATGCTGCTTGTAGTTGATTTCATGGTTTTATTTCAGGCCTTGCCATCTCACCTAATTGAAAGAGGCATGTGTTACACCACATGTTTCAAAGATGGACATTAAACGCAGGAGAACTCAAAATGATTAATTAACAGTTCAAAGGGAAAGGGAAACAGGAGAGAAAAGGTGCTTACTGGAAAAATTCAGGAGCCAGACACTAACACAGTCTGGAGCTCTTAGAGCAGTAACTCAACAGCATTGTCACTGTGAAATTATTTTTATCTGATGAATTTATTTGCTCACCAAATTTGAATCATGCTAGGAATTATCAATCTTCAGTTCCCTCATTTTCCCTTTGAAAGCTGCCATTCTTTCTGTATAGGGGTGGATTAGAAATAATCAAACAAGAGCAAGATCTGAACTTCTGACCTTTTGATGATTGCATGCCAGTCAGGCTTTCTGCTTCCACTTTCTCCCTCAGACTAGTTGGCAATCTTTTTTATATATATATATTTTTTTTTTATTTAACCAGTCTTTCAACACATGAGCTTGCAGAAGAAAAATGTTGCCATAATGGCATTTTAAAAATACCGTTGGCAATTGCTGATATGACAGTACTTTTTTTCCTTCTCCTTCCCAGATGGGCAGAAACTTGCCACTTTTTTTTGCCTAAAAGTTTCCTACCACATGATGCTGACACACATCACTTTTTTTTTTTTTTTTGCTAAGAACACGCTGAATCTGTTATTTTTAACCCTTTTCCTATTCTGAAATAAAAATAAAAGCAAATGACAATCTGCAGTTGTTGCTCTTCCTATAATATGTGGCTTGCTCAGATTTTCCCATTACACGAGTTCAAGTCCAAGGATGCTGGCACTAAATTAGTAAACGTCCCTGCATATGTAGCAATGCTGATTTTCTCTCCCAAAATGCTCTAATCCTCCATGCTGACTTATGAGGTCAATCTTCTATGTGGTGGAAAAAGCTATGCTTCAAATGCTTTAGGGTGAGGAAGGAAATAAAAAAGAGGTATTCCACTTTCACTATAAGTGACCCAATAACTAGGCTATTGCCCAAGTCATAAAGACTTTTTCCATAGCAGCCATTTTCAGAAAACATGAGGACTGCTCACACTGTAGGAGTAAATTCTCTGCCATGGGTCCCTTTGTAGAACTCACCTAATGGTTTGGCTGTATACCTGTCAGGAGGAAGTAATTCAGACATGGTCCTTTCTAGGGTTTCCTGTTGACTTCCTTAGCATATAAACTTTCATGTGTACAAATCTTCTCCAGCTTTCTAGAAAGACCTATGGGCTTTAAAGCACCATGTTGGGGTAAGGTGCTTCACTTTTATGATCCTTGACAACGAGCTAAGCATTGCAGACTTTTTTAATGTGACTGCTATCAAAACAAAACTATTGCATGTTATTTTGGCAGCTAACCATTGCTTCAATTTTAGTGGTGTCGTAAGCATTCTGCTTTATAAAATACCAGGCTTCATTTCAAGACTTCACATTTTCCGTAATTTGGAAATTAAGTAATTAAGGCATCTAGAATGGGGTTCCTGAGTTAAGTCCTAAAAGTAGCTACCAGTAGTTATCAATTGAAAGCCCGAGCAACAAACTTCAGGCATTTATTGGAGCGAATTTGGTAAATTAGTTGCCTGTTGGATTCACTGTTGCTATAATAATCATAAATGTGAATGAAGAAATTGAGAGTTAAACTGACTGAGCTAGAAAGCTGGCCACTTAGAGATACTGTGAGGTTATTTCTGTCTCACCCTATGGGCAATCTGTACCTGAAGCTGTGGTCTTTAGAGGAATCTAAAGAGGAATTTCAACAGAGGAAAAAATCACTCAGTCGATACTGTTTAGAGATAGTGATTAATTTGTCAAAAATAATTTGATAAAATATATTTTTCAGTTTTCTTCTTTCTAAACTGTCAATAAAGAAAAAGTGAGATTCTTCTATTCTTTTATTCAAAATGTCTTGGTATTTCCTCAGAGATTCTCTTTTGGTGTATATTTATTTCATGCTAAGCTTATCATTCACTTCCTACCACCCAAAAACTATGATGCATTGTTAGCCTTATCCATACATAACTATTTCTGTCTTGTATCAAATATTTCATAGGCATAACATCTGACACAGGAATACTGAAAACAGAACAGAACTTAATCTATTTTATCCAATTCCATTCTTAAAGGTCAGGGATCAAGGAAGAGGCATTATCATGTGCATATCCCACTGTTTAGTTTTAAAGTTTATGTAGCTAAAAACAACAATAATACACTTTCATTGTGCAAACAGATGAGAAAAATCAAATGAGCTGTCTGGCCAAGTTTAATTAAGTCCCCAATTTGAATAGTGGTTTCAAAAAATGTGTGAGGTTAGCACTCCATTTTTTTCAGATACTAAGCTTGTTTGCTAGACTTGAAGTGGAAAGTGGGCAAAAAACCCACCCTCTATGTGGATGAATGTGAAGCAAATGCATTAAAACAACTGGAACAGCTCTCTGTGGAAAATGCATTGCTCAGCAATAAGGATAATTCATTAATATTTCCAAGCTAGGAAGAGTTGGAGAAGAACGCACTTGGAAGTAAACCAAGCTAGAATACGCCCAATTACTGGGCTTTAAATGCTTCCAAGATTTTTCAGAAGGCTTCGCTAGCTCATGCCGACAAGTGTTCCCTTTTGGCATCCCAGACCTTCCTGGGCATACCAACAACACACATGCAACAGCCTAACCTCATCAGTGGAGGGCATCAGTCCAGCCTCTCCTGGCAGCTCTGCTTCCCAATTGTCTTCATTATTTATTATTTGCCCATAGGTAGCTTGCCTAAAGGCAATGTTCATGCAGTTATTTGAATTGACTTTGAAATACAGTTGTCCGGTGAGCTACGGGGGAAAGAGGGATTAAGGGCAATGAAATCATACTGTTTCATAAACACATTGTCATTACCTTTAACTTAGTGCACTAAATTGTGGCAATTTGTCATAGTGAGACATTTCGTTCCTATTAGAGCATGTACAGCATGTAGTAGGAATTTGATATCCAAACCAGACACACAAAAATTGGCTTGAAACATCACTGTCTTAAAATGTATAGCATTCTTTGTACAGCGAGACAAATCTAACTCTGATTTGAGCAGAGCAATAGTGCCATGGAACGATACCAGCTCTGGCTGATAAACATGAACCTGGTTTTATCACCAGACACTTGCACAGACAACTGAGTCAGATCACCAGTAATACCATCAATATTTAAGGGCCAGTTTCTCAAAAAATGTTTTCAGAGATGTGCCAATTGCTTTTTTTTGACACCGTGGCTGTCTGCTCTCTCTCCAATGCTTTGCTCTTATATAAGCTGTCTCCACTCAAGTCAATGATTTGAACGAGTGAAAAAGAATAAGGAGTCAAGTCCTTTAACTGGACTGTTACTTTGATGTATTTGAGTATTTCATCTTTCTATGAATCCCATCACAATAAATATAGCCTCAAAACTCAACCTATTTGACAAGGTCCTGTAAAAGGCCAGCACATCTAGGCAGGTCCAATTATTTACCATCTCTCCAAACAGCTTTTTAATGCTGTTAAAATCAAAACCTCTCTTTTCCTTGTTAGTCTTTCACTTTTTAAGCAAACAAGTCGCACCTACAGTGACATTTACAGTGGACACCTTGCTGCCACCACTAATTTCATATATCAAGTATTTAACTTCGTGTTTTAGGTGTCCTAATCCTTCCCTTTTTTTGTTCTCTTTATCATCAATAATACTATAAGATGTGAAATTCTAATGTTCTCTGTCATCTCTTCTTGTCCATTGCATTTAAACACACAGTCTTTGCAATACAAGCCTCTTCAGACCATTAAAAGCTCCTTTGTCATCTTTATGTAATGGAAAGTACATTGATTTGCATTTCACTTGAGCTAAACATATAATTATAAGCAAATAACTTATATGAACTGCAATCATAAATTGAAAAATTTCCATCTGAATGTACACACTTATTTTAGGCAAATTTGAGGAAGACAGGGTCATTAGCATGGTCAGAATTAAATTTGTGTTCAAATTTGAATGAATATTCATGGAAAAGTTTCCAGAGCCCTCTCTAGTATAACATACAACAGAGTTAAATTTCTTACAACCATTTGCCCACAGAATATGATGGCTCAAACACTTTTGGAAAGATTATAACAAATGGACTCAAATTTCTGTTTACATCTGAGCTGGTTCCTCTGTGGCAGAGTCCCTTGTTCCTGCTCCCCATGCCCGACATTCTCCCACACTGAATCCTCATTTGGTCAGAGACCGGCAAGGGAAAGGTGTAAGTTTGTGCAGACTGTCTCAGTTCCCTTTGGTAAATTTTGCATTTTTCTTCTGAAATCAGAAAATAAGTAATTCAGGTTGGAAGGACACACAGGAGGTCTCTAGGTCAAAGTCTTGACAAGGCAGGGTCAGCTTTGAGGTCAGACCATCTTGTTCATGGCCTTATAGAGAGAGGACTGCAAAACCTCTGAGGACGCGCTACCTCTCTGGTAAGCCTGTTCCACCCTTAACTATCTGCACAGCAATCTCTTTGTATCCAATACAATTTTTTTTTTGTATCCAATACATAATTTTTTTTTTTTTGTATCCAATACAAAACTCTCCTATTTCAGTTTATGCTCATGTCTCTCTGTCACTCTCTTGCCATGGACCTCTATAAAAAGCCTGTCAAGTAAGGCCATGTACCATGAGGTCTACATAAAACTGTACGTATTTTAATAGCAGAAAGTTCCATCAGGACAGAGAATTATAAGTTGCATTCTTACATGATTGACTTATGGTCTGACTTTTGAAAGCACGGATAGAAAGGCTGAGGACTCAGTAACTAACTGAAGATGGTTTCCTAGGGAAATGAGAAGATTAAGGAAGTAAATGCAGGCTAGTGAGGCCATCAGTAGACTGCTATCTCCACTTCTGATGTGCACTACAATAATTTTAAAAGAGAGTTGATAAGCTGGAGAGGGTTTGGAAAAAAAAAAAGAAATAATTCAAATATTGGAAATCTACTTCAAAATGGATGAATTAACCAAATCTATGCATCAGAATGAACAGTAAGGTTATGACTTGATTATGATTTATAAGCGTGTTCATAAAGGAAACATCTTGAGATAATCAGTCATTAAAAGTGTAAAATGCAGTAAATTACCCAGAAATTTGACTTTGCCACATTTTCAGAGGTTTTGTTCTAAAGTCTAGGCTGATATTTTTGATATATCAGAGCAAAGATCTGAATTCCATTCTAACAAATTTTTGAGTATGTTGAAAAATAAATTAAAACATTATTCTACTCATTCAATTTAGATACATTTTTGATGCAATATATTCTTCCTCCTATCAGCACTTTGCCTTGCTCAAAAGTGACAACTCATTGTCTCAGTTTTCGTTTCTTGTCCTGGGAGGTGTTCCTTCTTTTTCTCTCTTTTTGGCAGAGGAAGTAGACTGGAATATCAGATCAGAGCTTATCCTGACCTGCAATAACCTCAGCAAAGGAGGTGTGACTGGACAGGCCTGCAGCCATAATCAGTTTGGAGATGGCATTCATGAACAAGGAAACTCCTCTGCTTGGAGGCATGGTTTCACAAGTGATGAGTTCTATTCATACAGGACATTTAAGCAGTATAAGTCTCTCTAATGTATCTCCTAAGCAGCAAAGACTACAACAGGCATAAAATCTCCTTTGATTTCTCAGGGAACATCAAATGCAGCCCAGTCAAAGGTATCGTTCCTCAAAGGTGCATAGATTCCTAACAGCCTTTGATTTCAATGAGGTGAAAACAACTGTTACAGAACTATGACAATGAATGGCTGAACCTCAGGATTTCTGGGGGTACTGTATAAAGGTTAGGTATTTAACAGTCCTGCAAACTTCCTGTAGAGTTGACAGGGACAGATCAATACCACTGGAAGGTGCTTCAACCCAGTTCTATGATTACTGTCTCAGATGGGGTGAAGCACTTGCCTTCTGGAAGGCCTCCATTTTCTGCAGAAGGAGCTTGGACAAATTGTTTGGATCAAACTTCCAGCACTGATGTACAGATTTACCCTTACAGAGGATAATACATATCCAAAGGTTGTCAGAAAATTTGGAAACACCCTTGCCAGGAAGTAAGTAGACATTGCTACCTTACCTTCACCTGTTGCTCTAGGTGCAAGGAACATTTCTCCACCTCCTGTAACATAAGAAAAAGCCAGACATATACAATTTAAAACATACATACATATATGTCTACATGTACACATATGTATATGCACAAATATAGATGTATCTTTCAATAAAGCATTACATTTCAGTGATAATATTTATATGACTGGATAATGCGTAGACATTAGGGAACACATGTGAATTAGAAACTGCAGAGAATCATATAGAAATATATCTGTTAAGACCTTGTTTCAGAGGAAACTCACCTCATTTCAGGTTTTGACTCTGTGACTCAGATTGCACTTATGGGAAAGGACACTAATGGCCACAAGCTTTCAAAAAAACTGAACCCCATTTTCACAATACTGGGTGATGATTCATGGATTTCTAACAAAATCAGGCAAATGTAGTGGTTTTAGATGGAGTTCTGCTTTGAGAACACGAAGCGAAACTTGAAGATCAGCTGTAAACAAAGCATTACTATACCCTCTTTCAACCAAGAGGCGATGTCTTAAGCAGCTCTGGCACTGGTGACGAAAGGAATTCCATCTTGCAGTGGACAATATTGTTCACTTGTGGCCACTGACAATAATTACTTTCTCACAATGGTTATACTACCTAGAGTCGTAAAATTCTAGAAATGTTCATAGACACTAGAAGAGATAGCAACAGCATCATTTCTACTGCCATAAACTATGCCTATGAATCTATAATAATTTAAGTGGTATTGAATAAGGGCAGTTTGACTTTTAATTATTTTTTTTATGATGAGCAATAAACACGTCTTGCAAATAGTTACAAAACACTAATTTTATTGAAGAGTGGTATTTATTAAGCTCTTGAACTATTTTAGTTATGAAACATATTACTGGAGCTGATGAATTTGATTAAAAACAACAACAAAAAGAACCTTGAAAAAGTTCAATAACACTAGAACTGAAGAAAAACAATGAAATTCAGCTCTTTTGTCGCTAATGAATAGGCTGTTCCTTCCTTCCTCTCAGCTGAAGAATGGATTTCAGTAACTGGAACCAGAGTGTCTTATTTCAATCTTAAACTACCTCGATCTGCAGGTCTCAAAGCAAAAGAAGGAAACTATATGCCAGGTGTAATTTTGGTATTATTCTACATAGCAAAAAGTTGAATATAAGTGGGAGTAAAACTAATGCTCTAATGAGCAGGAATAAAACTCGTGTCCTTCAGTATCATATTTGCAGATGATAATATGATCCAGGTGTTCCTGTATTCATTACTAATTAGAGCCAAAAAAAGACAGCATAAGTTTGCAGTCTTTGCTCACAATCCTATGAATGTTTCTAGTTTAAACTGTTAATTCATTAACTTGATATTCATATAGTATTTTGCATTTAATAACAAAAAATATCAGTGTTACCTTTCCAATCTAAGTGCATAGGCATGATGCAGAAGACATTTTGAATTCATAAAGATCAATGGCAGAAATGACTGTAATGAAAATATGCTTACATATATGCTGGAGAAATATCACATGTATCTATAGATAAATACATATACATATGTATAAATACATATACACGAGTAAAAATTGATGTATAAGGTCAATGATTTTGTTTTGCCATTAATTTTAATATTTATGAGTTTGTGGTATATTCTGCAATGAGACATATTTCTTACACCAGACTACATGCTGAAGTCCTTAATTAACTAATATCCTGTAAAAACCAATTTATACAATGCCTAAAATCAATAAAAATTAAGTAGTTATAACTAAGATTAATTAAACAAACCTCTAGTGAATGTAAAGACAGGGTCATGATTTATCTCTAGGGAAACAGGAGACACCAAAATATATTTTCACATACGGTTGATGTTACACCTGTTCTGATTTAACATATCTCCTGAATCCACCACACACGTATTCACATGTACTGAGTGTCAGTGCATAACCTCCCCATCCCTGTGTAAGCGTGTAACTTGAACACGCTGAATGGGTATGGACAATGAAGTTTATTGAATTGTTTCAAGTTTCCTATCAAGGCTTTGTTTCCTCCCCTCCTATCTGAGTGTTCAGATTTCTAGAAGTGGTTCTTTGATGTGTCCTCATAAACACGGAGGGATTTCCCCTCCCTTCTACTTCCCTTCAATTCCCTCTTTGTGTTTGGAAAAGTAATTCAACAACTAGCCTTTGTCTGTGTTGTATTTACAGCTACACTCCCCACAAAGATGGACTTATTTATTTATTTAGACTGGGAGAGGATGAGATCCACACAGGAGAAGTGGTTCTGGTTTCCTTGAAGGTACTGCTTGGAGGAGAGCAGCCCCTCCAAAGGGGGATATTTTTCTGTCACTCTTACTGTCTCCAAGCAGCTGATGCATCATGATACAGTTATTTTCAATTTGCCAAAGTGCTTTTACAAGTAAGGCTATAGCATTTATAGCAACAAAAAAAAAAAAAAAAGGAAAAAAAGGCCTTGTGTCTTTTATTTTGATATTACTTATTCCCAAACTGGTTTGGCAAGTCAGTTAAAATTACTTCCATGCCCCTGTATATGCGCAAAATATTCTCTAGGAGTAAGAAAGCTCTATCCTCTGTTGCTGGAAGTTCCTGTAAAGGATAGAACCAAATCATCCCTCTTCTCCCAAAAACAAAGGTTTGCCCTCCTCCCACAGCCCAAATCTTACTAGGAAAGACCTTAACAGGCCTCACATATGGCCTTCTTAGCCACTGTATTAGCTTTAAAGAAGATTTGTGACACTTCATGTGTCTCTTTTGTTGAGAAAAGCATAGTGTCTTTTTTTTACTGTTTTTACTGCTCGTACACTGTCTGCCTGAAGTGATTACAATTCCACAGCATTTCCTGCTCAGTAAAAATAGTATGGTTATTGACATGATGGATTGCATAGTTATCCTTTAGTGAGGTCTACCATGTCTTCTCTCTGCTGAAGAAATCACACCTTCTGTGAGCAATGATGATGATTTCTAATTAAATATAAAAGACAAACCACCAAGATGAAGAATATCATTATTAGTAGCCAATACTCCAAGCCCTTATGTTATTGCTTTTTAAGAATGACATATCATCAGTGTAATGCATGACTAAATTATTCAATCTCACCACCATACAACTGGTTCTCCTCTTATTCACTCTATTTTTATACTGATGTATTGCCAGGGTTACATGTAACTCACAAATATGTAAGAGGGTCAGGGTTGTGGTCTTTTGCCTAAAATAAAACCAAGCAGTGTTTCTTTGAGAACACTTGTCCTCATCCCTTATGGGTCTCATTCTCCATGTAACCTAAAGAAGCAACATCATCAGGGTAAATTACATAAACATTTCAGATCACCGATGCTAAATTCACCATTCAGTGTTTCAAGTCATTCTATATTCCCTGACAAATTTCCACACCAAAAAATAGAGGAACTACAGACAGTGTGATATCCAATGCCTCAGTTCAGGTTATTCATAAAGGAACCTGTTTTTCAGAGGTGGAATGTCAGAGATGTTTTGGAAAAAAAAAGGATATATACCATACACTGCTCTCCTAGTGTATAATTACTTTTTGGATCAAATAGACAGGTTTATAGGGGGATATTTTTCCTGTCTTTCTTTTTATGGGATGGACTTACTCAAAGGGTTCTTCTCTCCCTTAGCAGATTCCAGCCCAGGTCCAGCTGATCTGTGCCGCTCTGGGAACGTTCCCCAGCTCTGTTCTGCCCTGCTTTTCTGGATGAGCAATAGCTTAAAAATAGTCTTTTTCTTTTTCTCTGTAATTGATTTGTTCAATTTCTCCTTCTCTTTCTCCTACTTTTTGGGGAATATTGTTAAGGGAACAATAATATGATATATGTATGTATATAATTTTGTACATTGACAAAGAATGGACTTATAATGCATAAAGACTGTTGCTTGTCCATGAGAAGAAAACCAACTCTTACTTTTTTGAAGGCATACCAAAAATGAACAGTGTTTAATATAAAGAAAAAAAAGCTTATTTTTGCTACTTGGAAGATACTGTGCCCTCTATTCAGGTATAATTTACCTTGTAAATTCACCAGTTTTGTTAGAAAAAGAGCTAGCTCATCTCTCCTCAAAATGATCCGTCATGACAGGGTGCTACCTATACTATCTGCAGTATGTCTGGCTTTGTACTGCTTGCCTTCACAAGTGGCTGTAACAGTGCACACTGAAACTAAAGTGGGCTCTGGCATCACATTTGCACCTAAAAGCCGAGGCAATGAAATAAAGAAGTCTATCCAAGCGTATTACATGGATGCCATTGTCTGTCATTCAGCCAGCCAGCTGTGGGGCTTGCTTTTTTATTACTACTGCTATTATTATTATTATTATTGCTATTATTACAACCCTGTTTCCCTTCACAGATGCTGTCATGAATTTACTTTTCCTGCAGCAAGAGCACAGATACCAAGATGTACAAGCTTGGAAGCACTCAGCAGGGCAAACGAGAGCCAAGGAGAGGGAGCTTGCTCTCTGTGTACTTTCCTGAAACTAATCTCAGTGCTCGGGAAATGACATGAATAGCTAATGCTCACCACGAACGCTGAAAGGCGTGCGGCTCTCGTCTGACTGCCTCCTGCTCCCATCATCAGAGGGGGCTCTGGGAGCGAAAGGTCAGGGGGATAATCCTGCACCTGCAGCCCACAGAGGGCCGGGAGTGCAGTTCCCGACCAGCCCTGCCGTAATTGATGCTAATTGTTATGGAGCCAAGGCGCCCTTCCATGGAGGAGCAGGTGGGAGCCTTTGTTGCACTTGGGACCATTATACTAATAACAAGCTTACGATTCTCTGCACAGGCTTCGGAGTACAAAGGCGCAGGCAATACTTTGGGGAGCCCCTAAAAGGTTTACTGGGCGTCTCCTAACACGATGAAGTGAAAGTCCCTGAGAGTGAAAGGGCAGAACAAACTGAAGAATAAAAAGGGCAGTACCTGCTGACCGGCGAAGCCCTGAACAAACCTGGGGGATGTGACTTTGGGAGCTTTAAGCTGCACCTGGCAGCTTCTGTGGAGACAGAGATTTTGCACCCTGTCATCTGTGAGAAGAGTCAGGTGTAAGCAGCTACTTCAGGGACCTAGAGAGCTCCCAGGGGAATTTTCTCTAGAGCTGCCCATCTGTTTGCAAGTTTTGATGTGAAAGGATAGGCTCAGAAAGGGAACTGAAAAACGAGAGGAAAAAGAAAGGAAAGGAGTCCAGCTGTTGATGTGATATTGGGTTATGGTCAGACAAAAAGCCAGTAATTGCTAATACTAAAATGATGTGGAGCTTTTTTTCTTTTTCCCTTCCTCTATGCTTAAAGGGATTTTTTCCCCCACCCCCTGCAGACGACCAGATACCCAGCTGGAAGGAGTGCAGCTCCTACGAGTTTGAGAGAGTGAACACAGTTCATATTGAAATATACATCTCAGAGTTTTGCAATGCTATCGGTGGCACTTCAGTAAATATCACAGTATTACAGACAAAATCAGGACTGAACACTGAAGGCATTATAAATAAAAATACAAACCTTAAAAAGGGAAAAAATAGGCTAAATCAGTATGTTTCAGTGTATCGTTTGTGTACCCTGTGTGGTGTGCAAAATGATTGTGAAAACAGTGAAGCACTTCTCAAAAATCCACAGGAGCATTCCTGCATATTCAAGCAAAAAAGGAAAATGAGGAAAAATAAAAGAAAAAACCAAACAAAGTGTAAGCTGATTTTAACAGGCTTGTAAATAAGTCTAGAAATGCCATGCGAAATGGCCTGTGAATTTCTCAGAAACCAATTAGAGAGTCCTTTTGAAAACCCTGGAGTAGATGACCTTTTGGATAGGCTTTTCTCATCACTGATACACAAATAAGTGATTTATAATGCAATCAGTGGATTGCATTAAAAAGCTAATGCATGCTGCTTGAGGATGTCACATCCTGCATTGGGTGGTATAGGTTATATTGACCATTTTAAGTAATTTACTGTTATTTTTTCCAGAGCCTTACACTGAGGTGTAGTTAAGCTCCTAATATAATCATGTGTCTTTTAGTTTTATGGGACCACTGTGCTTAGGGAAGCTGACATGGTGATCCATTAAAAAGTCCGTTACCTCTTTAAAAATTAAAAAAAAAATAGAAAAAAAGACATTCTTAAAGGCATTAGGTTAGAAGAAGGAAGGGGAGAAATCATTTATAGAAAATTGTAAACCCATTCTTATATCTCAAGGAGACATTTTCAGATACAGACATCAGGTTAATCAGGGGTCAACAATCACAGTCAAACATCACCTGCTCCTCTGAATCTCTTCTAATTGTCCTGGAAGTATGAGCAACCTTGGCAATTTGAGAAACAGAACCCAAGCCCCAGAATTTTGACTGCAGAATTCATAAATTTGGCTTAAAAATCATGGAAATTAAATATAAACAAACAAACAACAAGCCCACAATCAGTGGCTAGCCTTCTTTTTATTTATCTCTTCAGTACTTGAATCTTAGAGGCTTGACTTTCCCTGTAGCCTGAGCATTAACAGCCAATTTTTTTCTTGAGAAACAAATTTTGAAGAAATTTTTGAAGAATTGCTGAGTTCCAGGAACTGGAAAATCCAAGTTCCCACAACATTAATTAAAATATGGCAGAATTGGCTTCATCTCATGCTGTTAGCACACCTGGAAAATTCAGAACCAAGATTTAAATCACTGAGAATTGGACAGAAAAAAAAAATCACCTGTAATAACTAGTATTCTGCTTGAATTATTATTTTGGCTTCTCTGTGCTGTATCACACAAATTCATTAGCAGGTTTGCTGGGAAATGAACCTGCAGAAAGTATATGGTACCTGTCGTTTGCATCTCATCAGCTAGGAAGTGATGAAGTGACTTTGGGTGGCCTGGCCTGGCTTACTGAAACTAGCAGACCACAATTTTTCCAGGAAGATTTAAATCCTTAAACCCATCAGGAAAGAAGCAGTGACATTTCAGACAGATGTGCGCTCTCGTGTAGGAGGCTGGCTTCCTAAGTGGCTCTGCAAGCTGTCTGCTGGCAAAAAGAGGATGAAAAGACTGTTGCTCTGCTGTAGGTACCTGAGCAGCTGTAGATGAGAGGAAGCTGCTCTCAGCAGAGGCTTCCCCTGCAGCTGGATGCTACAGAATTTCCCCATACACTGCCTCAAGTTCCAGGAAAACCTGCTTCGTGGGCGCTGCGCAAGGTTTGCAGTCCGTACCTGTCCTGCAGGTGGTAGAGGAAGAGAGATATGGGCTTAGCTGTAAGAGTGAGTGGGAAAGAAACCAGATGTGTGACCTTCAAACTCAGAGAGAAAGCTTTAACAGGTCTGTTTGGGTCTCTCAGGACCGGCTGCATAAACATAACTGATCTGTAGAGCAGAAATTGTAGCCCATTCTCCACCACCCAGAGCTGGGAATATTGTATCAGAGGGGCAGCAAGCATGTCTGAGGTCTCGAGGATGCTGTCTTTGAGCAGATGCAGAATGGAGATATAGTCTTGTAATGGCAATGGAGGTATGAGGGTTAACCAGAGAGTAAGGAGATAATACTCCTCTCCTTAAAAACATGTCTGAGACACAACGAACTAGAACACACAGTTCCTGCCTTAGCACTGGAGTAGGAGTTGCAAAGCTTCTTGTTTGGTGGTCTTGTTGGCTGCCCTTCACTACAGATTCAGGCAGGACACAATAGAAGAAACAGGCACCAGCCAAGAAAATTATGATGGTGGCAGTATCAAAGTGCAGTGCACTGGTATAATTGCCTGAAAATTATAATGTTTTGCAAAGAGCTAATACTTGTATTCATTTTAGGTACTGAGGAACAATTTTCTCATGAGAATGCCAACAACTGGGATATTATTTTTCCACACATTCCTTCAGCAGCCTGGTTAAAATAAGAGACTATACAAATTGGCATAGATGGCAAGTTATCTGTGTTCACTCCTTTATCTTTCATGAAGATTGTTGTCTAAATAAGAAGAAATCTATTCCTCTTCAAGGAAATCTTGTTGTCAGGAGTACCATATTCTTATCCTACATTGACAGTGACTGCAGCACTGACTAGTGAAGGGGGTTAAAAATACACCCCAAACACAAATGGAGCCACACAAGAAGAAAAAGGTGATTATTTGTGTGCTTTGCTCTGCTGCACTCACCATATAATATCTTTCAGAATTTCCCACCATAGTGTTAATATATGTCTGTTTTACAAGCAGCAATGGACTAGGAGTAGATCTGCTTTTGTGAAGTCTTTGCATAGATGTTCTGAAGAGCTGCATGAACTCTCCTGCACTGCTTTGCAGGTGGAAGAGAGGCCATGTCATTATCAGCATACTGTATAGGGAATGCTCAGCTGCAACCTTCTACCTGTTAAATTGCCAGTATATAGTTGTGAAGAAAATTCTTGCTCTTTTTGAAAACCTAAGGAAATATATTTCAGACAGACTTGCCATGAAAACAAAAAGTTGGCATGTTGCTTTGAATTTTCATGGATTCTCATATGCTGGCAGGCAATTTTCACAGGGATAAAAGGTCTTTGATGTTAGTGAATGGCTTCCTTCTATTTTCAATAATGCAATAAGCCATCTTCTTTTCTGGCAAAGATATTTACATAGAAATGTTTTGTTCAATTTGCTTTCACAAAAATACTAGGAATTAGTCAAGAAGTCACACTGGCCAAAGGCCAGAGGGATAAAATGGCTTTAATGTAACAAAAATTCTAATGAGTAGCATGGGGGTTTAAGATACGTTTCTAACAAAAAATGTGGCAAAGAGCATTTTATTGAATTTTTGATTGGTTATGAAACTGGAATTGACCTTAGCTTTATGAAAGTTTGGAAATATTTCAACAATCTGGAGTTAAATTTTAAACAATATTTTTGGACAGTTTCCATGCAGAAGTTTCTGGACTGAAGCAGTCTGACTTTTGCATTGAGAAAATTATCCTCATTTAAATTTGATCTTTAAAGCAAAATTTCACATCTTACCTACTTACCTCCACCATCTTAGATTTCCCTAGCAATACTATTGCAAAAGAGTTTTTTGGCGAGAAGAAGGTTTCTCTGTGCAACACAACACATATTCAATTCAGTGTCACTGCAGATTTTTGCCTCAAGTATTCAGTAACTGGAAATACTAGCCTTTTCCACCTTATTTTTTCTTCTTGCTACAGCTTTATTCCTCAACAGATACAGGAAACTCCAACAATGCTATTGCACTGATTGCTGTATGTCTGCCTTTGCATACTACCGAATCTGTTAACTTGTTTCAACCACTGTGAGAAGCAGCTTAAGCAATTTTGGGATTGCTTTCAAGACCATTAGTTGCAAGTTATTAAATGCACATTGTTAATAATGGATATAAACTCAGAACTAGTGTAGTAGGCATTATTCCCATTGAAGATAATGGCTCTTTGCCAAATGAGTTTGCAGTAATTGTGCCAATTGTGAAATCTACTGGGCATAAACTGAAAAAAATGGGAATGGCTCTTCAATACATTCAGTAATTATTCTCTTAACTACATTTTAAAAGTGCATCTGGACACTGGACAAAGTCTTCAGAATCTAAATGAGCCAAAGACAAGCTCTCCTCACAGCACAACAGGGGAATTCAACCAAATGCATTTATTATACTCTGAAATCACAGCTGACTTCTAGTAGTGCCAAAAAAAGAGAAGTTTACACAAACTGCTCATAATTTTTTAAGCACTGATTACAGCTGAAGTGCTATTTTTTGTGTGAACAGAATTTGTTACCAAGTGCCATGTCACAGAATATAAACTTTGCATAAGTCCAAAGACTCAGATGTTATTGCAAATGTAGTCACAGAAGGGAAAAAAAAAGGTTTTATCAAGCCTTAAAAAAAAAAAAATAAAGAGAAAAAAAGTCTTGTACTCTTTTGCTAACTTATTATCCTTACAGAATTGTAATTTATAAACAATAGAGACAGAACTTTTCCTTTAAAAAATTACTGCCAGTTAAGGCAAACATAGGTGGTTTCCTTGCTTTATTTTATTTTCCCAGAGTTCAAAAATCAAAAGTAGCTGGTACAAACTACTGAAATTCCTGATCACCACTCATAGATACAATAAAGTTCATTTTTTCTGAACACTGTACAACTACAGTGGCAGAGGCAGAATGTAATTTCAATGTCATCTTATAATTTTGGGAAACCTCACCTGTATAAATGCCTGAGGATTAGAGTACAAGAAGTAATATGAATTTGTTCTTAATTAAATTCTAGAGGTGATAAAATCATAATTTGCATCCTGAAAGGATGAGGGAGAAGTTTATAGATCAATGTCTTTGTGCATCATCACCAGAGAAGGTTACACAAATGAGGAACACCTTTCAAAATGTTTTGCAATAATTTGGTCATGTAAGATTCCATGCATTTATTTAATGAATGACTTTCTATACCATCAATTATGTCAAAGCCTCCTGGGGCTGGTTTGTTTGGGTTTTTCCCCCCCCTGCGGCCCACTACCATCTCACAAATGAAATATATTGTAAAAAAGTCTGCTGACTGGCCATTAACAAGTGTATTCTGTGAATCTATATGGATACCACAAGGGCAAGCACTAGAAAATCTTTGATGTTCTACTCATAATTTCTATTAACTTTGCTCTCTGTGATCTATTTTGCCTCCATTACCCTGCTTTTATACTTGTATTCCTTCATCAAATCATAGTAAGAGAATAAAATAAATGTCTCTTTTCTAAGACATGTTTCTTCAAAACAACATTTTCTGTATTTGCTTAAGTAATTTCTTTTTTAAAAAATCAGGTTTATACCAGGATTACATCAGTCTCATTAAGTAATTAACTACAGAATTCTCTAAGAGTTTCCTGTTACTTTGCTTATATAGTTCAAGATCTGATTACAAGCAAGACGCATTTATAGGGTTTGCAGCTTATAAAATTTAGTGTCATTTCTTCCCAGTCCCATATTTAAGTAGAGAGAAGATGCTCCCCATCAAAAATTTCCTGTTAGTTACATAGTTCATCTAACTTGCTTGTTGGTGTGTTGACATACCTTTGGTTCAGGGATTGTTCTCTTCACAAATTGCAGAGAAGAATTAATCACAGGCAAGACTGTAATGATGCCCTAGTCCTCAATAAAATCCAGGACACACTGCTTCACTAAGGCATTGCTTTCTCCTTTGATATTTTTAGAAATTCCCTGGGGGGAACAAAGAATAGATCAGAGACTATGGTCCTATCCCCAGATTGGAGGCCAGGGGATGTTAACAAGGAGATTAAGGAGGTACTTGGCAACAGTTCCAAAATTGCTGATTTATTTCTGAAAAAAATAAAAGCCTGGAACAAAGGTTATGAACTCTTCAGCTCGGAAGACCTGGACCAAAACACTCATGTCCCAAAGGGTGAGAGTCAGAGCAGTGTCCCAGACTCAGAAGCATTGATCATACTTCAAGCTTGCCAATTTGAACGCTGAGTATGTTAAATGGTGAGGATGTCAAATAACAACCTTAATCTGGGAAACTACTTCTCCTGTCATGGGAGGAACAGTACAGGCTTCCACTTTTAGAGGGTGTGATATATCATCTCTCACCCTTGAAATAGTTGGCTTACAGATATTTCTTATTGTTCTGTCTGTGGTAGCACACCTATATTGCAAAATATCTGTTACCTGACTGACATTTGCTAAAATAACTGCAGCATGAATTCATTAAGTTTTCCGGCACCTCAGTTTTACCAAAGGTTCAGGGTTGTTTAGTGTGAGGAGTCAAGATCACATACTCACTGTATGTGTGCAAAAAGGCCTTTAGAGTGATTAAAAAGCAACATATCTCAACGTACTTGCCTCTACAAATCTCTTTAAAGAAAGGGACTTTTAAAAGGCTCAAAGCAGTAATGTGTCCCTTCTAGAATAAATAGGTGGTGCAGTAGAAATAAAAGGCTTGTAATGAAGTGCTAAAATCGTCTTAACCTTTCAGAAAAGTTTGAGAAACTCCAAGATACTTTTTTTTAATTTTTGTTTATTTTGGCAGTCTTTTCCTATTGACCTTGTTGTAACTTTCAGATGTAAACAAGTGTAATACACACAGAAACATTCACTTTCCTGGGTGTTTGCAGTCTTTTCCCTTTGGAAAGTCTTTGGCTACATAGCTCCCAGCCCAAGTAGGTAGATGTTCTCCTGCCGCATCCATCAACTCAAAGCACAGAAGAAAAAGAAAGCTAAGACAGCTTTCATCCCTGTCCTACTCATCTCAAGCCCTACCTCTTGCACACACACACACAGATACACAGAATATACAACAATAGAAGGACATGCGGGGAATGGAGGTGGTGGGGAAGAAGGGCCATTGACAGGTACCAAAGCATTCTTACCTAAAGTAAAATGGCATAGCAAAAAAGCAATTACTTCTCTTTAACCCTCAGGTATTCTATGAGTCTCAAAGACACTGTGCAATTCCTTGTGAATTGTGATGATTCCTTGATCAACAAAGGGTTTGCTAACTCCCTACATATCAATTTCAATGATAAATTTGATTAAGATTCCACTCAGGCAGCTACTCTGAATTTGCACAGGTGGAAACCTCAGTTTACTGCAACAAAGAGGAACTCAGTAATGGCTTTGGCTTTGAAGCCATAGGCCTGAGATTTTGGTGGGAATCTCATATCACTTGAGAGATAGAATATCCTCAGATTCCTTAGCCGCAAAACATGACTAACTCTCTTTTGTCCCAAAAACTGTGCATCTCTTGCAAACTTCCCAGCCTACCAGTGGTACATGTTCTTCTGGTTTATACCTCCTGGATCAGGAGAAAAGTAGAAACAGATTAAACGGTGCACAAGAATGCTGTTTCTCTTTTAGTAGCACAGCATGTAACAAATAAAATTACAATAACCAAACTTCTTCTCTACATACATTTTTATTCTGAAGTTTTGTTATCACTTTGGGCTGAGATCAAAATACTTGAAGAATATTTTTAACTCTGTCTACTTTCTCTGGTCATGGCTGAGTGCCCCCTTAATCACCTTTCTTCTCCCTTTTTTGTTCATCTCACCTTCTTTTCCCAGAATTCATTTGGTCAGTTAAGCTTCCTGTGTGATTTTGTGGTTCCAGCATCTTGGTTTTTATTTCAGTGATTTGTCATCCCTCCAAAATCAAAGACATATTAGCACATTCCCCCAGCTCCACTTCTGTCATACATTTGTTTGGTTGGGAGAATAGTTATTAAATGTTTCTCCCTTGTACGTGTCTTGGACACACATCATGTGAAAATAAAGCCTGCACATATTTCTGTGACACAGTGGTGTTCTTAATAATAAGTTCATAATTTCAAGCATAAATAAAAATTGAATATTGGCAAATTATTTAATACCTTGACTACTCAATACAAATTGTTCTGGTTTGTTATTGATTATACTGCATTTTAGCACAATAGTCTAGTGGTGTGGAAAGTAATGGGACCTGATGCATGTCTTCCATCCCTAAGTGGTGAATATTGAAATACTGAATTACGGTTTCAGCTCAAAGAGGGTTTTTTGGTTTAAAGGAAAAGTTATTTTTCAAATGTACACAAAAGTCCAAATTTAAGGTCTGATCATACATCCACTTCTAATTTTAGTAGTCCCACTTACTCAGATGCAATTAGACTAACAATTATAATCTTAAATATCTATCTATTTGACAGTGTAAGCAAGTGATGTATATTCATAGATATACAGAAACAGTATGTTATATAATTAAAGCATATAAGAAAACAAATTTCTGTCAATTTTACTACTAGAAATCTTATTGGTGCAAGACAAGTTATTTTTCTTAAAACCGTTTATAATTTTAATTGTTTCCTATTTATTTTCAAGGTATTTCTACAAAGTCAAAGCAGTTAACTTAGATCTATACACCACATCCCACTGAGAAATAGTTAGTTAAAGCTATAGATAAAAAAAAGAACATATTCATTCATTTATTGTAAGGATTAGCTTCACATGCCAATAACTAGGGTTCTGTGTCATTATTTGGTGCTCAGTGTGCTGTGTTTTTCCCACCATCATGTTTCTTTTATCTCTTTGACTGATCCTGTTGAAGAAAAATCCTAGGTCAGGATAAATTCCCATTCTCCATGTCTCTGTGTCTCAGGACCTTCACATACACCAATGGAAAAAGCAACAACAACTCAAAACACAACAGAATCATTCTGATAGATATGTCTTGAAACCAGACATAAACTACATAGAAATTTCTGCAGGGAAATGCAGGTGAAAAATCTTGCATCACAATTATCCCTTAATCTATTTTTGTTGTGGTCAGATTCAATGGAAATTTTAAGCATGGGATTTCATTCCTAGGAAAGATAAATGGGAAAGCTCTGCTAAAAGTTAAGCTTGTGCTTAAAAATTCTTTACAGGTGCTATATCTTTAAATCCTTTTAGATGTGGTTTTTTCATAATGATCACAAATGAAATACCTTTTTAAATTACTGAGTGATTACTAAGGGACATAATTCTCTAAAATAATGTCTTCTATAAATTGCAGCTGTGGCCCTGTGAGAGATAGTGCTGATTTGGTCCAGATCCTCACCAGAATAAATAAATGCAATCCCAACAACTATAATACAACACATTCTGAGCCTAGATTTTCTGCTGGTGTAAGAATTCAGTGCTGTTATTCTAATATACCAATGTCATGTTTTGGTGTCTTCTGCCTTGTGCATTAACAAAACATTAGTGTTTGCCGAAGAACCAACAGCGATAACAGCATTGGCTGATGAGCTGGCACAAATATGAAGAGTTGAAAATTTCTTACATTAATAAGTCAACTGTTGTTATAACGCAGCAGCCATAAATTAAAAGGTGCTATATTAGGGTGCAATGCAATGATAATAAAGTAGCAGTAGGTTGCTTCAAATTACAGCTATATAGCTGGTAAGACTGGCTTTAAAATTGTATCAGTGTAATCCTGTTACTGTCAGTCATTTATACAAATTGAATGAAACACTCTTACTTGTTTTAACTTGTCAAAACTCAAGAGCAGCGTAACAAAATGTCACTCATCGGCATCTGTGACAACTCCTAGCCCCAAAATAAAAGCTCAGGAAGCGAACACCAAAGTTTTTCTGCTTTACAAAAACAAATTACTCCAAGCAAGAACTACTCAGAACAAAGCATGGAATGAAGCTCTGGAAAAGACAATAGTGCACCACCAAAGAAGCATAAAAGGAGAGGATTAATGTTCACAGTAAAATAAACTGGTGCTTTGGTAAACAGACTATTGGGACAAAACAAGAAAATGAGGTTTGCAAATACACTGTTGCTTCTGCAAAATTAAGATTCCTAGATTTTGTAGTTTTTCCATAGCTCTCCTCATTTATTTTCAAAATTTGTATTATTTTCAAAGAGACAATTTTTCAAAACCACTGCATTATTTATTGATTTTCTGTAGAAACCATTCATGGAACAGAATTCTTCATATATAATAATTCTTATTTTTTTCTGCTGAAATTATTAAAAGTCTTATTCTAAATGAGGAATCTATTATTGTTAAAGAGTGAACCCTTCATTTCATTTTATTTCATTCACCCTTACTTTTCAAATCATCACCACCAATGCAAAACGTAAGTTCAATTAACATAATGGACCTGCCCAGGTAAACGTACACATCTCGGGCTAGTTGCTATTGATTTTGTAGAAGTTAAAAGTTCACATCAGTTTTGAAACTACATAATTGATATACCATGGCTGTTGTGCAGCACCTTTGGCAGGGAAAAGGGGATGTACAGCCCTAAGTGAAGAGCACATTCACCACCACTGCTACAACCCCAGCAATTGCAAGTCAGAATTCTGTGTTTATCTCAAGGGAGAGATGTCCAGCTACAAAAGGCTACGGCTGCTGGGAAACATACTAGGAAGGGAAAACAGGTACATTTCTGCTGTACCACCAAGACAGGTAGCCCTTAATCTGTGCCTCAATGGACCAACAAGCTCAAGCTTAAAGCCTTATTTAGTTCAGTCTCTGAAGTACTAAGAGTAGGACTCAAGTGCATGGAAACACTTTAGTTCTGCCTATCATTAGCATTTCCATGAAGCAACTGGGTTTGCCATGTAGTTTTAACTCTGTTTCTGGAGCAGCTGCACATTCCTTACCAAGAGAAGACTGTAACATACTTACTGTGTTTCTGGCAATGCAAAAATTATTCAAAGCATACACCAGTGTTCAAACCTCTTATGTTCTGTTATGTTTTCATAAGACAGCATTAAATCAAAATGGAATTATATAGAATTCAGAAGTCATATTGAGATAATAAAGTTTTTTAAAAATCTGCATCTCTATTGCATCTTTTTGTTGTAATTATTTTCCACTCAAACATTGCTTATACAAAGCATATTACACTATATTCCTCTAGCTTTCTTCAGCCAGGGGTGCAGTGTTAGAAATAGTGATTTCTTTGTGCAGGCAAGAGGGACATGCATAACTGCAAACACTTCCTAGTGCACGAAACATCATGTACTGTAGAATGACTAAGATTTTACTCTCAAACTCTAAGTCTATCTGAAGGGAACTGTCCCTCTCAGGCTAATTCAGGGTTGTAAAGGGGCTCTAATGATATCTTGGGGTCTACCACTAAATTCTCTGAATTTTTACAATGACACTCTTTGCTGCCTCTTCTTTTTTTTTTTTTTCCAGACTGTTTTGCAAATGACTTTTTTCCTGCAGTTTTTTTAAGTATATAGAATAATTAATTCAGTATCAAAGCAAACATGGGAAAAGAAATAACAATGATCAGTTCCATTCCACTCTTACCTGATAAATTTATTTCATGCTTTTGCTTATCCTCTTGATTCCTTATGCCTTTTTCATTTGCCTGAAACACAGTTTCTCCTAAATCTTTTCTATTCTTTACAAGCCGATTCTTGAAAATGCTTTTCTAAGTTTAAAAAAGACTAGTCATAGTAGTAAGAAGTTTTGGTGTATATCTGCAAGTGCTGTAAATCAGCATAGCTGATAACCAAGGAGCTGCATTGAAAGTGCTGTTGGCTCCCATATTGTGCATGGAGAACAGTGCAAGCTTTGCACTGTAGAGCTTAGCCATCTTTTGGATGAGCTTCCACTAGCTAAAGTTTTTCTTGTGTGTCTTTTAAAACCTCTAGTGTTTACCCTGTCATGCTTTATGCAATTGGTCAGTAATCACAACACTAATTGGGGGTGTCAATATTTGAATGTTGTCAGCTGTAAGCTATTCTACCTTAAGCCTATTATTCAGTTTTAAGGAAACTTATTAGTACATGCACAATGGATTTAGCTAGAAATGTATGCACAGATTGTTTTGCCGGTGTAGCTATATTTTCCAGGGTTTTGAAGCTCATGAAAGACTCCTGTGAACTGAGAAGGCAGACTACAATGTTCTCTGCTGAGACAAAAATGCATTGAATCCTTCAAATCCTGTGAAGCTACTCAATTTTGGTATTATTTATAGCTGCTGGGTTTGATTTCTGCTGGAATGTACATGGGTGACTAATGCCGTGAATCATTGGTGCTCCACTAACCTAAATCAAACTGGATTTGTTCTATTTTCAGTCAGTAACAAAATTGTTATGAGGTGTTTGCCAGCTCTCAATCTCAGTAGGTTCCTAAGCAAAATACACATTTGTGGTTTCACTCGTAGGTTTTTCTTTCCTTTCAGTTATATTTTTTTAATTCAACTTCCATTTAAGAACAAATTGCTCGAGCTTTCAGCATGCTATGATTAAGGCAGATAATTTGCCTCAGCTATAAAACACTCCCTCTAATTTGGAGGATAGGTTGGAGGGATGCTGGGCATAGGTGCAACTGTTCCTCTGAGAAGTCAATTAGAGGCAATGGGCTTACCAAAGGGTTGTGGGCTACAGCTCCTCACATCTGCAGTCAACCTCTTGTCTGCAACAGAGCTACTAGCAGCTTTATGTTTCTAGCGTTCGTTATCATAACTGACCTTTTCACTTCAGCCTCTTTCACTAAGTCCAGTCCTTTCCTTGAAGCCATCAACCTGTCCTCAGACCTCATCCAGTTCTGGAGATCAGGAGATAACTTCTTCCTGACTGACAGCTAAATCTATGGCCTTTGAAAAGGAAGGAGGCCCCTATTCATCCAAAATTTCCCCGTCTTAGGAAAAGGTGTTTTGTTACTGTAGAAAAATAGTAATTTCACTAAAGGAGTATGAAGATGTTACAATGTTTTTGTGACAGGTGAAAGGGAAAAAAATAGTATATTTGGCAGAGAGCACCTCAAAGGGCAATCTTTCTGCAGTTGACTTCTACCTCAGCATTTGTTTCAGCACTCCTCCAAACTACACACTATCTCACCCATGCTCTGAAGTCAGAAACATTTACATTGGCCACTCTGCCCTGCTCACTTTGTGCTGCAGCTAAAGGTGCCGGTAGCCAAACTCACGCTTGACAGTTCAGTGCTATCCAGCAATTCCCCGGGCCTACTGTCTACCTATTCTCTGTTGGGTTTCATGTCCCATAAATTGCTACTCAGTCTGCAGTTTTAATTTGCACACCCTGGACAGCTATTAAATTCTCATCTTTCACTTTTGACACAGCTCCATTGTCTTGTTTGTGTTTCAAGAGTAAAATATGAGCAGGCACTGGCATTTCTGTATTCTTTCAAGAGTGATACCAGCTAGAGGTAGGAAAATATATTATTCCTGCTACTCTTTAATGCAGTGTTGCAATGATTACAAAACTACAGATATAAAATTATTTGAAATAGCTAATTTAATTAATGAAATTAATTTAATTAATGAAACTAATTTTTGGATGTGCAAATGTTCGCGCAATTTTCAGGAAAAACAAAACTAAACTGAAAAGATTACATAAAGAAGAAAATGGGTAGGAAATTAGTCTTACGATTCTTAAAGCTATACAAAATCTGTGGTTGTAGACTAGTAAAACTGAGGGAGTTTTGCTTTAATGTAGTGTCTATTCTATTCTGTTTTATTCATATATCACCTCTATTATAATAATATTTTAACACATTCCAGTAATATGTACTGTGACAAAATTAATACGAATCTCCCATTCTTGGTGCTTTCCACACTTATGCTTTAGTATTCAAAACATAAACAATATGCCAAATGTGGGATTTGAAGGGGTTGTACAACTGATTTTGTCAGATTTTCAAAAACTCAAGTCTTACAGTTTATACTAATTTCCAAGGTATTAATATAAGTATGAAATTATGACCCTAGTTCATGCCTTGGAATAATTCCAGCAATTTCAGTGAAGTTCCACTGGAGATGTATATACCTCTGTTGTTTTTGATACATCTGCTTATCTGCTTCACAATTTGCAGTCTATTATTTTGTATTCTTTGAGGGAAGTGACTGAAAAGCAAAGGAAAGCCCAGGAACTAGTATCTCCCTCCTTATATCCACCGATAGTCACACCTTACACATCCTTTTCTCATACATTTGTTTAGCAAACCCAGATCCAACTGTGAGACTCTTTTACCAGTTTTCCAGATATAGCTGTGGTTTGTTTGTTTGCCTCCTTTTTTAATTTTTGTGCCACAAAATAGTTGGAGCGCTTCTTCCAGGGCTAAATACTTTCTTCCTTCTCCTATATTTGGCCCAACTATCTTGTCTTCAAAGCTTGGGAATGTAGTAACCAGGCTTGCAGGCTTCAGGCAGAAGTGTTTGCCATGGAGCAGTGCACTAGACTAGAATTTTGAGTGGCATCATCACCTGCTGCGCCTTTTTGCCACTGCCTTTTATGCTATTTTCCCAGAGTCAGTGCCAAAAAATCTTGTAGAGACATTGCACAAACTCTGTCTGCAAAAATGAGCCTTCTCTAAGTTTTCAATGTGTCAGAGTCCAAGAAAAAGGAAGTTTCTGAAATACTCAGCGCAATCATTTCCTTCTCTTAGTCTTGTGCTGTTTGATGCTTCCTCCAATATTTACTGCTATTTTTAAACAGTTTTATTAAGTTGACTATAGAATGCCAAGGACACTTTTGTGCTATGGCAGGGTGAAAAAGGGAACCATTGCGGCAAGCACTAAGAATCCATTTCTTGAGCTAGTATTATGGGGAACTTGAATAAGTTAGTAAGAATAGATCCCTAGAGGAAATAATATGACAAAACAGTTCATATTCATATTTAAATATATTCATATTTAAATGTACAGGTACTGATTTTATATGTTTATGTGAATGGTTATATGTGTCTGCATCTTACTATCTTGCCATTATGAATTGTCACACATTTCCAAGCAGTTCCTGCATGTATACGTATTCCAAGCATCATAAGAATCTAACCAAATAAATAAATTTGCAGCCTAGAGTTGAAACAAGCTCAACACTAAAAGCCATGATATGTGCTTTACATTAGGCAGAAACTATTTATTTAATTATTATTTTTTAAAAAAATGAAAATGGTACAGTATCATTGTCATCAGAAAATGTGCGCTCACTCTCCAGTTTTGTAATTCATCTTCACAGGCAAGGAGCAATGCTCCATTAAACAAGAACAACCAATGTATTATAAACATGATCTTTTCTTTCCAGAAAAGGAGAAATCCTCAATTAAAAGAAATGTTTTCATTGTGAGTTTTTGCCCTTGTAATTAATGGAGACACACAGGAAGATGGAGACAGATACAGATTTCAATGGCAGGCTGCAACAGCTGGTTTAACATAGCAAGAGCAATATTTTATAGCTCTGAGTGCCTGGTAATGAGTTGGTGTAATGAAAGAGTTTGCTTCTCTCTGAAAGCACTGCCTTGCTTAATACAGCAACAGGCTTCATCACAGAATTTATATGGCATCAGTCTCACAACAGGCTTTCCGAGCTAAATGTTTCTTGGCCTACAAATAAGGTACATTCAATCTCAAGAGTAAAATAAAGTGTAAAAGTGAGTTTCTGGAAATATTTTAAGCCCCTATTTCTGGTAAAATCCAATTTCTCCTTTAGTCTTTTACTTCTTTAATCTACATTGAACTCTAGTTACAAGTTATGATGAGCTGAACATTCCTATCAACCAAAGATTAGTAGTTTTTAAATCCAATACTTAAACAGGCCACTACTGAACCTAACAGGAAAATTCCTTACGAATACTGCCTTTCGTCTTCCAAAACCAAGCCATCGGTGACCAGCAATCAGTATCAGCCTTTATCCTACAGCCACAGGAAGGTCAGAGCGGTCACAAGGAATAAGAAACTTAAAACATCTGCCTCTTTGTAAAGGCAGATATATTGAGAGATCGCAAGGGAGCAAATCAGCTCCCATCCCTTTTGACTCTTAATGGGAAGGTGAGACCTTCCTTCCTCCAAGAGAAAAAACCTATTCACTTGTGCTCTTTAGAATTGCTGCATCTCAATTCATAAAGGTAGTGTGCGTGCACTGGCTAGCTCAGGGTCCTCGAGCTCAAAACTTCTAGGAAGAATTTGATTACTGTCCAACAGAGATTGACTACGTAATCCTAATGCAATAAATCTGCTGTTGTTCCAAAGAGTGGGATTTACTTTGTTGCAGATGCCAGGAAAGCCTCAGAACTGCAATGAATGTGTTGGAACATAGGAGGTTCCACTCAAATATGAGAAAAAACTTCTTCCCAGTGAGGGTGCCAGAGCCCTGGAACAGGCTGCCCAGGGAGGTTGTGGAGTCCCCTTCTTTGGAGATTTTCAAGACC
>JAOXNO010000024.1:71764501-71775283 GCA_028565335.1 Limnodromus scolopaceus
TGAACAGTAATAATATAATAATACAGATAGAGTTGACTCATGTTCACACCTTTAACATGATATTATACAGACCTTACCAATTTAGAACGTCAAATATAACTTTTTTAAAAGCTTGAGAGAAAAGACCTCCTTAGCCCTATTAAATTGAATCAACTTACCTTGAATATTGAATGGTAATTTTCAGGCTGGAATCCATAGGTACCTTCACGTTTGCGATCTATTTCCAAGGGATTTGTGTAAGATAACTAAGGAAAGTGAAAGCAGTGTCAATAAGCTTAGATTCTCTTCAGAAGGTTTAGCCTATCTGCTGGAAAATTTTACATGCTTGTCAAATTAGAAAAAAGCTTGAAAATTGCCTTATGGGTGGATTTGATGAATTACAGAAAAGCATTAATAATTCTGAAGAAACCCTGCTGCAAATAGTATTATCAATCTTTTGCTCTTATTGAAATATTTAATTTCAAGCTACAGGAACATTGCAAGTGCTGTTTGTAGTTTCATTTCTTTTTCTTTAAATTCAGATATTATATTATTTTTCTTAGCCAAATACACCTGCATACTCTATTTTCAACCACATGCTTAAGGTGCTTCCATTTCTCCCATTTGACTTGATTATTTTGTGAATCCAGTGAAGTTTATGTTGCTTAAATCATTACATGAGTGGCTGTGCACACAATTTTAATTCCAAGAGCACATTATATTTTTATAATTAATATACTATATTTAAAATTTCTTATAAATTTTTCGCCTGGATTTAGTTTACAAATGATTTACAGTAGCAAATGTTCATTTTTGTAGTACTTTGCATGTTACACAAACCAGACTTCTCAATTTTTCAGGCACTAACATTTTCCTAGAGATCCTGTCTTCATCAGCTGCTCTTCGAGTGGAATAAACAAAAGACATTATGACCAAAAATTCTGTGCATTAGCTCCAACTCAGAAGACATAGGACTTAAATCACAAAAAAAAAAAAAAGTTCTTTTTATAAAGCCTTTTCTTTCACCATAAGGAGCACATGCCATTTCTTATTTTCAGTTATCAGGCTTACACCTCTCCTCAGACCAATTTATTCATATTTTTAACAAGTTTGGCTTTATGGAATTACTCACACTATCGTTGGAACACAACCTGGACATATAATTTTTTTTTTTTAATTACTCTTTCAGGAAGAAAGGTTCATTTTTTTTTCTTTTTAATCCTTGTCATATTATTATTTTCCCTGAGAACCTGAGAAGCTCTTGGTGTGAGCTACTTTAAAACCATCCTTCTGCCTTTCTCCTGCCTTCTGCTAAGACAAGCTGTGGAAGCACAATGAACACATACATGTGTGGGCACCAAGTGCCAGTGGAAAAACAAGTACTTCCGTCTAGAGCAGAGACAGTCTGGGAAGGTGCACCCCTAATCATGGGACACTGCTTCATCTTCCCTTGGTGACATCTGTAAAGCTATGTCTTCTCATTACAAACCAACCCACTTCAGAGAGTGCTAGCACAAACACATTCATTGTATTGTGGTTGTTTGGAGTGTGGCTTGGAGAGGAAGAATTGCACAGCCCTCGATCCTTCCCTGTTACAGTCAATGGATAGAGAAAATCTCTCTGACCTAATTAAAAAACTTACCTGAGAATGAGTTTAATTTGGCTCTAAATTTTCTTTTTTTCTTAACCATTCCTCCAATTAATCTACAATGATTTTCTAATATCCTGGTTATTCGCAAGTCTGAGAGTTAAGATTGGCTTATCTAACAACTTAGTACTCTTCCAATAGCCTTGGACATGCATGTAAACCTCTGAAGAGACTGTGTGTCTCTAGAGCAATAGCTGGAGCTTTATTAATTGGATAAAATGTAAAAGCTCTGAACATCTTAGTCATGGACTTGAGTCAAGCATCTCCAATTCCAGGTTCCAAATTGACCCACCTGTACATAGATCTTGACATGGAACTTGAAATAACTTTTTTTTTTTGCACCTAAAGAAAGTCTAGACCTAAATTTTTTTACTTGAGTTATGTTTCTAGTGATCCTTCTCCTGAAAATTTTCATAGCCTGGACATGTGTTGAAAGGCTGGGACTGCTTCCGATCATATTCAGCACCACAATGCTCTGTGATGAAATAAGTTTTCTGATCAGCCAGATGAGGACACTTAGTTTTGAAGTATGCTGTGATTTCCTTCCCACTGGCATGACTGATTTTCCTCTAAATGGAAACCAACATGGATGGTAGCAGGAAGGTGACAATTTTTGGACCTTCTTCAACATATAGTTGAGAAGTAGCTATCGTACATATCTGAACCTAAAAGCTGAAAATCCCAGAGTTTATATGTAGTCTATGATGGTAGTCTAAAAATATTTTGAAGGACTGCAGTAATGAATCACACTCTTTATTTTACCTTGGTTTTTATCTAAGTTAATTGGTATGTGAGAAATACAACAACTTTATTTTTGTTAGCAAACTCTTCATTTAGAGAGTATCAGGTGGTGTAGATATCTTAGCCTGTATTTTTCTTTTCATATAAGCACCAACAAAAACAAGAAGTCACCTTACATTTTTTTCCGTTAGAAAATATGTAGCAGAATAAGATGTGACTTAATGCTCATATTAAATGCAGCAGTTCAACAGTAAATCAGGTCGAGTCATTCAGAACTCATCACAAACTGACCATTATGTCTCTCATCACAATCAGGGAAAGAAAAGCCTTGAGAATGATATTCACCAGACACAGAGCCTTAATGATAATGTTTCTTAGAGCACTTAATCAGGCATATTTTATTGTAGGACAACTCCATTAAAAAGACATTCAGAGATGTGCAGTGCTTTTCAAGTGGAATTCAGTGAATTTCTGAGAGGAATATATGCTTAGGAGTAACTAATTTTCTCATGGATATTTCACAAAATCTCTTTGAAGTCTTTGCAGTTATAGTAGTGATAAAATTAATCTTATTCCTGTTACACACTGATATAAACCAGATAAAACCACTGATAGCACAGATCTCTAGCTGGTTCCTGTCAGCGTACCTCACTATGGAACTATACCTACTTGGAGTCAATCTGGTTCTGTTATTTGAATATATGTTTATTTCTGCAACTGAATTTCCAATTAGGCACTTATACGTGTGCTATTTATTTGTCCTGCAGCATAGTATATAACTTTTCTGCCCTTAATATTGCTAGAGGCAACAGATAACAATGAGGCTATTCTTAAGGAAGAACTACTAGATTTTGGAAACATTTCACTGAGTAATTTTCACTGTTGTGCCTTCTATAACAAATAAGCCTTTATCATTCTAAACCATGTTTTGCACAATAATTTCTAGAATACATGTGACTTATTTATTGTAGAAGTGCTGCTAGCCTACAAGTACATAGTGATAATATATGAGACCAAAGTTCATCTAGTCTAGTATCTCTTCTGTAACAGCTAGCAAAAGTGAACGCTTAAGGAAAGAATATAAAAATCAGGCAAAGGGCAGGTACCCAAGGCTGTCCTCTTTTCAGCATCAAGCAAAGCCTGTTCTCTTCCACTGTGCATCAGCAAGCAACAGCAAATCAAAAAGAATGCTAAAGACTGGCTGACTTTTTTGAAGAGGACGTGCCAATCCGGTATCAGTTGTTTTCCTGTCTTTCCCCATACTTATCAAGAACCCAAATGCTAAGCCTTTCACCAGCAAAATGAGCTAAAGTAGTCCAGAGTCCAAGTGGCCTTGTACTAGTTGTAGAAACATCAGCCTGGCCCTATACCCTCACACCCCTCTACACACAAGGGTATCAGGGCTGATTCAAAGCCCTGCAAAGTTTATAGCAGCCTTTGCTTTCATGTCATTGGCTGCCATGAGATGAACTAAGTGAATTTAAAAGTGGGTGCAGGATAGTGAAATCATTCACAGTTCGGTTTTACCAACTTTGACAGTGCTTTGTTATGAAACTAAGCAGAGAAATATAACGGCATATATTGTGTCTTGTATAGTAACATCATGATGTGGAAGAAAGTGCAAGTATGCATTTTGTTACTCACCAGGGTATTCCAAAAGTGACTCACGTTGTCTGTAAGGTTAAAATATTCATCCATTTTACATTAGAAAGAAAAACAGAAAAACACACCTATTTTCAAGGTGAATATGATTGCTGTATTTGCTGCTGCTTTGAAAGTTCCATTATATAAAAAATCAATCACCTTTTCTGCATGGCAAAGAATATTTCAGGAAAAGAGAAATACACAGAATTTATTTATTAACTTGTTTTTCAGCTCTTACTCTGAACATGTGTGCAAGGCGTGAAGAAAAACAAACATAGAAGAAGGATCAAAAGAGGAGGAGAAGAAGGATCAGAAGAGGAAGAAAAGAAGCTCCCCACCCAGCCCGTCATCTCCAAACCAGTAAAAAATATCCTGGGATGACTGCTTATCCCTCTGCTTTATTAACCTTATAGGGCAACAGCCTGTGAGACACTTAGTCAAACTCCTTTTATGTCAGTCCTAGCATGAGAGGGGAGAAGGCAATTTCAGGCAATTCCCTTGGAGCAGAAGCTGCGAGATCAACTTCTGCCTCACCACCTCTACCATGATCACTGCCACTGATCCCCTGGTCCTGGACCCTCTGTTCCTTGGTAGCTGCTGCCACCTGGGCATGGCTGGCATGCTGCTGGGAGGGAAGGAGTGTCGAGCCTGGCACCAAGAAACATGTAAAGAGGAGAAGAAAGAAAATAGTTGAGCTGAACAGCAGCAGGGATTGTACTTGTTTGAAAGCCAACTCTTGGCAGCCCTAAAGGCCTTATTACAACCCAGTGCTGTCTTCATGGACAGTGGAGTTACTATACAGCTTTTCATTCACCACACAGCTACTCAATCCTGTATTCCTTGCTTTGATAGCATTGGGAGTCTGTAAAATGTGGTGTATGCAGTATGTTAGGTTAGGATGGAGCAGCAATTGTATTGTGCTTAACATTCCTATTGTCAAACAAACCAACCAGACAATGCCAAAAATGAAGCTTGCCCTAAAACACAAACTGCAGTCATTTGACATTGTAGCTGCTCATTTTTTTAAAACCACAAATATTCAAGTACCGAAAGAGATAATTCCTAATGTGTAAATCTTTTACTTTTCCCCTGGCAAAAGTGCTTGAGGAGGCTGGCAAAGATGTAGTGGAAAAATGTTGCAAATCAAATGGGCAGCCCGTTCAGCCTGTTTTGTCATTTCCATGGATTGTGTTGATCAATATTTGCTCTAAAAAAGAGGACAGTTGGAAGATGTGCTTCAGAGCATTTCTTGACAGCCTAGCGAGGGTTCAGTGCTTGGTTCAAATGTGCTGGTCGTAAGAACTGTAGCTTGCTCTGCACGCTCAGCAGCGTTAATGCAGGGGAAGCAGAGAAAGTCTCTCTGTCTCTTTAGCTTTTCCCCTCCTCCAATAAATACATCTTTTCTCTAACTTGATAACATTACTGTGTACTGAATCAGGCATCCAAAAGCCTGTTGTTTAACACTGATACAGCTTGCTGCTGATTACTCTGGGTATATTGAAGCTGTATATTCGAGGTGTAGCTGCACTTCAGTGGTGAACTGAAGAAAGTGTTGATTATAATGGGTATTGTTACTGTTGTTTTGAATTAATGAAAATTTTGGTCTTATCCAGACTCTAAAATACAAGATCCCCTTAGTGAAACTAAAGTGTCTCAGTATAACCGACTTTTTAAAAATAAGTACCCTAAGGATAGGAAATGGGAGTTGTATTTGTACCCCTTCAGGCTTCTCATTCTAATGGGTGGAAAGTTGGTTTTAATTAGGTGCACAGAGAATAACATACTTTAAAAAAGGATCTTTCAAACAATACTGTTTAAGACAAAGAAAGAATACTGCTTCTGGCAAGTTTCACACTCAGACAAAGATTCCTTATATTTGCAATATCAGCAAATACATTCTGATGAGTAATGGTTTGGTAGAGCAGCTCATGACTTTAAAGGAAAGAAAACCAGTTTTGTTTTGTGAAGAAAACCTCTAATTTCTTTTTTGACCTAAATGGAAACTTTCATTTCTTTTGAAATTTTCCATTTTTTTAAGTGAAAGTCAGGGGAAAACACCATGCCATTCTCTGAAAAACAAAATCAAAACAATTTCATTATTTCCAAAGGTACAGATTTTTTACTGAAATATATTTCAGATATGAAATAAGAGTAATTCTCTTCAATTTTCTATTCAGACAAAGAGAATATTAACTTCCTAATTCTGAATGAAGTGAAGCTTAAATTAAAGCAAAGCTAAGCCAGGTTGTTAACCTCAGATAAGTAATATTTTTGCAGTCTCTCAGAACAACCCTTTATATGTGGAGTGCACTTCTGATTTAATAGTGACCCCACTGGTGTCTGTGCTGCAATATGAACACTCTGCAAGGCGTACTGTATTCACAGGATGAATTTCAATGCCTGAGCTTGTGCAATTCATTGGCAAATACTGCAAAAATTAAAGCAGTTCAAACAGCTTGGGTTTTGTTGGGGGAAGGGTGAATTCATAAGATGGTCTCATGTGTTTTCATTTATTTCAGTGAGTAATGTATGTGTTTCAGGGCTGAACCATACAAGAAACAACTGATGTAAAATGTGATGAAAAAGGAGCATTACAGAAAAATTCTTTATTATTTTATAAGCCAGAGGACAGTCCGGTCTTTCTGTTCTTAGAGAAGACTGAGTGCGAGAGAGAGAAAAATTCAAGTTGTAAGGACTGCAATCTTAAACTGAATCAGTAATTAAAAAAGGTTAAGTAGGCCCTTGGGGCAGGGACTATCTTTTCTTTATAGCCTTGTACAGTGCCTGCCACAGCGGGGTCCCCCCTTTCCATCGGGAACTCAGGGAGTTGCTGTGATGCAAGGAGTAAAACCCACAGCAACAATACTTGGAGGGGGGGAACCCACCAAAAAATAACCCGAACAACACATAATATGTAGAGTCTCCTTCTTTCTCTGGTCTCCATTACACTGCGGATTAGAGGAGAAAGCTCAGCCACAAAACAGCAGAAATTTAACATTTGATGAATTTGAGCTGTGAGGCAGGAACCTGTTGCTGCTGTAAACTCCATAGCCCCACTTGCCTCAACCTCCATCAGTAGAGGGTCAGCTTCAGAGTTTCTTACTGTTTATATCCATCACATCAAGAATTCATATGCAGAATGATGCATTGTGGATGAAGGATTGTTTCATAACTGGAAATTTTGTTGATCAGGTTAAAACTAAGGAAAATAACACTTTTGTTCTTCAGGATGTTTAAGCAGATACCTTGTGCGAAGTCCATCACTATGCTAGTAAACCATTCTAGAAACAGAGATATAGAAGAAAAATAAAAAGAGAAGAAAAGAGAAAAAACTAAACAGAAAGGGAGAAGGAAAGGATCTTATGGAAGCTTTTCCTGTCTGAGGTGTGAGGATCAGACTTAGTCTGGAACAGGCACTGTGTTCAGGACCCTTAAATTCTAGCATGTATGCTAGGACCCTTAGACTCAGACCCAGGATGAGAGAATAGGGAGATTTCCCATCATGGAAAGATATACACTTCTCTTAGTTTCTTCAGTAGCCGGCTGTAAATACTGTGCAATGTGGGTGACATACAAGATAGGGCTGTGAAAAGTCTACCCAAGACTTGACAAAATGACTGTCCCCAAATTCTACTAAGGAAGCAGGTGTACATTCCTACAGACAGAGCAAGTATTGTATTACTTATGCTATTTCCTTGCCTGAGGTTGAAATCAATAGGATTTATGGTGGTAATGAGACCTACTAATTATAATGCTAATTATTTTGGACCTAAGAGTCTGGATAGAACATGGGGATTAATGATAAAAATGGTACACTGACATGATGGACATTTTTGGACACCAATATGGATGAAAGCTTTAATGGAAATCTTTTTAAATTCTCTATTAGGAAGTGAGTTGTCACCTTCTTCTGTGGGAGAGGCAACCCCTGCTCCCTTAAATGGTACAGTCAGAAATACCAGATTTGCAACGCATGCTTACTGTGTCCCAAAGAACATATTCCTGAGGACTAGACAATGCATCCCTCCGTTACTTTGTACATGGTTTATTTACTGCCTGCCCAATTTGGACCATTTACACCAATATCACAATAATTTTCTTTCTTTTTTTTCTCCCCGCCCCGGCCTGACTTGCCAGAACTTCTTGTCAAAACTTTTTCTTTAGAATTAATAAGAAGAACATTTTTTATTCTTATTTTCTCATTCTTGTATTATGCTCTTTTGTTATTTTCCTGTTTATATTAATGGCAAAAAAACCCCAACAAAACAAAACAAAACACTTGAATCTCTGACATCAATGATTGCTGCTCATGAATATTCAATATCACATTTGGCAATGTGGCAAATAAGCTTTACATATCAACTAAATATTCTTTGGTGAGCAGATTGCGTCTTCTAGGTTATATTAAATATGTTAGCAAGCATACTGAAACAATCATATCAAGAAAGAATATTATTTTCCTCTCAAGTAATTAGAATTGGAGCCACAAACTTTCTGTGATTTTACTGAGGAACTGTTTCTGTATAGCAGATGCAAGCAACATGGCCTAGATCCGTATGTCTTCAGATGACAGTAGTAGTCTTGTGCTCAGAGAAACAAGATCTATACTTACAGTGGTCCTCAGGGCATGTGTATTTTCATTGGCCTATGGTGATGGGGGTGCAGTTACTTTGGACCTTGTTCTCCTGAGATCTTATGCACTACCACTGAAATAAACAGAAGCTTTGTCCCGGATCTAAGAAAAAAACCAAGAATGTTCTCGCATTTTGGCTTTTAGAACTTGATCTCTGCAGTAGAGTTTGTATCCCTGAAATACAATTATAAGGGCTTCCTGTACAATACCCAGGGGTATTATACACCCCTTAACAAGCTGTTTGACAGCCAGTGTGCAGAGTGGGTAGCCATGCAAGGGCACCTGCAAGAAAGTGCTCATAGGGCAGAGGCCATGAGCAGACAGCCCCTTCCCATGCTACAACAGAGCCCTAGCCCCTCAGCTGGAGTGCTAACCAGGTATCTGAAGGAGACACTGATAGAAAAACATCATTCTTCCATCTAAAAAACAAGTGATAACCATCATTGACTTTCACTGAGAACATTTTTACTCAGTGGACTCCCAAGATACTTACTGACTCAAGCCACCCAGACAAGTCTGGCAGTGAAATTACTTGTTTGTGCATTCAAAGTGGGAGTTAAAGGTGTCATTGGTATGCTCAACTCTGAGCCACCAGGGATCTGCAGAACCTGTGCTCTTGGGTAAACTAAAATATTAAATAGCAATGGCATGTGTTGCGTTTAGGTGTCTGGAACATAAATGGCAGGAACACAGGGACAGATAAAGGGATCGTAATTTGTAGCTCCTTTAATTCTAGTAGTGTGGCATTAAGAACTTGGGGTTATTCCTGGGTTTGTACATCTACCCTTTGCTTAAGTAAAAATCCATAAACATAGAAAATTCAGTTTCCCTTAAATGAGCTCACATACTTTGTATATAGTAAGTCCTGCTACTTACACAGGAATACTTGCATTATGCTGAGTGTGAGGTGAGTCACCATGAGAAGCTTTAAAACTAGATATTAATCAGCAAGCTCTACAAGCCCTAATTACTAGGTACCCGTGAAGCTGATACTGCATGGATGATGAAGGAGATAGAAACACACCTTTCTCATTTATTCCAGTGAACATGACTAGGCGTGGCTAAGTGAACAAGCTAACTCATTTACTTATATCAGAAAGCTAATATTGAGGTACCCAAGCTTCTGTACCTCAAAGGAAAAAGTTTTATTAGCTTGGAGCCATGTCATAATGGATTAGGTGAAAACATAGCTAGCAATGGGTTCATTAAGAAAAGAGTATCTGTTCAATAATGAATTCCTTACCAGTAACATTCAGGTGTCTCAGCAGCATGTTGCACAATGACTGTGTTTCTCGCCACGGTAATAATTCAATGTAGTACACTAACCTGCTCTAGCTTCTTTTGACTCTCCCTTTTTATGATACTGTCAAAGGGGAATAACTTAGAATCCTTTGTTGTCTGAATGTCTAAACTAATTACAGACAGACACTAAAGCTGCATTTGCTGACTTGGCTTCTGCTGACTCAGTTTTTTCAGTGTTTAATGAACTTCTTTAAAATCAAGAGTACTAAGAGATGGATTTGCATGCAGAATATACCTGAAGTGAGTACAGAACTGTTATTTACCCAGTGGCTGCTGTAACACTTACACATGATTCAGAAAGCAAAGAAAAAAATATCGACCTTATTAATGGCCATCACCCAAGGGACATCATCTGTAGTTTATACAACAGGATTTAAATTTCAGTGTCCAGAGGCATAGTCCATAGCTGGAAAAAAACCAGAAAGTTAAATTACCATTATAGAGTTCTTGGGTCTTAATTGGTATTATTATTTTCCTTACTCTATCTCTTAGGAATTCGGGTTTTTACTTGTCAAGGATGTAAAGTGCACCAAAGGTAATACAGAGGGACATAAAGGTAGAGGAGAGCCTAGATTATACCTGTCTTGTTCTGAAACCCAGAGAACATCAAGTGTGCAGGGTGAAGGATCTCTTAAAAGAAGAACAGTAATTCAAGCATTTATTTTGGGATGAGAGGCTTCCTTCTTCTGTGTGACAGCAACCAAAGGGTAATGATTAATGGAACAGGTTCAAGCTGGAGGCCTGTAACCAGTGGTGTCCCCCCAGGGGTCAATACTTGGTCCAGTCCTGTTCAACATATTCATCAGTGACCTGGACGAGGGGACAGAGTGTATCC
>JAOXNO010000024.1:71778831-71798870 GCA_028565335.1 Limnodromus scolopaceus
AGGGAGGTGGTTGAGTCACCATCCCTGGATGTGTTTAAGAGTTGTTTAGATGTGGTGTTGGGGGATATGGTGTAGGGAAGAACTTTGTACAGTAGGGTAGATGGTTGGACTTGATGATCCCAAGGGTCTTTTCCAACCTAGATGATTCTATGATTCTATGATATGGAGCATGAAGCACAGATGTAGGACATTCAGTATGCTACCAAATTAATCACTAGTTTTGAGTAGATTCTATTACATTTATTGATAGGCCATTTACATGAAATTGTTTATCACTTCAAAATTACATTGTTTGTAAATAGTGGATGAACTACCTGAATAGATTTCCCCATTTTTCATCAATTTTTCATCCATTTTCCACGACAATTTCAGAAAGGTATTCCTGGATATATCTTGTCACAAACTATTTTATAATCTAGCTGTTCAAAAGGAGCCATGACTTGCGATCTCAAAATTGAATCTATGACTAAATATTTGTCTTAAGAGTTAGGAAATACAGGTTGGAAATCCCTCAGTCACAGAACGGAAGCTGTACACAGTCCTATGAATTGTGGGTGGGTATTTTCTCATTAATCTATATCATAGAATCATCGAATCATAGAATGGTTTGGGTTGGAAGGGACCATAAAGATCATCGAGTTCCAACCCCCCTGCCATGGGCAGGGACACCTCCCACTAGACCAGGTTGCTCAAAGCCCCATCCGGCCTGGCCTTGAACACTTCCAGGGATGGTGCATCCACGACTTCCCTGGGCAACCTATTGCAGTGCCTCACCACTGGAAACACTCCCCTCACTGTTTAAAATGCAAAAAAAAAATAAAAATATTCCTTTCTGTTCTGCCCTGTTTTGTTTTTCCACTTCCCTGTAGCCTGTGGGGTTTTCTCAAACAAAAGGTTCAAATTTCCTCCTTCAGGAGAAGGCACTAGATTGCACGTTGTGGACTAAGGCCTAAATTCCATAGCAGGGGCAGGATTCAGATCTAACCCATGCCCAGGACTTTGTAGTGGCCAAGCCACTGTGTGTTGATAAATTTCATTCTCAGACATGCCCAGGCCTGGGAAAGCAAGGCACCCTGTTAGTGTTCCCAATGCTCAGCACTGTGGTATTGAAATTTCTTTCTGCACCTTTGGACCTCAGTTCACCATCTGTCAAAGGGCAATTATTGCCTCATTGTAGCTGTGTGTGGAAGAAGGTATAAATTGTGCACGTAACACAGCAACAAAAGCAATATGAAAACATAGGAGGATTAGTTTTCCAGAGACAATAATGAAGACAATAACAAAAAAAATATATCAAAAGAATAATCTGACAGACTCCTAAATCAGGACAAATAATAACTCTTCCCTTCTCATGCCTAATCATAAGTGCATTGATCCCAGAATAAATAAAGCCAAACATTTTCTTGAGAAAATAAAACCATTGAAGTAAAAAGGACTTCTTGATTTACTTCATGATCTAGGGGGTCAGCCAGTTACATTCTATTTGCTGACTTTCTAGGGGTTTCCTCAGGTACTCATGATTGTACATAGTCTCTTTGGCTGAAAAATAGTAGAATATCTAAAAGTAAAAAAAAATTTCTTTGTTCTTTATATGTACACCTAAATATAGATATTTTGGGAAGTAAAACAATGCTTGTGAAAAACTGTGAACACTACTTGGCAAAGAAAGGATTTGCCTGTCTAATTGCTATTTCCATAGTAATCTGCTTGTGTTCTACTTGTCAGATATTCAGTTATGACTGTCAGCCAGGATTGTAATTCTGGCTAAAAATAGGGCATTTCACCTTTCAATATCATCACAACTTACAATTCTTTTTAGTGAATTCACTTTCTAGAAAACATGAGACTTCTTTTCTAATGTATACAACACAGGACTGCTACAGCCTAGGTCACGGTATCTCTGTAATATGTTCCTATCTTGTGGGGAAAACACAGTAATTTCTAAAGGATGTGGCTTCTACACAGACCTTGATACAAACAGTTTTGGATTTCCCAGATCGGACTTCAGAAGATTCTGTTTATGCCATATAATATGATATATGATATGGTAGGATTTGATATTTCATACGTGTACTTACAGAGCACCCTTCCCATTCTGTTTCTTCAGTCCAGGCTATTTCGTCTCATAACCAGATCTCTCAGTTCCATGAAAGGACCTAGCAGCAGCTTTGGCTGTCAGTGATGTGCATTTCTAAGTCACCTGGTGCAACTTAGGGTGTTATATATGTCACAACAATTACGCTGGAGAAAGAAATGAAGCTTTGAAAAATTCCTGTCTTTAAAAAAAACCCCAAACATACAGAGACAAGCATGGTCTTACTGCTTTGGCACTGAGTATCAATGAGTTAATTCATTCCTACTGAACTCCAGGGGTTTATTTGTCTGTTATGATGTAAGTAGGAAATATAATACTTCAGGGCAAATGAAATCTCAGCACACCTAGAGCTATAGTTCTGTCTGAATGATCACTTAGAGATATATAAACTAACTCAGAATATCTATCCTGTTAAAAACAAGTTCCCATCTGTCCTATCACACCCAGTGCCTTTCTAACCTGAGTATAAAGCTAAAGGACATTGGAGGGATAATGGTGAATAAATAGAAATAGTGAAAGGCCACATAAGGAAAAATTCTTTGTTCACTTCCAAGAGTTTTAGATGGATATCTGTCCATTTAATTTGATGAGGCTAGTAAATCCTTTAAAAAGCTGAATCCTGAGCGAGCTGTGTGGTGGGAAAACACTAGGGCTAAAATGTACGTTTGCTGTTGGTCAGGAGTAAGATCCAGATGAGGGCAGATACTTTAGTTGTCTTCACATTGCTGCCTACAACCAAGTCCTTAAGTTACCAGTACAGCCAGCTCTAATTAAATATAGGTCTCTTAATCAGGAAGTAAATCTTACTATTTCAAGTTTAGAATAAAAGCACAGATTGGCACAAACAAAGATAAGCACAAGCTCAAGGGAAAAAGTGAGAGAGGGAGAAATTTTGTTTGTCCAACAGGTCACATGACTAGTCTCTGGAGGGTTGAATCCAGACTTGGGAATGTGTATTACTCCTATAAATGTGTATTTATTTGGGTTGTTCCATAAGGTGCTCATATGTAGCTTTTAGATGTGTATAGTGGCATTCCTCATAGTTATTCTCAGCTGTGTGAAAATTTAGCGTCTGCCTTCTTGTTCGAGATCCATTTCTATATGGAGAGAGGGGCACTTGAGACACATCTAGAGACACTTCTAGATTCATCTCTGAGACACCAGACTACAGAAAATAATTTATGAAAAAATATGGGTGAGACAATACTGTTTTCATCAAAGCCAGAGAAAAAGACTTTCAGTGGCTAAAACACACACTTGAGTGAGATTTCATATAGATAAGTCACTCCTGGCATCATAATAAGGGTGCTCTGTTTTGATGAGCCAGCTTAGTGTATAGAAGTGGATGTGAAACCTCCTTTGATTTCCAACAGCTGATAGAACACTGTGTCCCAAGGCCTTGGGAGAAAAAAAAAAGAGCCCATATTAACTTTATCATATGGAACTTCAGACTCTTGCAATATTAAATCTTGAAAGTGAAAAGATTTTATTTAAAGTTTTCTTTTCTCTGTATGTTTCCTTTGTTGCTCTAAAGGCCTAGCGTTATACTCTTTCAAGCTTGAGAATCTTTACCACAGACATATAAACCAATTACCCCTGCAAATTCTTGGGTTTGGTTGGTTTTTTGTTTTTCTGTTTTTTGGTACGATTAGCTTTCACATAACAAAATAATTTCTACATGGAATAATGCAGTCCATCTTAAAAATAAATTATTTCCAAAGCAGAGAACCACAAAAAGAAAGCACAGAGCAAGCATGGATTTGCCATGGGAGGGGAGAATTGGGCTCTATGTCCATTCTAACCAGTACAAGTTCTGTAGGAGGTCATCCTTTGCCTTATGATTGTGTTTGCAACTATGCAGATGCAAATTTCCTTTCATTTTCCTCCATACCATTCTGACCTGTACCTGTACATACAGAAGAAAGTTTTTAGAGGTACAAGGTATACATTTGCTTAAAATACATACTAAAAGGGAACACCTTTAAAAAAATGATCTGCCCCTATGACATATACTGGACTGCTAAGCCTCAAATCCAAAGTTATCAATTCATCTGCAGAACAGCCTGTAGAAAACCTGTGCAGCCAAGTTTTACTGATTTTCATCAACCATAATAATTTCTAATGGTGAAATAGCAATCCTTCAGCTTCCAACCCCTTCCAAATTTCCTAACAAATGTGTGTTGTGGTTTTGGCCGGATTGGTCAACCAGAATGACAGATGGCCCCTTCCTCCACCTCTCTCCCAAGAGACAAGAGGAAGAGATAAAGAAATTTATGAGTTTAGAAAAAGAACTAAACTACTTTAATGAAAATACTAATAAATAATGAAATAATAAATAATACTAAGAAGGAAATAATAAAAAAAAAAAGGAAAAAAGTATACAGTATATGCAAAACTGTATCAAGCTCCCAGGATGATGATCTTGTCACCAGCAGGCACAGGTAAAAGTCCCAGATTGGACTTGGAGATGAACAGGAGCTGGATTCCAAATCTGGAGTCAGGAATGCTCAGGTCAGACAAACAGACAGGGTCCTCCTCGGACGTTGGCCCTTGAAGATAGAGAGTTGACCCTCAGCTTTCATACCGAGCGTGATGCAGATGGGATGGAACACCCTGTTGGTCAGTTATGGGTCACCTGTCCTGTCCGCTCCTCCCCACAGGTGGGACCCCTCCATGCTTTTCCACTTCCGACCCTCCAAAGTGGCAAATAACAAAGTTACCTGACCTTGGTTGTTATAGCAACAAGTATAAGCAAGAGCCCCTCTGCATACCATTCCTTGGTATAATCAGGTCTTATCACTGTGGGAGTGAACAGTTTCTGAACAATGTGCTGTTAATTTCTGAGTTTAGTTAGTTAGAAGAGACCCAGCTAAAAAGTAAAATTTCTGAACAGAAAATTGGTTCTCTTTTACCTCAAACCAGGACATGTGTCAATTAGACATAGTGGTTTTATTGATGCAGAAGTCTGTCATTCATATAAAAGCCATAAAGTCACATAAAGTAATAATGACATTTATTTACTTGGATTCTGATTCAGAAGCAAAATAGTGAGCTGTGGAACATCAGACATGGCATAATTCCTTGAGCCATCAGCTTAAAAATGTATCTGAAAAGTGCCATCACTCTGGAGTATATATTTTCTGTGAACAAACTCCACTGATGACTTGGTTCTCACTGTGGGCCATGTAACTAAACCAGAAATCTGTTCTTTGGAGAAAGAGCATCAGTCTTTCTAGTGTCTGATGAAAACTGAGGAGGCTGTCAGAAAGAAATAAAACAAGGCTGAAGTCAGGAATCACTTACAGAAAATCTACATCATCAGTTATGAGGAAAAAGAGTAGCCAGGAGTTAACTTTGTTCAAGTATGTTGTGAGTGTGTAACAAGCATCAATAAAAGAGGTTTGAATGGACAATCAAGGACATCAGGGAAAACCTAATGAAATTAGTTCATGCAGTTCCTTCTTCCTTCCTCATTCACTTGGTTCACTATAAAGACAGTTGTAGAAAGCTTTCCTTGTTATTGTTCTGAAACACATCAGCTGTGTGGCCTGAGAACAAAGACCTGAGAGAGTTGTTAAAGCTTTATTTTGCTGGGTCATCCTGTTTGTGGAGAGGGCTAATTCTGAGGTCACTGGTGGCCAGCATCTCATACATAATGACAGAGACGCAGAGCCAAAAGTATGTCATGCACTTCAGTGGCTAGAGGAACTCATCATGAGAGTGTTCATATCTTTTAGTGGCAGTGGTGTTTCAGCTGTCAATCTGAAAATGAAAAAGAGAAAAAAAAAATAACAAAATTGAAGATGTTTCATTTTAAAACTACCCCAAAAAATCAGTGTTCCTGCTCCCCAAATGCTTTTTATTTGCACAAACTATGACATCTAATTGAACTTTTCTTTTTATGGTGGAGAGAAGGCAAGGTGGAGAGAAGACAAAAGGGAACAAAAAGCACTTGTAGGCAGAAGAAAGAAGGCTTTTCTTCATGGAGGGCACTTTGTGGTGTTCCCGTTTACTCAGCAGCTCACAGATGAGCCTGCATGTTGAAGAGACAAACATCTCACCCAGGTTCAGCTCGTCTGTCTGCCTTTAGCAGGCTGTCTGCATGGAGGAGGCTGAGGACAGCTGTCCTCTCCAGGCTCAGCTGTGCTGAGGGTTTTCCACTCCAGCTACTACTCGTCACTGTGCCTCCCCTGAGGCTACCGACGCCCTACTCTGGCTGACTGGCTACATTAGCTCTCTCTAACCCACTATGAGGGAAAAAATATACTGGGCTAATTTCAAAAGTTTAAATAGTAGTTTATTACTAATTTGGCCCATGAAGACTAAAGCATGTTAAGGTGTTTTCCCACAAGCAGTTCAAAAGGCATTGTGGAAAAGAGGCAATTTTGTCAGCATGTGGCAAAAGAGAGGTTTTAGATGAGCTTTTTTTTTCTCTGACATAACAGTTTAAGACATATTTTTGTTTATTACACCGTAATCAAAATCAGTCATTCATGAAAGCAAGAAATAAAGGTATTCCACATTTGACATAAGTTATCCCAGCAGTCTCAATCTGCATCTCAAAGTCTTGTTAAGAAGACCCAGTCTATGGATTGTTGTCTGGTATTCCTACCATGCCACAAGGTTTTCACTGTCCTTAATCGAAGTAACTGAAATTATGTTTCATACACCCTCATTGAAGAGATAGAGACAAACATTAATCTATGTGATGAAAAGATAACGTTACTGTTAGAGGGTTAGAAAGAGGATTCTTGTGTGCTTTGTGTATTACTTCAACGTTATAAAAGATATTGTTTTTCTGAACTTCGTGCAATTTTTAGAAAGGCCAGTTTTTGTTTGACTTTTGGAAGAAACAGATTTCAACATGTGTCAAGTACTTTTAAACAAAATTCATCAGAAAGGATAACCTTGGACCTCCATTCAATATCTTAACATGCAGAGACCCTTTGATTGAAGTGATACCACTGTGAAACTGTATTTTGTATAATTTCCAGGAGTAAAGTATAAATATTTCCAGCAAAGCATTCTTAACATAAGTTTGTTTGCTAAATGTGTTTCTTCCTTTTTGGGGCTTGTTCCTGTCGTAGGAAACCTTTTTTGTTTTAATGGAAAAACAAAATGGATGGATTCCCCAGATTTTAATTTCTATCACTCTGCAAACTCACATAACCATAATGTAAGGCATTTGTGACAAATCTCCAAAAATAATGTCTGAGAGCTCTTTGCTAGAACATCAGCCAAGAATACTATTTCTGTCACTTCCTGTTTCTCACCACACTGAAAAGATTTGTAAACATGACATTTCTCCTACTATTTGTGCACTTTTAAATTCTGATCTCAGCAGGAGCCAGGAAAAGCACAAGAACACAAACCTAACCACTGCAGAGTAAAGGAAGCTGAGATTCAGCACAAGTGACCATTTCGATGCTTTAGATTTGCATTTCTGTACAAAATATTGATATTCAAAGCTAATACGGCAACTTCAGAACATGTGGCCTATATCTAACATCTGTTTTAGAATAGAATAAATCAGATCCTAGGTGTGTTTATTTCTTTCCTCTGACTAGAAAGGTATGACCAGCTCTGCTGCACGTTTACATGGCAGATGTATCCATTTGGTCAGCTGAGTCCCCTCTTCTTTGCTTACCTACAGGCAGACATGTCAGTCTGCATATTGGTTTTTGCCTTTATACATCTTGTAACAATTATATTGCATCAATTTATATAGACACCTTTATTTTATGGTCTATAATACCTTTTAAGTGCAGCAGGAGTTACTGCATCTTGTTAACTCAACAGCTAAGTATAACATTCAAGGTCCAACTAAGCAATCTCCATCTTATAAACCAATTCACATATTCACTGGTCCTAATTTTCACAGTAATAGAAGCATAGAATCATTTAGGTTGGAAAAGACCTTTAAGATCACCAAGTCCACAGGTAAACCTAACACTGCCAAAACCAGCACTAAACCAAGTCCCTAAGCCCCACATCTATACATCTTTTCAATACCTCCACTTCCGTAGGCAGCCTGTTTTAATGCTTGACAACATTTTCAGTGAAGATATTTTTCCTAATATCCAATCTAAACCTCCTCTGGTGCAACTTGAGGCCATTTCCTCTTGTCCCATCAATTGTTACTTGGAAAAAGAGACCGATGCCCACTTCACTACACCCTCCTTTCAGGTAGCTGTAGAGAGCGATAAGGTCTCCCCTCAGCCTCTCTTTCTCCAGGCTAAACAACCCCAGTTCCCTCAGTGGCTCCTCATAAGACTTGTGCTCTGAACCTTTCACCGGCTTCGTTGCCCTTCTCTGGACACACTCCAGCACCTCAATGTCTTTCCTGTAATGAGGGGCCCAAAACCAAATGCAGTACTCGAAGCGGGGCCTCACCAGTGCTGAGTACAGGGGGACGATCACTCCCCTAGACAACACTACTTTTGATAATAGCTGTGCTTCCCTTTGTTACTGTTATTCACTGACAAATAAAGACATCGCATGTTTATCATCCCTGATTCTCTCTCTTATTTACACTGCTTCAATGCCAGAATCAATTCTACATCATGAAGGAGAGTTCTAAATATCTGTTTGATATGCTGTTTGCTGTATGGCATAATTTCTAAATATAAGTGTCTGTGTGTCTACCCTCACTCATTTAAGCAAAGGCAGATAAGGATCCCAAAGAAGAAAACACAGTTTGTGACTCCGACTGTACAGATCAGCAAAAAATTATCCCTTGTTGCGTTAGGAAAGGCCACAGGGTGTTTGTTCAGTTGTATGAGTCTAGTTCTACAGCTCCTGGAAATCAAAAAAAATATCTGCAAAGCAGGGTTTCTCCATTAGAAAGGACATTCTTCTACACAGTTTGTCTACTGCCAGAGAAGGGTTTCTACTAACTTTGTTACCTCATGCTTAATTGGTAGCATCTTGTGGAAGCAGCTGTGTAATAAAGGCTTCAGAGGATGAAATCTGGGTAAAATGATCTCAAAAATATTCATTGCTGCTGAATGATTTATGCATAAAAAGAAATGGCTGCCTGTATATTAAATAATGAAATATTGGCCAATTAGGAAAGGACTCTGGTATTCCTGGGAAGATTTGGGTGTCATCCAAAACCAATCTGTGGAGTTGACTGTCGGCAACTTAATTACAAAACACATTTCCGTAGTAGATCAGAAATAGCATGCTTGAATTTGTACAAGTTAATTCCTGATTGAATTTACAGTACACTAGGACAGATGCTTCCTCCTACTTGTACAGCAGAACAAAAATCCTGAGCTGGAAAAGGAATAACAACAAAAAGTGCTTGCCTCCATGCTTTTTATTTGTTTGTTTGCATAAAGGTAATGGGAACTCTTTTGGAACAGTTTTAGTAGAGATGTAATGTAAGTAAATGAAAAAGGACTAAGCTGACATGGTTATTTTACTCCTGGTGATATTTTGGCCACCAAAATAAGAGAGAAAACTTTGATTGCATTTTTTAAACACGTGGAGGGAAGTCACATGCAGTTGGAATGTCTCTGCAATATGGGTTTGCATTCAATCATCTGAGTTCAACTACAATTTTTCCACTAATAAAAGTTCAAATGGTTCAGATTGGTTTCTGTTACAAAGAATGCTCTGAAATCTCGGCTGTGATGACATTCATGGGCATGGAAATATGCTTTATATAATTCTAAATTTCTAGAAAGTGAAAACATTGGAGAAGCTTTTCTCCTCTTACTGGATTTTTAAACTTTTGTTTATTTTTTTTGGTTGAAAGTGTTTGAATATCTTAAATGTATTGAAGTAATATAAGATATGTAGCTCGGATAGAATATTTTAGCTTCAGCTCCTAAGTTGATTTCAAACACTGGTTAACATAAGACAAAAAGGACAAATTTTACTGATGTGAAAGTAATCTAAAATAGACTGTTTGTTTATGGGTGGTTTGTGACTTTGCAGCCTCAGTGTTAGAGTACCCCATTTAACCCATATGAGATGACCAGACTGTGAAGAAGGTGAGCTAACATTTTCAAAAGATTAGGTATCTTTATGTGGAAGTTATTCAATTAAATGGTGGAAACATTAAAATTAATCTCCCTGAAAAATTTTGCCTTCAGTTTTTTTAATTTTCCTTTCTGTACAAATTTCAGGAAATATTTTTTTAACAAAGTGACAGGTCTGTCAGACATTCAGTGGGACCTGTAGCACATGCTACTTATGACTTTCAAGTAGTAAATAAATAATTTTGAACTGTCTCTACAACCCCCTCCTTCACGGTCTTTCTGGTCAGTCCACTTATTCATATAGGTTGCTCATGATATGTTGCAGTTTTTAAGGTGGACCTTTGTGTATACCAGGACTACAAAAGCACAAGACCTAGGACAGAAAGGTGTTTAAATACAGTGCTAACAAGTGATTAATTATCCTAAATTAAAAACAAAACCAGAAAAAAACCAACAACAACAGAGCCTGTTTAACTTTCTCCATCTTTTTGCTATTATAATCTGGAGATCTGGTCCAGTCAAGGACTTAATTATGTGTTGAATTGATAAATTCCATGAGATTATGTATGTGGTTAAATGCTTTGATGGAGCCAAGACTTAATCCTTAATGGTTAATGTTTATTGTGGTGTGTTTGTAGTACAGCCAAAAGTAGTTTAACTGTCTTATTTAATTTTGATGTACAATATGTAAACATTGCAGTTGCATTAAGAATCCTATGTAAGAGTTATAGAAAGAATTTATTATCAAAACCCATAAAATATTTTCTAGTAAGTTTGCAAGTTGTGAATACAGAAGTGTATAATGTTACTGTAAACCCATGGCTGAGCATTTATTAATAGTTTTGTAAAATAAAAATGAGCTGCATAAATTAAGAACATATGAAACAGATGAAATTATAGATATATATAAACTATTTTCCTCTGTCTGTTTAAATGGCAATCTTCCCAGAGTAGTGAAGCATCATTCAAAGGGCTAGAACTGGTTGCTTAAATGATAACACACTGCTTTATTGATTAATTATGTTTCTACCTTCATTACATCAAGAAGTGTCTGATATGGATTTTGTAAAAGATTAATTGCAGTCTAGCTCCAGAAAAGTATCACTTTTTCAAGAAAGCAATCCAACATAAAATAGTACAAAACTGGTAAAGAGGTAATCAGAGGTCAGGAATGGAATTCAGACTTAAAAACTGCAAATGTAACTTTGAGGTGAGCTAACAAAACCAACCAGAATCCAATCCTCATGGAAGCCTGAAAAATCTTCCATATCCACCAGAAACTGATGTTCACTCCGTAACCCAGTCTCTTTCTCATTGTTATAAACACATCTGTAGTTTTGTTTTTTTCTGTCTTTTAATGCTCTTTCCTTGAAATTCCTGGACACTCCAAGTCTTCAGTGCTTTGGAATTCTATGTTAGGCATTTGAGACTTGAAAGTCGGAAAGAAAATATGAATTGCAACCCTGTAACCTACAGTTCTCATACTTTCCTAACATATGATTGTGATTTTATAAGTACTGCATGTGTATGTGAGAACTGTGTATTTCACAGATCTGATTTAAAGAAAATCCAAAATATTAAGATGAGAAATAACCTGAAAATAGTTATGGTGATCAAAAGAAGTAATCATGATCAGCAAAAACTGACTTTCACTGGGATTTGTTACATACTGAGAAAGTTCATCAGTGTGCTTTAGTTCTGCTTTTCAAATTCATTAATTATCTAGAAGAAAGAATTTAAATATGTTAGTGAATTTCCATACAATATGAATTTGTAAAAGCCAGAGAACACAGATAAATAGAAAGAAATTCCAGAGCTGTTAGACAAATGCACAGAGAACAACATTAGTAAAGTATAAGGACTCTGGAGTCCTCAGCACAGGGTAGAAATGGACCTGCTGGAGCAAGTCCAGAGGAGGGCCATGAAGACGATCAGAGGGCTGGAGCACCTCTCCTATGAGGACAGGCTGCAAAAGTTGGGGTTTATCAGCCTGGAGAAGAGAAGGCTCTGAGGAGACTTTACAGCAGCCTTCCAGTACCTAAAGGGAAAGATGGGAAGGGGGTTTTTATTGGGGAGTGTAGCAGTAGGACAACGCGTAATGGTTTCAAACTGAAAGAGGGTAGATTTAGATTAGATACTAGGAAGAGATTCTTTACTGCGAGGATGGTGGGACATTTGAACAGGTTGCCCAGAGAAGCTGTGGATGCCTCATCCCTGGAAGTGTTGAAGGCCAGGCTGGATGGGGCTTTGAGCAAACTGGTCTAGTGGGAAGTGTCCCTGCCCATGGCAGGGGGCTTGGAACTCGATGATCTTTAAGGTCCCTTCCAACTCAAACCATTCTATGATTCCATGATAAATTGGCAGATATAAAGAAAATAATTCAAAAGCCCTGCACAACTGCAAAAGAGAAACTGGAAAACAGAAAGGCCAAAAGTACCTTTGAGTAGCTTTGAATTATGATGTGGCAGAAAGTCACCAATGCAATTTTAAAATGTCTCGATGGAGAAAACATGTCGTGGAGGAGGAATATAATAATACCCATTTATCTTGCCCTGTGGGAAGTAAACCTTGAATAGTTAGCTGAAATTTTGGGGCTGTGTTATCAAAAAGACAGTAACTGGGCTGTTTACAGAAATTAAAAAAAAACCACAAACAAACAAAAAGGAAAAACAAGGCAGTTAGAAGGAATTACTGGTTAACTTGAAACATACAATAAATACCACTGAACACAAGGAAACAATTCTCCCAGGTTAAAGATTTTTAACACTCTGATACCCATTTCTAGAGGTGGGGGAAAATTTTGCATTTGAGGTTTTATTTTCTGGGAACATTGTTTCTTTTTTACAGTGAATGAAACTATTTTTGAGAAATATATGAAAAATGAAACTTTAATTGATTTTGATGTGTTTGTAGTGAGAGAAGGACAACATGGAAACAAGATTGTGCCAACAAGTAAACCCATATTTGAAAACTAGCCTTTTTAGTTGTGGTATTTTTTATTTTTGCTGTGTCTGTCCACTGAACTGAAAAATAAATTCATACATTTCTCTGTTTAACACCTTGCAGCAGAAAACCCTGAGAGACTCCCATAAACTTACTTCATTGAGACAATGACCCAGACAGTGTCATTGTTCTGAAGGGAACAGGCATGATGACATACTGAAGGTACTGAGGGTGCATCAACATCTGAAAATGAGATGTGTTAAGCTGATTAATCAAGAGGGTTAGAACTGGGATCCAAGGAAAGATACGAAGATAGGAAAAGTAGGGCAGAACATAAGGGAAAAATTGTTGGTTGAAATGACCATTTGGTGGTTAAATAGTGTCTTAAGGTGTAAGGACTCTGATCTTGTGTATGTGGATAAAGCCTAGCACACTACAGGAAAATGTGGCTATAGTAACAATAGATTTCAGGGAGATTCCTTCTGGAATTTTTACAACTAAACTGTCTGCACACTGTCTGTGGTAAAGGAAAGCGCATGCACCAGATAGAGAGGGAAGAAAATAGATCTTCTTCATTATAGATGTCTGGGCTTGTGTGAAGCTAAATACCTTTAAAAAAACGGACATTCTCAAGAATGCAGTGTCTGCTGTCAACATTATTGGGAGAATGTTTCCCTTTCTCACTTAGTATTCAGTTAGTGTGGCAAATAATCTAAATGTTTGTGTAATTGATGCAAAATTGTGTAATTGATGCTGCCAGAGATGGTTCTGCGGCAGAAAACAGGGCTCACTGGATGAAAAAAAAAAAAAAACCACCAAAGGAAAACCAAATACCACGTCTGGATTATGTTATAACTACACATGGTAAGTTGTACATCTGAAAGGAGGAGGGAGAGAAATTGAGCCAGCGAGGGCAAATTCCTCAGATAAACAGGAAGGGGACTTGGTTGCACCTGAGGGGGAAGGGAGGATGTTGGCTTCTATATGCCCTGTGCGAAAAAAAATGTAATTCTTTACTGCCCAGCATGCACTGTGACCATGCTGCTTGGTATGGTGCTGGTGAAGACGCTTCAGGGACAAAAGACATTACTCACAATATTAAAGTGTCATGTCGGGTCACTACTTGAACAGGAGAAGCTACAAGTACATGCTTTTTTGTGAATTTCTAATCCATAAAGCTGGTTCTTTTTGGATGTTTTGTTTCTGAATAAATATTTAGGCACCTTATAGTAAAGGGCAAAACTGTTTAATGTGTTTATTTTCAGTTTCTGAAAATACTTCATATGGGTTATACTGCTGAAGGAGCATGAAAGTAGACAGCTGAGAAGAAAACTGCTCACCTGCCTTGACCTGGCTGCTGCTGGTGAGGTCAGAGTGAGCATCGTGGAGGGATGTAAGATCCTCTGAAAGCAGCTCATGCTTGGTGTGGGGAAACTTCAGCATTGCCTTAAAAGACAGGCAGGGTAGAAATCAGACAACTGAGGTACACTTGAGAGGACTTAGCTGCCTTGTCTGCAACAAGGAACAGGCTAAGCCATATTCATAATAAGTAAGTTAATCACTTGGAAAGCAGGAAGAGAAGGACTTGACTTACAAAGATACTCTGACAAAGTAAGAGACAGATTTCTCTTCAAGACTTCAATTTACTATGTCTGAAGCACTGAGCTTTCTGTATTTGAAAAGAAAATGTCTGTAGTTAAATTTAGGGGTTGGGGGATTGTTTGGGGTTATTGCGTTTTGGTGTTTGTTTTTCTTTTTTTTTTAATTAAAACAAGCATATTTTTAGAGATCAAACAGTGATGATGTCATCTGGCACAATCATTTCAAAAGAAAATGAAGGAGGATGTGGTTCCACCTAGTCACTTTAAGATCCTATCACATGTCAGTAAATGTTTTTTGATATTTATATGTCCCAAGCACTCAGGATTCATGTTGACTTCACAGGAATTTGTGAAACCTCAGAATTCAAAAAACGCATATGCTTTTTCATTAAACAAGTCAAGGTAGATTTTGGAGCCCATCTCCAGGTATGAACATTTGAGAAGTCAATGTTTATTGACAACAAATGGTGATAAAATGCAATGTTTTTTACTCTTGCATCACCTTTGCAGCGATTGAAATACAAAGTCACTTTAATTAAGAACTCTGACTAATGTTCATTGAGCAAATACAGCAAAGTTTTAAAACTATTATCTCCAAGTAGATGTTTTGCACTTCCCCTGCCAGTGGCAGCTTTCTTTGCAGGCTCAGCAGAAGGCAGCACGTGAAGCATTCAGCATCAAAAGCAGCTAAGGCACCAGTGTGTGAAACGGAGCAGTTGAAATAATAGAATACATGGGGTTTTTTGGATTCCCTACTAGGAGAGGCTGCAACCTTTCATGGTGCCAAGATCTGGGTGCAGTAACACTTATGACCACTACAGTGAACTTTGCCTGAGGCTTTCCGGCAAGGCTGAGTCTGATTCCTTTAAATGGTAAGAGAAGAGCAACATAAAGAGCTCCTAACTGGATCCTTTACTGGCCTAAAGTAAGGTGGGCAACAGCTTATTTAGGAGTGGAGCTTGTTATCCTGTAAATAGCTCTGCTTTCAATGCAGAATTGGTTTGCATGTTCATAATTATTGTGCCACTTAATTTCACAAACAGCAGAGAAACTTCTCCATAAGTCCTTTGATGGTGGCTTTGTGTGAAATTCTTTGGTCATGGTGCTTGATTAATCTTCTAGTTCACATAATGGTGTTTGTGTATCTATTTTTTGAGAAGGCCGTAACTACTAACACATGTGAATGACTATTATTTTAGCAAGTTATTTGCTTGAAAAATGGCCATTCATTCCCCAAATGCCCAAAATAAACTTCCTTAGAGAAGTATTTCTGAAGACTGAGTACGAAGGGTACATGTGCAGTAAAAACACCAATTGATCAAAATTTGCCTGAAACGCTCTTCAGAAAAATTCAGCAAGTGCTATCAGATTTCCAGGTAGAAATATGCATTCTTGCTCCTCAGAGAGTAACAGCTCCAGTGAAACACAGCAGTATGTATACACGTATATATAAATATTCAAAGTCAAGGCAGTGAGTTAGCCATCTGAATCTCATTGAAGATAATGAGAACCACGTGCCCATATCCCTGCTTACAACATGGAAACTTTTTCCTGGTAGCTCTACGTAACATGAAAAAAATGTTAAATAATGAAACAATGCAGTTTTAAAATAAATTTTAAATACAAAACACATCTTAGTCAAGACAAGTTTACTAAAAAATTGTAAAAACACCATAAAAAATTTGGCGGTGCTTGAATAAAGAATAACAAACATCAACCATTCTCATTTAGAAAGAGATAATTTCCATTTCAGATTAATGAACTAGCAAAAGCAAAGGATGCTTTACTGTCTGCTAGCTCTACATGCCTGTTTATGTCTTCTAAAAAAGATACAATTTGAGTTGGAATTCTCAGAGATATTCTGGAAGGGCACTATGATTACTGCAGCTACAAGAGGACAAGAGAAAAAAAAAAAAGTCTGCAATGAAGTCTGCACTGACACCTAAGTGGCCACCATTTTCCCCAAAAATGACAAACCACTTACAAATCTGATGTTTGAATAACTAATAAGATGCGTATTTTTAAGGGTGATACAGGAACAAAGGAAAATAAGTTGTTAGAAAGGCCAATAGTATAGATGGAAGCCTAATGTGAAAACCCACCCTAATGCAGTGATGCAGAGTTTGAAGTGAAATGACAAAAAGTGGGAAATCTTTTGTTGACCTGTGTGTGATGTGTATCATTCTGCCTTTTTCTATGGGAGCAAAAGAAGCCAGAAAACTCTCTTTCTTTGTTTTACTTTTATTGTAGCATGAGACGGAAACAAAAGTTTCAGGTCAAAATGGATGATTATCACAGCTTGGAACAAAACAGATTAAACAGAGGAGGATATCTGTGTATGTTAATCAATAGATATTCCTTACAATGAGCCTAATGACAGAATATGAGGGAAGTGACAGAATATGAGGGAAGTGAGAAAAGCCCCACAACTCTGCATAAAACTTCTCTTGTGCTCCTTTATATTACAGTTCAAAACTGAAAGGCTGTTCAGCAGAGTTCATGACATATCAACTCATCTGAACTGAAGAACGAGTTTTCTAGCATTCAGACTGGAATCTGTAAGGGCTGGATGGTCTCAAAGGGAAACTGGCTCCCAGCAGTTTTGATCCTTAACTAGGCAATGCCTGAACATTTTTCTTGCCTTTATCTTTACTGGGAAGATCAGCTTAGGCTGAAACAGAAAGACATGCATGGTGCACAAACCATGAAGGACCAAAACCTTTTTAAAAATGCACAAAGTTTTAGGGCTTTTCCACAAAATTTTACCAGATATTTCAAATGTTTAATTTAAAAATTAAGCCCTGATTAACTTTCTTTTCTTCTTTATGCACTGAGCATGTACATATTCAAATGATGCTTTTAATTTTAAATCTATCTAATCTCTGACAGTGTATGACTCCGGCCATGCAAGCAGGCAAATGGTTTATGCATGCAGCCTCAGTGATATATATATATTATACACTTCAACCACCTGAAAGTTCAAAGACAAGGGAAGTTGGCTGCCACTGACTTTCTTACACTGGAAAGCCTTTGCAGTTTTGCAGTGTTGGTAGATATGAATTAAGTTTTTTTCCTGGGAGGTACAACTGTGGGCTAACTGTGGCCTAACTCTGATGAACTCACTGTTAAAACATATGAAGAAGTTCCATCACACAGAAAGCTGTGTTTGTGTATATAACAGTGCACATCTGATTGCACAAAAAAGAACTGCATTCTTCTTGCAGCACAGTGTTCATTATACAAGCCATAAGCAGTGCACTAGTCATTTGACACCATTTATTTAATATTCAATAATTTCCATGGGTCTGGTCCTACTCCTGTGTTACTCTCTAGCTATAAAAGAGAAGAACTTTGGTTCTTTCTTTTGGTACATCTTTTTTAATTCAACACTTTTTCCTTTAGCCTATGAGTTCATCATACTCAAAAGAAAGAGGTTTTGAAGTGTGTTGGGCTGAAGCTGTGAACTGTTTGGATATATGATTGTGGATTTGGTGGAAAACCTAACATTATTCTTAGTCAGGATCATCTATGATTTTTCCACTTTGCTTTGGCAGGCTCATTATACCACAGTGCACGTATGTTTTCCCATAATTACTCACTAGCAGTTGTAAAGCATTGGTCTTTATTTTGAAATTAGGTTTCCACAATACATGTAATATAAAATGTAAAATTACAGAGTGCTGAAATTGATGTGAGAGTACTTTTAATCTTTGACCTATAAAATAAACTGATGCTTTGAGATTCTAAAAATTCATTTAGGCCCTAGGTTAATGTCAGACAGACAGCTCAGACAAATAAACAAACTAAATTATTTATGCTGATTGTTTACATTATCATACAATCATAGAATTGTCTAGGTTGGAAGGGATCTTTAAGATCATCTAGTCCAACCATCAACCTAACTGACAAAATCAAAAAAAACCATCACCAAACCATATCACTAAGCACTATGTCAACCTGTCTTTTGAATGCCTCCAGGGATGGTGCCTTAACCACTTCCCTGGGCAGCGCATTCCAACGCTTAATAACCCTTTCAGTGTAAAAATTTTTCCTAATATCCAGTCTGAACCTCCCCTGGTGCAACTTGAGGCCATTTCCTCTTGTCCTACTGCCTGTGATTTGGGAGAAGAGACCAACCCCCCAGTTTCTACACCCTTCTTTCAGGTAGTTGTAGAAAGCAGCGAGGTCTCCCCTCAGCCTCCTTTTCTCCAGGCTGAATAACCCCAGCTCCCTCAGCCTTTCCTCACAAGACTTACTCTACAGACCCCTCACCAGCTTCATTGCAGTTCTCTGGACCCAAGATGCAAGCTTTGTTTTGAAGTAATATGTAAAAACTTCCTCACTGCTTTCATTTCTTCCAAATATAAGAAGATTTTTTAAATGTCAGTCACTGAAACAGAAAGATACATGTGATTTTGTACCACAATGACAAGGATTTGATTTCTGTAATTGACGTTAAAGCTGTCAACATCTTTTCCCTTGAAAAGGATATCCAGTTAGAGCATGACTCTCATATGCTTCAAAATTCTCCTCTCCATGTTATTCTTACCCTTCTAGGTATTCAGAAATACACATCAATATTTCCCTTTGGTAATTTGAAACTGGAGAAAAAAACATAGGATGGGGAAGATGGCTTATTTAATCCAAAATACACTGCCTTGAAAGGAACTCATATTATGGTTATCAATTGTGTGAATAAGCCCTTGTATATGTGTAAATGTACACATACCCTATGCACATACACACATATATTCTGTATCTTTGACCATGTCCTAAACTTTATGAATCCTAGAAGTCATGCTCCAGCCTGGAATGCTCAGGTTGTCCATACAGAGTGATCTCAGTCCACAGTAGTACCTAACTCAGTGATATCTGAGTAACTATGTCATTGCTATCTTTTTCTTTTGAATACATTTTACTAGGTTTTTAGGACCATAAGGCAACTCTGTGATTTAATATCAATTTCAGCATAGTATGGACAATACATTTTAAAGAACCCCAAAATTAAAAATGTGTTACTGTCTTTATTTTCTGTGAACTGAGATATGAAAAGTCATGAAGCCAGGAAAAGTTCATAGACTGCATATGGGAAATACTTTGGCTGTTGCAGAAAAACTCTGAAATACATATGCAAACATACATCCCCAGACTCAACAAATCGCAGGAGATATATTTATGCTATGTTACATAGTACCTTAGTGTTAAGACCCTCGCTAAGCATGGGTCTAGTGTCTGTATGAGATTTTCTGTGGCTTTCAATTCTCCTATCATTCCTCTTTTTTTTTTCTTTCTTTTTCTTTTTCTTTTTCTTTTTTTCTTTTTCTTTTTCTTTTTTTTTTTCTTTTTCTTTTTCTTTTTCTTTTTCTTTTTCTTTTTCTTTTTCTTTTTCTTTTTCTTTTTCTCTTTTTCTTT
>JAOXNO010000024.1:71798970-71833055 GCA_028565335.1 Limnodromus scolopaceus
TTCTTTTTCTTTTTCTTTTTCTTTTTCTTTTTCTTTTTCTTTTTCTTTTTCTTTTTCTTTTTCTTTTTTTTCTTTTTTCTTTTTTTCAGAAGAAATACATGTAGGCATCATTATCTGTGTCAATGTGTATTTTGAGATTGTTCCAATTCCCTCTGAAACAAGCCAAAAGTCTCTCACTGAATTCTCTTAGTCCTGCATTAGGCTCTGTTTCTCTTTATTATATCATATCTGTTAATGCCTTCCTATTTTGTGTTTTTCTGGACTAGTTTTTAATGCATGTTTACCATAGTTTCACATAAAAGTAACATTTTCAAGTGTTCTTCTTACTTTACTGCTCTTAGTGTTCCAAACATCTATCACATCCATGGCAACTATGCTTACAAACTGTCATACAAATCTAGACATCTGGTTGTCCTACTACTGCCTGTGTGAACAACAGAATATTTCAAAATATAGAGAGGACTCCGTAAGGATATTGAGATACTTTAGGGACTGTTTTGATAGCTCAGAACAAGGACAATCTTCTTGCAAAGAGGTTTAGTAGGAATAGACACAACACAACCAATGGGGGACTTGTCTATGCCAAGAAGTGACCATATCCACAATAAATGTACTTAGGATTCCCATATTTCATTCAGGAAATCTGGGAAGAAACTGAGACTGTGCAGCTCATAATCTGTGAGTCTAAGACCCTTGAGATGTGCTGGATTTATTTCATGTGAACTGCGTTATGAGGCAGAATAGCCTTAACCATGTGCATACAGGGTACTCTTTAAGTCTGATTTATCCTAACCATACTGGGACTGTGCATATGCTCTGAGCATGCACTGTGGCTGTTTGGCTGGGCCTCACAGAAGATCAGCAGCTGCACCCCGAGCTACTGCAGCTCTGAGCAGGTTGTCATGCTGGGGGAGTGCTAATAAGAGACTTTCACATATCTTGACTCCTTCAGTAAATCTATACCTGATTATCGTAAAGAAGTTGTTAAGCTTATACAAATATCACATCTGGAAAATCAGCTGGAGAATCAACATACTACAGGCAGAAGGCACTTTTTTAAATATTATTTGCCTCTTGTCCTAGTCTTCCTGCATATCTTTCTAAGCCCAGATTTTGCCATTTCATCCTGAACAGACAGTAATTTGTTTTACCTATTGGTGGGATTCTGGCGGAATTTGTTCACCTGCATTTGGCCGGATGCTGAAATTTGCAAAAGGAAGACACAAGGAAGTTATAAGTAATTCCTCCAGGATTTAAATGATAGTGAACACAAGCACATTACTTCTAAGGGGGAACCTACAGGGTTTGTTATATTTTAACAAATAAAGTTTAGTTTGACACATTGAGTTAATACATTTTAGCTCTCCAGTGTCCCTTGGGAGACAAGTCCTTAAACTGCATACTGTTTCAGCAGGGACTATAATTCTGTTTGCAGAGTGCTTAGTTTAGTGGAACTCAGATCTCTTCAGTGCCTCTAGGACTACTGGAAAACTAATATTTAATAATAATAATACAACAATAACATAGTAGCTAGATGCATTGAGTTTCACAATAGCATTCCTTCTGATTTACAAGAGGTGGTGCAAAATCAAGATTAAGATCCTGGTGTGTACTAGATATCTGTTACAAATGTCAATTGTTACGAAACAGGGCCACAACTGGCTGCAGGCTATCCAAGACAATCTCTGCAATTTCTTCTGGATATTCAGGCAAACACGAATCGGAGGGGCAAGCTGCTGACACTGGTGTTAAAGCTACAAGAGAGAAATGTTATATGTCAAAAAAGCACTTCTTTCCAATGAACAATGTTGAAAGCCAGTGAGTGAAGAACAAATAGTTTATAGAGACCTTGAATTGATTGTCTGCTCCCTAATGCTTTTTTTACTTCACTGAAGAAACTGCTAAGGCACTAAGATTAGCAACTGTTGCAGCACCGTTAGAGGCTCAGTGTTGTGCAGAAGTCTACATATTACTGAATTGACACTTTTCCTTACAGACTAAGAAAGTGCAGAATTGCGTATCATTCCTCAATAAAAAAATCTGACTACACTTTTCACAAACAGTAAAATGATCCGGAAAGATATAAAAATTAACTGAAATTTACTGTTCTTAAATATCCACAATAGACAATTCTTAATTTTCTGGAGGCACGTAAAGCCCAGTTTCAAGAGGGGAACAATGAAGACTTCTTTTAGTCTTTCGCTGGACACAGGAGTTGTGGAAATGTGGTCTCCTAGTCCCTAGAAAAAGCCTTTCACTGCTGTTCTGAAGAAGCTGGCTCCTGCCATTTTAGTAGGAAATTAAATAATACCCTGTAGATGCTTGCAATAAGAAAGTGAGTCAAATTCTAAATGTCTGTTTTGCAGCAGTATGTTGGAGTAGTCCTGAGACAGATGCCTGAAGAACTTCTTCCTCAGTCTTTTGCACAGCTGGCTAAAGCTTCCCTGCGTGCCGACTACACTGAACACTAGTAAATGCCTATTCTCTTTCATTCAGTAACAGCGAGTATAGTCCTTTTTTAGGACTCTGAAACTCGCATGAGAACTGTATCCATTTAATTATCTATATTTCTTTATAGAATAGAACGTCGCCTAAGTCCTTTGACTCTCGGCATTGACTATTGCTCTGGGTCTTATTCAAATCTCTCCAGAGTCATCTTTTTTACTTTACATTCAATGGACATAAATGAACTGGGATTTTGTTATGTTCCTATGCTTCCAACAAATGAACATTCAATTATTTACAAACAGTGGAAACATCTTTGGTTTCTATTTCCATCCTATTAGGCAGAAGATAAGCACCCTAAAGGTGCACTCTGTTCTGAATTCTGCTCAGCTTTAGGCAGCTTTAGTGAAGCAGTTCACTGAAAGCTCAACAGAAGAAGCTCAATCAGATGTAATACACAAGAAACATTTAGTGACAAAGGGTATAGTATTCTTGCGAATTTCAGGAGTGAAAAATACAGGTTACAAAGATGCATAGCCAAAGGTGGTGGAATATCAACAGGCATGTTCACCTACAACTTCTGCTTCGAGGGTAGGGTTTTGTGGAGTCTAAACAGTGGTGTGAGAATATTTCTCTTTTATCTTTATTGTATCCATCCTTTGGGAATAATTCAGAACAATTAATACTTGATTAACCTATAGAGGTCATTTATGTCAAAGTATTCACCTGAGGAATAGGCTTGAAGAAGATCCCATCTACCTACCAATTTCTCAGTGCAAATTATATGTCACGAGATGTAAGATTGGTTTACCTAATCCAGCAAGAACTGGGGTTAATTATGAGTCTTTTTATCTAAGACCTGTCTTTCCTTCTAACACTGTCTTCCTTATAACCTCAAACTACTTGGTGAAATGGAGAATAGGAGTTTTGATCTGAATTTTGATCAAGATATCACAACATCAAAGCCCAACACAGTCAATTTTGACCAAGGACTCACCCTCAGAGGTAATGCATGGTAAGAAACTGGAGGTGTTTGAGCAATGGGGAAGCTTGCAGAAAAAAAGGGATCAAGATGGCTGAAATCAATCTTTGGAAGTGTGTAGACCTGGATCTGAGAACCATTTGTCTAATGAAATGCACAACTCAGATGAAAGATTTTGTCATATTGCAATTGTGAATTTTAGGTGGAAGCCGTTTATCCATTAAATTGAGACAGTTTGTGCTTGAAATATTATATGGAAAAATAGAATGGCAATCTAATATCAAGCTATTATGATGCCTGTGTAATGACAGAGGCTGAGCACCAGCAAAAGACAAGCTATGGCAGAAATAAGAATCTTGCATTTTTTCCCAACACCTTGATGAGAAATGTGGGGTTTGTTTTGTTTTGTTCTTTTTTTTCAAAAACAGCCTATAAATAAAGGAGAAATATCTGCTTGCATTTGATTTTATAGCTTAATTAAGGGCATGCCATAACAAATTCAGTAGATTTCAAGGACAGGATATATTAGATATACATTATTAATAAATTAATAGAAATAGGAGTGATTTTTGTAAATAAGTATTTATTATTATTATATTTCCAATAATCTGTGCAATAGTGCAATACTACACAAAAAAATCTAGCAAAATAAATGTAGACACACAAGTGTTTAAAGATGAGAGATGGTTATTGACTTAAGACCACGAGTTGTAAATAAAGAGGGGGGAAAAAAGTTCCATTTTTGATTACCTCAACAGAGAGGTGAAAAAAAGTACAGACACACCATTTTGTTATGTCTGGTGTGGACTTCTATGGTGTTTCTGTCATGTAACATGCCACGGACTGGATTTGACCATTCCCTTGAAAAGAGCTAGCTCATGTGAAGAATCAGTATCTAATAATATGCAATAACAGAACAATATATTTCTAGTACAAATAATGTGATTTTCTAACCCTTCTTCTGCAGATTAACTGCCATGACAGAAGCCATGATAAAACCAACATTTACAGTGAAGATGAAAGAATGTGAAGCCACATTCTAAAGGTTAAACTTGGACAAAATTGCTTTTAAACTTTTAAAGACACATGAGGTCATTAAGAAATTTTCTCATTTCTTTTCACCTCCTGAAGTTTTCTCCCTGTTCTCTGGCATTATGCAGGGATTTAAGATTTAGTATCACTCTTATTTTGTAAAACATGAAGGCAGTAAAGCCTCTACTATTGTGCTAAGCCTAGGATCAGGAAAAATAAATAAATAATGCATATCTGAACATCCTTGACAATAATGCAAACAAATATTAATATTTTTGCTTACAGCAATTGTTGGTAATTTTGCAAATTGTACTTTGCCTTTGCATGTACTGGTCATAATTTTAAAATTCCAGCATAATAAAGAAACTCAAGATGCTGTGAAGTAGTTTGATCACATTGAAAATATCTATTTTGTCTGATTGCACAATACAAAGACATATCTCCTGTTTGACCTTTCTGTAGTACATGCCAAGAATCTATCAGCAAAAATAAGATTCTACATCAGAATTAAATTGCAAACAGCATTATCTTCATGTACATAATGGATCTTTTATAAAGAGACAGAATTTCTTTTTCTTTAGACTTAGAGAGATTAAGGTCACATCACAGTATGTTAAAATACACAAACCTCGATAATCTTTGGCAGATTTATTACCTACCACACACTCACAGATCCCTGTGAATCTTTGTAATTCTTAACATGAACAGCTGGTAGCAAATAACCAAACATAAAGTGCTTGATGGAAAGAGAAAGATACCTTCTTATACTCCCAGTGAGGTTCTTCACTGGAAAGCTAATCAAAGAATGATTCAGAAGAAAAGCTAAAAACAATGTTCAGTTTGTTTTTGCAGATGTCCCAACTTTTGAGCTTTAATTTATGCTGCAAATATTTCAGTAAAATAACAAATACTAGGGTCTGAGCTAGATGAAATTTATCAAGAACTTCCAGTTTATTTTTTTTAAACTCATCTGATTTAACAAAGTTTTCTATTTGCAAATATTTCAGACTCAGCTAGTTGCATTAGATTAGACAAAACATATAACACATCAGGAGGTGGAAGAAAGAAAGAAGAGTGAAATAGTAGCCAAGTATTAAGCAGCATTAACTAAATTTCTGGATTTTTTTTGTTTATATGTTTGCTGTCTTTAAGTTGTGGAAGGTTTCTGTAGGAGGCTTGGAAGGAGGGTCTTACAAAAAACTCAGAGTTTTTTGAATGCTTTCTAGGGCTGAGTTGTTGCCAGAGATCTCTTTGTCTGTAAGTTTTTAAATCTTGTTTATCTGTAACAATTGCTCATGTGAGCAAGGTGAATACTGTATTCTCAGCATGGTGCAGTGAACATACAATGTTTATAGACTGACTTCATGGCAGCCCTATAGAGCCTGTATAGAGTTATTAAGCCATATTTGATATTTTTATCATCTTTGTGACCGGCACAGGACAATTTGCAACCAGTCCCACTGAAGGAGTGGGACTCAGAGACAGTGAGCAGGTGAAGGAAGCTGGATTCCAGACACATGCTCTCAACAGTCATGTTCTGCCTCCTCTCACGTCTTCAGAGGGATGGGGAGTATGTGGGGTCCTGTAGGAGTATGTAGCCACATTATAGCCTCATTTGGTGAAAAATGCATGCTCACATGTATTTTGAAGTGAAGTGTTCTTTATGTTCAGCAAAAGCTCTTTGTTTATGTTGAAGATTCACATGCAACTAACACCTTGTATCATCTGTAGTGTGGTAACTGATGAACTCATTTCCAGCTGTCTTTATCATTTATCATCTTAGCAAAAGCAAAGTAGATCTGGGAACAAAGCTGTCTCAATATCAGAAACGCTAAGTAGTGCAGAACACAGCATGCATCTCTTAAGAATCGGGAGGTTTCAGTTGCATCCTCTGTTGCTTATACTGGCTTCAAAGAAGGTGCTGAATCAAGTCCAAAGTGCATGTCACTATACTGAGTATTCAAGGACTCCAAGACACACCAAGATGAACTGAAATTATAAGATATAGATTTTCACTCCTTTAGAAGAGCAAAAGTGATGGTGAAATACACCTTTGCAAGAGAAAAAATGCTTTTTTAGAGACTAGAATGTACTCCCTGGGGAAAATAGGGCTTTTAAGAACTGTTTTTAATAACCTCCTCCTCCCTTTATCCTCTCTGTTTAGTATAAACTCACATCCCCAAACAAAAATAACTTCTTACCTGTCCTTCTTCCCTTGGGAAGAAGAAAGAAACTACAGATATGGCTGTCATACAGAGCAGCTGGATGCATTCAAGTATTAAGGTAATGAGTATGGAACAGGATGGAGTTGAACAAATACAATAGCAAAGCAGCCCCATCCACGTGGAATGGTATATTTTTGGCTCATCTACAAGGTATGGGAAAAGAACAGTTAGACATCTTGCTACAGCTCTGCATGCTTGAAGTTAAACTTTATTCTGCACTCAATCAAAGATCACTCTCAATCAAGCTAAATCAAGTAAATGGGTAGTTGATCAGTGGTCTTGGGTTTAAGGCAGTTAGCTATGTTGGCCAATTGCTTAGAAACTTTGCCTAGGTGTTTGCCAATGGATCGCCTAAACACAGATGAACATTTGAACCTAAGCCTCAGACCTCACCACTGGTGCCAGTCACTGTGTGGCTTTTACATTATTTGAGCCAGATACTTAACTGAATTAGGCAAATTGCACTGTTTTTCATCAACTGAGAATCTGGCCCATTTCTTTTTGTATGTTACGTCCCAATGAATTCCAGGAAGAAATTTTCAAAAGCCATGTCCCCATTATGAATGGCGTTCTGCAGTTATGAAAATATAGCCCATAAGGAGAGAAGTTAAACTGACATTATGGGCATTTCTATATTCAGATCTCTAAGAACTCATCAGACAAACCATAGTACACCAAAAAAAGTCCATATGAGTTTTTTAGTCTCACTAGATATAGGATTATAGCTGCAGATAATTTTCTTTGGATAGCGAATGCAAGAAAACATGACAGAAAATACATATTCAGGTTATTCAGGCTTTAGGCCTAGACATAAGGGTAGTTAATCACCTGCACACTCTTCAGAGGAGGTCATATAAAATGGCTGATATTTTGGTTTTAACCAATTCAGTTGCTGGTTAACGCAGTTGCTTGACTGAAGAACTGGACTACTGCAGAGTGAAACAGAAATTTTCTGTTATTAAAAGCCAACAGTAAATTAATACTCATACAAGCAAAGGCTTGTTCAGCTGGGCTGAAGCATGACTCTGTGGTGTCTCTGTGTCATAATACCTCTGGATCTGGAGCTGTGTAGCTTATATATCAGCCCTTGTTCAGGTCTCTGCTTAGTCCCAAAGTCTGTTCTTAGAAGTTTAAAGAAATTCGGATAGAACTAGAGGTTTATTCAATGAATCCTTCTACTGTGCCTTTTACTTTTCATTGTATTCTTTGTATTGCATTCTGTTGTGCCACATCCCCCCATGTATATGCCTCAGCTTTGCACAGTTCCCTGAACAAAGTAAGCCATGGCTCTTGCATGCTAATTATTAGCTATTTCCTCTTACCTTAGGAATTGGAATGGAAAAAAGAAAGAGTCTGGCATCTGAATTTGTTTCACTTTTGCTTCCTGCAAGATTTATTGTTTTTCAGTTCCAGAGTGGAAATGCCCTTTTCTTCACATAGCAAACATCCTATGTTGAGTCTCTCTGCTCCTTTACCGATCCAGCTTTTAAACGACATATTTGCATTCCTTCCAACAGTGTCATTTTAAAACTTCCTTTCTTCACTGTTTCCATTCCTCATCTTCCACTTGAGTTGCTGACTCTCTAGTCATTTTCTGTTGGCAATAATAAAAATTATATGTGTATGCAAATTGCTAGAATGGTTAATTCTTCATTACTGTCTTCTCTGATCCTCATTTCCATTTTCCCAAGCCTTTCCATATGTCCTTGAATATTTCGTTTCAAGAATTAAAGTTTCCAAGTTGGCCCATAATGCAGAAAACAGCAGCATAGTCTTTTTTTTCTCTCTCTCTTCCTCTTTCTTTTTCCTTGGCATGGTGGGAGTCAGCATTGCTACAAAAGCCTGTCGCAGACATTGGGCTTTGTGCCTTTGGGAGAGTGAAACAATGTTGGGAGTCACTGGGAAGCTATGTGTGCCAGGGAAACCCTCTATTTCAAGTGTTCCTGTTCCACTGTTATTTTTTCCCCTCTGGATTCTTTTGACGGTTTCCAGGTCTCTCTTTTTGTTTTATTTGCTGTTTCTACTAGGTAGTATCATCAAAACACAGAAGTAAAAGAATCTTCCAGTCTTTTTTGTTCAGTTCAGTGTGATTGTGAGTGGGATTCACTAGCAAAAGCATTTAATAAACGTGCAAGTGGAGTTTAATTGTATCTAGACTGCATTGAAATTGATATTAAAATCCTCTAACACTGAAAATAAAGGTTGCAAGTTTTTTTTTATTTTTAAATCATGAATTCATTATCAAAAGAACAATCTTGATATTATATATGTTGGCAACTGGTGAAATTATGTGATACTTATATTGCTTTTCTTCAGCTTGTTCTTCCATTATTAAGTCCATTAGACTAGCATGAACACAGGACTATTAAAATGACAAGCAAGATTATATGATAATTTTTAATGCAGTCATTTTATCCTTCCATTCATTATGTTCCAAGGTTTATATTTTTCTCTTTGTGTTGTTTTTCACTGCAGGTGTCCTGTCTCATATAATTGTTCCTCTCATAAGGTCACAGGTCTTGGTGGAAACTGTGCTGCATATATCAGCACATCAGCAGCATTACTTTCCCTCAGACTCTGAGAATAAACCTTCTCACAATGAATGGGAACTGTAACCCACTTTTTCCACTTAACAGAAATATCAGAAGTTGTTCTGGACAAGAAAAGTCAATACCAAATGCCCATGGTAATACATATCCTGAGATAGGCAGGGCAACCAGGACATACCCCACATTAAGGACTTAAGTAATTTGCTTCAACCAGCTAGATCCTTTATTCCGTGTTCCCAAAGATCCTTATGCTGTCACCAGTTGATAGGAAAGTTTTGGTTTCATTCGGCCTTGGTGTCCAGGCTGAACTGTTCAACTGATGTCTTCAGGAAGGAGCAGTGAGACTGAAAGTGGCTTGCAGCATTTAAACAATCATATCCAGTTCCAGAGAACTTAATGTTTAATCTTTAGTACATTACAATAAACTGCTAACCACCTATTAGCCACGGCTCACTTCAAAGGTTTAAATTAATTCTGACATCTGAATTCCCCTACCTGTGAGTGTCAATTATGGGTTAGTCTGCTATGATCTCCCCCCCACCTCCCCAAACATCTTTACATGCATAACCAACTCATATTTAAAAGCAAGAAAACTCCCCTCACTTACAGGTAAGCTGTCATCTAACACTTTTCTCTGTAGTTAAGGTCACTTCCTTTTCCCAGGAGATAGTACAGGAGATGTGTGCAAAAGGCAGAAGACGGACTCTTCACAACCAGTTCTCTCGTCCATGTGGGCCCATGCCCTTCCTTCTTTGACATTTCTGTTCTTTTCCTTTCCAAGTGATGTTCTTACTTGGAGACCTGGATGCTGCTCTGCTCTTGGCAGCAGCAGCCCATCAGGATGCAGCACAATGGAGGCTTTCCAGGGAGATCACACCCTGCTCCATTCACTTCCCTTCTCTCTCAACACATTCCCAGCACACATTCCTTGTGATCAGGCATGTCCTTGTGCAAGAAATGCCTCTAGGATTTAAGCTACTCTGCTGACTCTCTCCTGCTTACTCTAATCAGCTTGCTATTTTCCCTTCCCTTCCCTTCCTTTCCCTTCCCTTGCCTTTGAATGAACAGAAAAAATAGTCACGGTTATTTTGGTCACCATTACAATTCAATACAGGATTACAAGCAATGAAAGCATGTTTTACTTTGAATTTCCACAGTGAACTAAGGTATTGCATAGAAGAGGAAAACATCTTAAATCGTGAATCATATCCCTGTCTGGAGCTGCAGTTTCAATTTCAAGCTTTTATATTTCAGATTGACTTCAGCTGATTAACAAAGGTAGTACTTAAACTGAAATAACAGTCCATGTGGATTATACACTGATTGAAGCTCAACTTTCTCATGTAGGCAAACCTATGAATATATAATTGACAGTTGTCATAGCTTTATATCCCCTAGGGAACAGATACAGAAAGAGATTTTGGCATAAAACACCCAAAACAAGGGCAAAAAAGCATTTCTTTCATCAGTATGTTATCATCTATTTTTATTTTCTATGAATATTCAAAGAACAAAACTAGAATTTTGGGGAAGAACATTCATGGAAATATTAATGCAAAAAGAGGAAAAAAAATCAGATCTGCATGTTTCATTTTCAAAAGTATGCGTGAATCTTTACTTGGTGCCTTTTTTCCCAGCTTCGCTCCTGACGCAGCCAGAATTCCCACTAGAGCCAAATGATGTTCTACCTTTCTGAGCAAATCCATGGTCAGAAATACTGAACATTACACCTCAAGTCTTGTGATAGAGTGATGTGAACATCGGCTGGAAAGAGCTGATGCCCTCCCAATTCCTCAAAATCGAACCATACAGAGTGTCTCCTTCTGGGTGTTCAGCCCTCACCATCGCTCTTCGCAACTGACCCTTCCTTCCTTCGCACAGCCCCCCCGTTATGGTGCATAACAGAGCTGTAACTCTTTCCCAGAGCTTGCTGTCACTCCAGCCCCACGGTCACAAAGTGTATCAAAAAAAAAAAAAAAAAAAGAGTGAAAAAAGCCGAAAGAGTGCCCTGTTGTTGACTGGGACAGGGATGAATCGTGTCATAGTTCAGAGCACTGTTGTCGCTCTGGCACTGAGTCACCGTGCTCGGTCTCTGCCAAGGCGGGTGTCAGCTGGTGAATTATAACATTGGCAGACAGGACAGAGATAAGCAAAAAACACAATGACAGCTGCTACACAGAACTATTCTTTCTGGCTTGCTGAATACAGAAATACATTGTGTAAATAAAGACAGACAGTTTCATTATGCAATTGTCTGCTACTACGTCTCCACTGAAGAAGTAGTATTGATTCAGGAAACTATACCCAAGCTCATCAGACTAATGTGTTCTTGCTTTTGGACTCCCAGTGTAGTAAGAAATATAGTAATGTAACTCTCTAACAATAGTTCTACAGAAATATATGCTCAATGGGGAAAGAAGGTCCTGGTGATAATCTAGTCATTTTGTTTCTGATAAATGCTTCTTACATCTATTTGAGTCCAGAGAAAAACATGGAAACAGATATGCTCACCTTACGTGGCAGATGTAGGATGTAACAGGAGTTAACAAATAATGTCTATATAGAGATAACATCATACCATTCCATCAGTGCAAATCATCAAACAGGTTTTTTCCTGTTATGTTTTAACCCATATGATAACAAGGCACTGAATGGGAAAATTATAATAGGTAAACCATAGAAATCAGCTGAAGCTATATTACCATAGTGTGTTTATTAAAATGTTGTTTCTACATTCTTTCATGTAATTATCTTTGTAAATGATGGAGAGAGACACTTTAGAGTGTGGGACACAAGAAGGTAGCATTTAAACAATCTCTCAAATGGCCTCATTCACCTTTTGCTTTAACCTGACATCACTGAATCCCTTGACTGAACAAAATGAAGTGAGAAATGACTGCTTAGATGTTCTCATGGATAAAAAGCAGATGAAACAATTTGTTTTAAAAATAAAGGAAGGGAAAGTTAAATCAGAAGCATATTGTGCTGAATATTGCAGGGCATTCATCTTTGGGAGTGCTAGGGAGTAGAAGACTTAAACTTAAAAAAAGTGGGAGTATAAATAGACTGTAAAGAAAGGGTAAGCAGTGTTATTCTCAGCAGGAATTAGTCAACTATCCAAAGCTCATGAGAACGATTCCAGCTTTCAAGGGGCAATTGTGTCCGAACTGGCTCAACTATACATTTGCTGGGATCCTGGAAGCAGTTTTGTGAACTGTGAACAGAATGTTGAGAAGGGAGAAATTGTGTGGGAAGCTACTCCTGATTCCTGAACTGACTTATTTTAAGTGGGAAGAAGGGGTGGGGAAGGCCACAGCTTATTTCAAGCCCCATTTAGGTTACCTTGCATTCACATAGGAGATTATCAGCATTATGCAGAATTGCTTTTAAAATGGTGACCGCCCAAACAAGTCAAGTTGAATTATTTGCACAGATGCATTGTTAACCAAGAAGTAACATAATGATGAGCAAAGGCCTTCCTGGATCTTTTTGCAAGCTCTGTTTGCTCATGCACTCTGGTTTATGAACTAGCTCTTATCTAGCTGTCTCACAGCTTGGGTAGGAGGTCTGCAACTGTCTGACTTCATCCAAACCCTAGATGACCTCTGAAAAATGTTACAGGTATAAAATGGCACAGTCAATTTTGGAGCTGAAGCTTCCACTTAGTAATTAAAGGGATATGTAACAATGTCAAAGGGAAACCTATGCCAAAATTAGGTGGTGATTTTCAAGACACTTGTAAAATGACATAGTCTTCTCCATTTGGAGTTGCGCAACCTCAATTTGTGGTTCAGTTGTTCTACTATTTCAAATTTGTGAATAAATTCACATTGCAAGCAGTGGCTTTTCTGTGGATATCTCTTGGGATATTTATGTGGTAATTAATTTTAGTGGCATTGCAACCACTCAATTAGGGGTTACCAGCATTTAAAAAAACGCAATAGATTTAAAAGCTGCAAAACCCATTACTGCTTTTCAGTTGTTTTCTGGCATAAGGTATTCTAATTCCAGAAACACAGAGGATGTTATTAACATACCTGAAGCAAAACACTGAATTAATATGCTTGTTAAAGAAAGATTTATGACTCCGATAATTTGAATCTTGTTTCTGTTTATCTTGACAGCTTCAGTGATCTTGGCTCAATTACTTTTTAGCTTGTGATGGCTCTGAAACATGGTCATCACCTTGCATACTAGTAAACCCAAAGAGACCAAGGCTATCGGTAACCTAAATTTTAGCTTAACCTAAATTTTTGGCTTTTTTTTGAACAATATTCACTTTGTTGGGATCCAGTCAACAGGAATCTGCTATGGCTATGCCATACACCTTCATTGTTGATTGCAAACATAAAAGTAGTGATGGGTTTGAAAAGAAAAATAAGCACAGACTCAGTAAATATTATAGAGAATATTTGCTTTCCAGAAAGAGAGGGCTTTCTAGCCCAAGCAGCAGTCTCAGAGCGCTTATAAGGGCTGAGCGTGGCTGCAGAAGTCTTGTGGGGAGGGAGGAACTTTCCTCCTCATATGTATTCTTTGCAACCAGCAACCCCTTTCTCTTCTGACATACCTGCTGCAATGTTGCTAGAGACTCTGACAGGGGAGCTCTACATGCTTCCACTCACCTCCTCCTGCAAAGGGAGTTGGAGTCCCATTTACGTGGTCTTGGCAAGAAAAAGGAGGAGGCAGAGACTGATTATTATAGTAATATGTAGTATTTGAACGGCTGGACTCTGCCTCTTCCAGTATAGGCAGAAGCAACATAATGGCTGTAGCCATTTTGTTAGTCCTGCAGTCCTCTGCTCTAGATAAGTCATGCTTTCCCTAGTCTAGCTCACTCTGAATAAATGCATGCCTTGTATCATGATAGGACTGCTCTTCATCCACACATCTATGCAATGATAAATTGGGCTTTGCAAAATTAATGCAAACAATTTGGTTAAAAAATAAGTGAACAAAAGACACAATAGCGTCTCTGATGAATATTGTGTTTGTCAGCAACAGCGGTACCTATTTAGCTATCAAAACGTGAAAGTGGGATAATATCTTTCAGTGTTACAGAACCTTCATGGCTATGTAGCAGCTGTTTAGGCTAAACATGGGATTCTTTCATTGCTGTTGTTCTTGTTTCTCCTATTTACTCTGAAGACCTGATATACCCTCAACTAGCATCATAATGTAAAAATTTTGGACATTTTTGCAGCATTCTTAAAGCCTTGGGAGACTGGACCCTGATTACTGGGCTTGAATGTTATATTATTATATATATACTCTTATTTCTGCTAACTGTAGTTAGAAGAGGATTTAAACATCATTCAGTGTTATTTCTTTTACTGGCACTCTCCAGTCTGGAGAGAAGATGAAGTTGTGACATATTGTAAGCGAAGCTGTTCATGGGAATTTTCAGCATTTCCAGAATCTGGAAATCTCCAAAGAACTTGCTTTTAAAGTTGTAAACCAAGTAATTTGAAGAGCATTCTGTACCCTAAGGCCCAAGCTTGTGGCTTATCAACTGATTTTCAAAACTCTTTTCTGTATACTAAAAAATATAGCTTGAAAAGCTTAATGCAGCCTAAAGCTTCATTCTCATACAATTTGATGCACAGCATCTGTTGTTCTTTTCTAGCACAAAATCAAACAGCAGAAATAAGCTGTTTAGTTTGCAACACTGATACTTTAAAATACAGTAGCGGATGAAGACAACACAAACCTACTTCCAAATGGCAGAACTGTCCAATGACCAGGGAGGAGGCTGCTTGCGAGGCCGTCTGAGATGCTCTTCTCTTGCATCTCCTGTCTGAGTACACACACGTCCTTGCCTTGGCTTTAACACTCCCAGGGCTGGCCAGAACATTTTCTGGGTCAAGGTAAAAAGCTAATGACATTCTGATTTCCCCAATACACCCAAACATACACTTTGTGTGTTTTTCAAGCCAGTTATTTTTGACACTAATCATGACCTAAAAACTGCTTATTACTGTGTAGCTGCAAAAACTGCTCAGAAGTTCCTTCTCCTTTGCGCTAGCGTACATTAAAAAAATACAAACCCTTGCTCCTGCTCTTCCTCCCTCCCTTTCTTCCTTCCTTCCTTTCTTCCTTCCAGGAGGTGTGCACCATGAGGTAAAGGGGAGGTGGGTAAAAAGCCTTCTCTATCTTAGGAAGAAACTAATAGCAAATTCTGATTAACATTTGAGAGTCTTAGTAGCATTTAAAGCAATGTCTTGAATGTACACAAACATACCTTTTTCTTTCCTACAGGTGTTGTGGTCAAAGCCCTAAATGTATGCTCCCAGGAAATTAATTACCTCTTCTATTATTTTTTATTTTTATTTTTTTTTAGATTTACTCTTTAATACTCCTCTTTCTCCTTGTCTAAGTTTTCTCCTTTTCCTAATATTAAAAGATAAGGTTAAAAAGTAGGAAACAATATGCAGGTCTTGGGTAAGTTCTAGTTCTTCACCCATTCTTTACTATCCAGGCAAATTATTGGTTTACTATAACTACAGCATTAATCAACAAAATACATTCATCATATTGTGAAAATACAAAACAGAAAATAAGAAAGAACACCATTTTTCTCCCAGGCTTTTCTGAAAATAGATGCCTATTTTCTAGAGCTTGAATACTTCAGGCAGCCATCTCAGGAATCCAATATAACTGGAAATACAGTGGCTAGAAGATTAAGAGTTATTTCAAGCTTTTTTTAGGAATTCACAAAGTATTATGTGATGCCCTGGACTCCACTGGAGTGAAGGCAATACAAGTTAAAATGCATACAAGTTAAAGCAAAATACATCACATAAAATTGAACACAAATGTGAAAACATCACCTCTCTACTTCTTAACCAGATGCAGAGCTCTGTAGAAGAACTTCTCAAAGCATCCTAATCCCACTTTCCTCAGTGTAAAAGCTATGTTTAAAAGTATAGTTAGAATTATAGATATCTGTAAAGTATTTGAACTAAAATAGTAGACCATATAAAGCATTATTATCAATTTGTGAAATAAGTATAAGCATAAGCAACTGTATTATTGCTTGCACATTTAAAATTCTATGCTGATGGCAAGCAATTGACTTTCAGAATATTCCAGTAAGCTGTAAAAGGATTTATTTGAAACCTTATGCACTTTTGAACTCCAGCTTTAAATCACTTTATGCCCCATAGCAAAAATAATAAAATAAAAAAATAAATAAAATTCTCTGTACCTCTTGCCATGATTTTCCCTCCCCCGTTTTCCTACTTCTACTGCCCTCTTCCCTAGTCACCTTTTCTCATATCCTTCCTCACACCCACTGCAAGATGCCTCACCACAGAACCCTGAAGCTATTTTGTTAGGCTATAATCTATTCTTCACTAAATCAATGTCTCCACACATGAGTGAAAGTTGTTCCATTATAGTTATGCTTACTTTTGCTAGAGGAGAATCTTCCCAAGTGTGTTTTGTCTTTGTGATTGTTTAACATATGGCAAGAAAATCGCTATGGAGACTGCAATTTAGTAACTCTAAAAACACTTTCTTCCAACATCTTGAACTCCTTGGCTCTGTGTTAAATCCTTCAGCACAATAAGTTAAGATACACTCGGGATTAATTAGGCCAAATAATTTCTTGTGTTTACTTGGAAAATCTTGATCAAGATGAAATGTGATTTAAAAAATGAAGAAAACATCTTCAACAAAACATGGTTCTCAGATGTGTTTTCTATTTTCTGATCATCTTTGAAATTCAGAAAAAGAAAATTCTAACTGCAAACAGGAAAAAAATCCATCCTGACTCTAATTGTTAAACTGATGAGATAACAGACATGAACTTACGTGCATAGCTGTACATGACTGGATTCTAAAGTGAATACTCCCGGTATTGCATAGTCCTATTTTCTAAATAAGAAAGAACACATGAAGTCAGCCTCAGGGTTATTTCCTGATCTAGAAAAAAAAAGGCTAAGTACAGCAGAGAAAGTTTATGCCAGGGAAGTGGGTTGTTGTGCCCTTTTTGCCCGCACAGGGTCAGTGGGATAGGGGACAGAAGACACCCTCGACTCCTCCTGTCCCACAAATGTTGGCTTGGGCTGTGAAGGGCTGCTGCATGGTTGAGCCCATGTCACAGACTCATCTGTCCTGTTTACAGCAGAGCAAACCTACACTGCAGTGTGGTCCTACTGAGTTGCATCTGCTTTAGGGACAAATCACTGTGTGCTAGGTCATCTGCCCTAGCACTCACCTCCTCTTGTAAAACCATATAGACATGCTGCATCACTTTGCCTGAAACGCCTCCTACATTTACGAAGTCCGTCTCTAAAGCAGATACACAACTTAGGACTTCAGCTGGTTGTGTGTATTTAAACTCCCCTGATGTTTTGGTTTCACCTGAATGGTCACTGATGCAGCTTGGGTTTCAAATGGCCCAAGTTAGATACTTGGCAACTATCTATTGTAACCATATGTATACATGAGAAAGGATCAAAGCTGCCTGTGGCTGGGCCTGGAAAATGGGACTTGCACAGGGTAAAAAAAGAGGGTTAGATCCACATTTCAGAAGGTAAGAGTTTTGATCAGGTCTACACTCCATTTTATGATTTCTTTCCACCCCATAAGTTGCCCTCAAACAAGTAGCCCTTGTGTCCGAGCAAAGTGCTCTTGCTTCCATGTTAACAAAAACATCGCAAGTTTTCTTTCTAGTGTCACTTGGCAATGATTTTTAAAAATGAGCTGTAGACACAAGCAGCAACAGTGATAATTTATTCCAATCAACAGTGTGTTTGGAGAGGTGAAACCAAGCTGAACCTCATTCCATTTCCCCAATAATTAACAACAATTACACAGCCAACCCCCTATCCAGTGCATTAATGATTGTAAAATTGGCTCAAAATATGGGATTGAGTATTTCTTTGGTGAAGCTACATGCATTGTTTTTTGTTGGTTTTGCAGTCTGTTGGGCATTCAGTGTCTCCCGAGCCACCCTGTGCTGTAAACATCAGCTAGTCATATTACTTGAAAATCTTGTGAATGTGCAGGTTTACAAGCCATAGTGTCCTCCCTCTGCTAACTTTACTCTCACTTCTGACTTTGGTCTGTGCTTCTCTTTGCCATCCAAGAGATGTCCAATGTCTCTCTTGGTTCTTTCTCCTCACAGGGGACCACCCCTCCTGAGACTGCAGGAGGCCAGTGTCATGACTGCTTTCCTGCCATCCCATACAACTCATTGTGGTCTTTAAAGTTTGGGACATAGCCACACCTGGTCACAAAGCTCACAAGTAGCACTTAACCTTCATAGAAGTAACTCAGATCTGCATTAAAGTGTCCATAGGAAAGGTGACCTATCCAGAGTGGTGCTATATGATCTTGTAAAATTGGCAGTGCTTGTTGGCAACACAAGCAAACAGTTTTGGAGGCTGAAGTTCAAGGGGAGTGAAGGAAGATGGACAGTGTCTTGGACAAAAACTGTGAGGTAAAGATGGCAAAATGACCTACAGGCGAAATATTGCAAGGCCATACTGAAGGAGAAAGGTATAGGGAAAGGGAGAAGCTGAAGGACGGGGAAAGAGAGAGAAAAATCTAAAGACCAAAATGTGTTAAGAAAATTGGAAGCAGCAGCAAGAAAAAGGAGATAGACGAAAAGTGAACATTTAAATGGGAAGAAAATGCATTAATGAAAGAAAAGCAAGAAAAAAACACATCCAACCTTGGGATTAATAGATATCAGCAACACTTCTACTCTATCAGTATTTTCACATCAGAAAATGGGAGGCTTAAAAAACAGAGTCGATGTGAAATGCAGAGGGGTCTATTGCAGCCTTGTGAGTTGAGACATGGGACATCTTCGAGACAGCTGTGGCTTGTGCATGGTCGCAGGGTCATTCGTTGTACTTCTATTGCAAACATTAGTTTGATTGCTCTGCAGTTACCCTTGTAGATAGCTGAACAAAAGCATTGACAGGGTTTAGATACAATTTATCTAAAGAAAGCTTACTGTCTTTGGCCAGAATAGGCCTTTGTAACTGTGCAAAGGAGGATATGGAGTCAAGGTGTGACCCCAAAACCAGAGAAACAGCTTATCTACTCTCTTTTCTCACATGTCAGCCCTCTTTGTTGAAACACCACATACATTTTAAAAATTCAAAAAAATACAAAATCTCCTCCACAAATATGTTGTTTCTTCAACTCCACACCCCTGATGCAAGCACTGGGATTGCATCCCTTCCTCCTTTGCTTTGCTTGGGACACCCCGTGACATAGTCACCATGTTCATGAGCAAGGAGAAAGAAGGAAAGTGTGAGCAACAGGATATCTGATTCTGGAGACCACAAAATATGCTCTGGACAGGCTAGCAAATAATGTAAAAGCTTATAGAGCTGATTCAAAAAGATCTGCAGTTTTGGCTAGACACAGTGCTGCCCACAGTTAACCCACTCAGCATCCAAAGGTGCTGCTCATCTGTTCTGTGTATGCTTAATGTCATCTCACCCATTTAACAGCTATATGTATACCATGAAATGCGATATGTACTCTACAGAAACAGTCATAATGCCTTGATTCTGTACCCCAAAACCAAGTCTCTGCTATCTGTGCTGTTACACGGAGGACTGGTTTGTTCAGATCTGCAACACACTTTGAAGATGAAGACTGTTATTAGTATTATTAATATCATGTGAAAAAGCACACTGTGTATTTAGCTCTTCAAAAGGAGGGAAAGCCCCACTTTTTTATCTCGATAAGAAAATGTAGGTGAAAGGTTACGAGCATTGGGGTTAAAAGCAGTCAGAGATAGTATATATTAAATGGGTATATTTGGCAGAAAGCAGGGAAAGGACTTGGGAGTGTAAACACAGTAAACAGAGCCACAAAACTGTCAGCAAAATGTATTTCTACAGTCAAACAGGAAAGTGCTGGAAAGTGTATACTGGGACACAGAAAATAAGACAGAGGAATTAATTCCAGATGCATACACGTGGCATTATATTCTGAAATGTGGGACTTCCATACCCAATTTTACACCTTATATTACAGGGATGATATCACATATTACAAAAAACAGGCACAGAAGCCTAGCAACAGGAAAAGTCTAGCAGAAATGCTGAAATAGGGCTGTGCTAGATTTGCAGTCCCTGGAGAGAAGGTGATTAAAAGCAACATATGGTTCAGACTGTTACCTCTACCTCAGAAGATTTGTGAGTTTAAGCACACCAGAGGCATGTTCAGCATTTTGTAGATTTTTTTAATGTGTCATTATATTCTAATAGTTAGGGGTCAAATTATGTGGCTTCAGTGCATGGCCTTATTCTATCATCTATTTCAAGCTATTATTAATTTTAGAATACATAAAATGTCACCCACCAACAAACTCTTGGGGCTGCTGTTAATATTTACAATTAAAGTCAATATTAACAAAACCAAACAATTCTTTTCAAAGTTTGAGATCATGCATTTATTTCAATAACTAAAATGTTGCAAAAGATTTTGTGGTTTGTTTGGTTTTTTTTTTCCTCCCCTGAAATACCTTAATGTCTCTGTTAAGTGCTGTGGGAGCCACCCAATATACATCTACTTCATGTGCTCTTTCCCTTCCCACTTATTCTTCCCCATCATGTCTATGTTGGTGTAATTATACAATATTGTTTCACATTTAGAAACTTTAAATATGTACATTCAGTGTTGCTCCCAAATACAGTTGGCCTTTCTTTGTCCCTCAAAATAAAGAACAGACTTTGTGCTCTGATAATGTACTTTGGATATTTTGTGTTTTATTTGCACCCTCTTATATAAAGCACAGTCTTTTATTTTTTTATTTTGAGCAATAAAACCATAAAAGCTACCAAAAATTAGTTAATGGTTCCTGTATGGTTCTTGCTTCTCTACAGTCCCTGGCACTGTACAGGAGTTGTGCAGAATGGTATACCTGTAAGTCCATCACTGCAGCAATTTATAATATAAATCTTTATTTATAGTTTTACCAAAATATATCTTTATTTACCTGTGTTATAAGCAGAGTATATATACTGAAGCTGCAAGACTTAAAGAAGAAATGCCAGTCACAGTATTTATTTGGTGTCATCTTTCATGTGGAAAGACTTTTATTGTTCCCCTGTGTCAATGCAATACTTTATGAAGCTATAGATCACTTTCATGGTCCTGAATCATGTTTAGTAGTTTCTTACAAATCAAGCTAGTAATAGCTATAAACCCCCATCATTTAGTGTGTCCCCCCCACCNNNCATTTCAGACTGCTACTGGCCTCTGAGTTAATTATGGAACATTTTAAATCTTTATTGCCTCATTTATGCTGTAACAGGGAAGGTAAGGCTATAGGGGCATTTGCCTTTCTCCAGCTGAATTTAAAGCTGTAGGATTACAGCTGAATATGAATGCTGTAAGTACAAACTCCATGTGTGTAGCTCCATCCCCTTGAGATCACAGGGATTTTTAGTTCTGGACAAACTGCCTATTAGCCATATAGTCTCAGGATGCTTGTAAAGCTGTTGCGTTTCCTCATCAAATGTCCCTGTGAGATGACCTTGTTCACCTCAGTTCCACCCTGTCATTGTCTGTTACTTCCCTTCTCTCACTTTGTGTACTGACCCCCTGCTACCAGCCCCTGTATAGCCTTACCTGTATACTTGCACACCAAACCCACAGTGACCCCCAACACCATCTCCCTTGGTGACTATGAAGAGTCTTTAGATGTGAGGTTAGGTTTAGGCTTTATCTAAAGATAAATGCTAGCTAAAATTAGATAGCTGATTGCATGCCTTTGTTTTAAGACACACTAACCTGCCTTCCCTCCCTTCACACTCCTCCAAAACATATAGTGCCTGAATCATTGCTTGCAGAGAACTATTATTAAATGCTTGTTTTATGTGAATGGTAGAATTTAATTGCTGTAGAAATCAGCTATTATTTATCTGCTAAAAAAAAGTATTAAAAATAACCTGTGGATAAAATTCAAAAGCAGCTGAGCAGGGAATGTGACAAATGTTATTCTAGTTACTTGCTTACTAGCAAAATTTTGGGGCTAAAAATCTGATAGCAGCTGTGATTGTATGAATGGTTAGGTTTGTCACTGCTTTCACCAAAGAAAATTTCAATGTACATCATAGGTAGGAGGTCAGAATATGGAATACAGCTTTTCTTCACTTGTAGACAAAAAATTTCCCTCTTGTTGTAAATTAATTAAAATAAACATCTAATAAGTACTGTTCTGTAAATGCTTCAAATTCAAAATAATAGCTATTTAAAATACGATAGAACTGAGCTCCAGACCGAGCCTTTGGGTAGCCAGCTGTCTGCTTATGTCAGCATTTGACTTTGCTGACACTCTATCCAAATTCTTTTGTATACAGGCTCAGCTTTCTTTAAACACTTTGGCCAATTTAATCTTGGCTGAAAGTATAACCACCACCTCTATGATGACTGTTTGAGTTGGCTGCAGGGACGAAGCCAGATCCTAGCTACATAGTATTGATAGAAGGAAGATTAGATTTCATGTGTGAGGGTGTTCCCTGTGCATCTTAGGCACAATCATTCGAAAAACATCATGCCTAAGTAATGATTAGTAGTTAAGCATGTCCTGGTCATTTCCAAAGGGAAATGTGCAATTTGGAAGATGATCATATTTTGATTCCATGGGCTTTAAATGTCTCCTGACAGAAGAATGGGAGCTCCTTGCTGAAGCTTGGAAAGGGGTGAAATTAATCATCCAATCAGGGCTGGATTATCATGCTTAGTTTTCTGCAGCTTTGATGGATAAGCTGATATTTCATACCTTCTGGCCACGGCACAAGACCAGAAGACACAGGGAGAAGCTCCCGCTGCCTCTACGATTTTGTTATTGTCAGCAGCAAATCGAAAATCCAGTGAGGAAGCAAAGCATCAACAGTAGATATATTAAGTATTCCTAGCATGTAATTAATTCTCTTGGGCAATATGGACACAATTCAAAACAACCTGAAAATGGAGAGCAGCTACATTTTGAAAATAAATTGCCTTGTTACAATCTTCATTTCACTGTTAAAAATAAATAAAGAAAGAAAACAACAGTGTGAGGCAAGCTCTTCAGTTCTACTTTTGGGTCATGTGTATTGCAGAGTACATCCATGGTATTTTCTAGCTCCAAACAATAGCAGTTGAAATTAGACATATTCAGCCACTTATGTCCAAGTTTTCTGTCTGCACTCTGTTGTTGCATTTTCTCATATCAACAGATTGCCAGGAGCAATATTGGCAGATTAGTTTACAAATGGATGCAGTAGATTGTTATAGTTGTTTGTTTTCTTTCAGTTCTGAGCATTATTGTACCAATTTATCGTTCAATAAGGAGCACTTACAGTTCATATCAGTATTTTATAGAGCTTCTTCCAACTTAATTCAATGTTTTTCTCATGCTGGATTGGACTTTGAAAAGGCTATTGATCTTCAATGATTTTTTTCTCTTCTGGATTCTCTTTACAGTGTTTTCACTCTCCAACGTTACTAAACATTTTTTGATAGATGTCAAGGGACCTTACCTACACCCTTTTGGAAGAGGTCACAAATTGGATTTCTTCCCTACTAAAACCAGTAGAAAGCAAGTCTGAGCTTTGGACTGGAGGAGAAGCAAACAAACTAACACAAACAAACCCCAGAAGCAAAGAAACAAACAAAAACCTCTCAGTCCTGATTTACTGTGGTTTTGCTATTACAAGCAATTAATTTGGAAGAAACCTCCTAGTCCTACTCAGCTGACAGCAAACTTCTTTTCAGCTTGTTCTACCCCACTAAGATATCCGTACATGTCATAGCTAATCATCTATGGATGATATATCACCAAAAAAAAAAAAACCAAAACCATTTTAGAACTTATTTTCAGTGGAAGGACTCTATTCTCAGTTAAAAATAGTTAAGGATAAAAGTTAGAAGAATCCGTTCCATAAAGTTTATATGTATACACTAGCTACAATTGCTATAGAAAGCTAGCAGTCTTGTAACTTTCTGATTTTGATTTCAGAACGTTGTGGAAAAAGAATATTATTTGTATGACTTTTTCAGAAATATGAAGTAGAGGATTTCTTCCTTAAGGAAATTATTGGGGGTGGAGGAGGAAGGGGGTAGACAGCTGTCCTCCTACTCTTCTTATTTCTCTTCTCAGAAAAAAAATAATCAGACTACTCTTTCTTAATAATAAGATTTAAACCAGTGTCTAGATGCCAGAGAGACAAATAAAATAAGAAAGGAAAATAAACCTGAATTACAAAGTCTCAGAAGAGCATGAACAGGAGTGATAAACAATGTTTTAAGGCACTGGAATATTAGTGACAAGCCATGGATTTCAAGTTATCACTTAGATTTTCTTAGAGATATGCTTCCTCTATACCTGTTTAACAGTTGCATAACTATTTGACTGGCTGAGTAATTTTCAAGTTCTTTTTCACTTTCTTGAAACCAAATATGTATTTACTTAATTTTGAAATATGTAAAGAATAGATTTATTTTGTATACAATACTGCAGCTTCTTTATCCAAAGACTCTCAAAGCTTTCATTAAAATGACATACAGCTGAGCATTAAGTTTGAACACACTCTAGCAAAACAGCATGTTACTGAACACAGCAGTCAATCTAAGGTAATAGATTAAGTCTTTCTTCTGAAAGTTATCACTGAGTAAAAGTTAACTTATAAAAAATGTATTTAATCTTATGGAAAAAATGCTTCGAAATGGGTAAAATACTGATCTGATGTAACCAAAAAATGTCCCAGCTCTAAAGGATACAAGCTGATATATTGAGATGTTATAAAAAGAAACTTTGGAACAGCACAGCAAATGACCAAAATCCCAAAATGAACAAAGATGGCACAGGCAATGTTCACTGTCTAAAGACCTGTATAAATTATAATAACAGATTCTTGGGTAGGTTGTGACCTTTTAAACTTGCCTCGGTTCTCAGAGAAAAGATTGTCTTAAGGGCTATGTGAGGTTTTTGTCCTATGTGGAGCAAAAGCTAATCTGCCCAAATTTCAAGACTGGTCTAATGGCATATTCAGCCACTTCATAGCTGAAACCTGAGGTAGTCTGGAACGTGCTAGGGAGAACATGAAAACAATTCCTTACCCATCTGAGCTCTTGCATCATGTAACCCGTACAATTTCTATAGTAGTTCTGGTATTGCTTGTGAATTGAAGTCTTTGGAGACTAAATTGACTGGATTATGGGGGGAAGAGTTTATTGCAAGTGCAAGCTGAAGAAACTGTAGGACAGTCTCTCATTAAGTCATTTAGAAGATCGTAGCTATACAACTTTTATGCTAATGCTAAGTTTTCACAAGTATGAGTAATTTTTAGATTTTTGTTCCCCTCTAGCTAGTCATACTTGACACTGGTGAGGCTACGTCTACAATATTGTACCCAGTTTTGGGTCCCTGAATTCAAGGTGTATGTGAGGAAGGGAGTTGGAATTTTGCCTAGCAAAGAAGAAACTGAAGTGCAGTCTATTTGTCTACAACTATTGTAAGGACAGTTACAAAACTGTCCTTTCAAGTTTTGTCCTTACGAGAGTCAAACTCCAGATTCTTGGTAGTTTTAAACAGTCTAACAAGAGACAGTGACCATAGTTTGCACCTTTGGAGCTTCAGGCTGGACACTATGAAAAAAAAGCGTATAAAATATCTTGGAGGATCATGCAGTACTGCAACAGGTTACCCAAAGACTGGTGAAGGGTCTGGAGAACAAATCTTATGAGTAGCAGCTAAGGGAAAGGGGGTTGTTTAGCCTGGAGATCTTATCAGTCTCAACAACTACCTGAAAGGACATTCTAGAAAAGTGGGGCTCAGCCTCTTCTACCACATAACAAGCAATAGGACAAGAGGAAATTGCTTCAAGTTGCATGACCGGAGCTTTAGATTGATATTAGGAAAAATTTCTTCACCAAAAGTGTTATCAAACATTGGAACAGGCTGCCCAGGGAAGTGGTGGAATCGCCGTCTCTGTTTATGCCTATAAATAGCTGTATTTAAAAGACAGGTAGATATGGTGCTTAGGGACATAGTTTAGTGGTGGTTTTGGCAGTGTTGGGTTGATGGTTGGACTTGATGACTGTAAAGGTACCTTCCAACCTAGACGGTTCTATGTTTCTATGATTCTATGACTATAGAATCTCCATCTGCAAAAGTTTTCAAGAAATGGCCTTGAGTCTTTTATTTTTTGAAGTTTTCAAGACAAAAAAATTCAATTTTTTTTAAACAAAGATAAAACTCACCTGACATAGTATTGTTGGTAATCCTGCTCTGACTGGGATATCAGATTAGATGACTGCCAAAGGTCTTTTCCAAATCATCTTTTTGCAATTCTATAGGTACTTCTGTCTTAGAAACCAGTTTTACCCAAATTCCTTCATAACTTTCTGTGTGAAGCCCTAGAACAAGTCTTTTAGTCTGTGCTAAAATAATTTCCAACATCTGTGTGCTGCTTCCCAGAAAGCAAGGCCAGTTGCTTTGCCAGACCTGAACAGAGCTTCTGGTGCATTTTCTTCTTCTGTAATTTCTAAGTCAAATTTTAGGACTTAGAGTTCTTAAGGAGAGGGGAACAATCAGATATTTGACCCTGATCTTATACATAACCTAGACCAAAACACAGAGATGGAGAATCCACCATATCCCTTAATAGTTTGTTTCAATAGATAATGATGCTTAGCATTTGAGATGGACTGTATTTATCACTTTAATTTGCTTACATTGACCTTCAAGTCATTATTTATTATGAAATCTTTCTTTTTTAGAGACGAACATCCTTTACTAATCAGTATTTTTGTATGTATGTCATTAGGACAAAAATATATGAGCACACATATATTTACTCATTTAAATACTGAAGACTCTCAGAAAGATTACAGCAGTCTAATATAGTTGTGTTTCTGACTAGAATTTCAGAAATGTTCAGAATAGTTCTTACTACACCTTCCATTGCTTTTGAAGATCTGAGTATTAATTTGTAGGATGGCAATCTGCCTGCCTTTCAGACAGTAATAGCTGAGTCTTTGTCAGTACCCACCGTCCTGTCAAACATACTTCTGGATAGCCTCAACTCCACCACACCCTTGCATTACTAATTCAAAACCAATTCTGCTTCTTGACAGAATCAATCATGTCTACAGCAGTCTTGAGCTTTGGATTGTTGAAGGTTAGACCATATTCTTCTCTCTTGCAGCTTTACACCAACAAATACCTTAAGAAAGTTTTAATTTCCAAAAGACACATTTGCATTCAAATGAAGCCCCTGCTTTGAAGACAGTAAAAAACCAATGATATTGCGTTATCTTCCCTCGTATTTTTGAAGATACTATCCCTTTCTAGCAGTTTATGTCCTCAATGATAATATCTGCAGAATCAGAAAATTACTTGATAAAGCTTTCTTGATATCATCCTGTGGGACATCATTTAATATTGGAAAATTTCTGTCACTATGGCAAAATATAAATTGCATTTCACCTCTTCACCTCTGAGATTCCTTGGCAGCTGAGATTTATTTGTTGGAAGTAGTTTTTCTATTTGTTTTCAATTTGATTTACTGTTATGTCTTAGTATATAGTTTCAGGAAATGGTTGTCTCCTCCCCTTACAAAAGCTTGAATGACATTTATCAGTTTAATTTTAGTTAAAATGATTCAATCACTAAGGTTCAGAAGCAATAAAAGAAAAAATTGCAGTGATATCACTCTTTCTTTAATTTATATAGAGATGAAGTAATTTATATTTATAAACAGATCATCTTAGCAGTGAATAGTATGAAAACAACTTCTATCTCTTTCCCAGGCAAATGAGCACAAGAAAATAGCCTATGGATCTGAAAGTGGTGATTAAAGTCTAAGGAAGATAATGAGAGATTTTGTTGTTCAATGAATGCTGCAAATACCATTCTGTTAGCCACTGCAGAACTATTGCTGATTTCAACATTTTTTAGTTTCCTGATGGACTTATGGGTCCCTGTAGAGTTGAAGTGTAATGGTAATAAGCATGCTTTTTTTTAGTAGCCTTTCACAGACCCCTGAGAAGTAATTCACCAATGCCAGGGAGCTGTCTAAAGTAATGTTGGAATAGGTTGATGTGCTCAAAGACATGCATGAACAATTTAGACTGTAAATACAAAAAATGCCATCCTCTTACCCTGACTTCATACAGCATTTGAAAAAATAGCAAACTGATCCATGATTATTTGCAAGTATCAGTACAATGAAAAGTAAATAAAATAAAATAAAATTATATGTGAATAATACATACGTTTGTGATGTAATTGTATTTACAAAGACAATGGTGAGAAAATTAAATTGAAAGACTCTACTTCTCACCTCTAGAATCTCAGACCCAAGTGTATATGTGGATACAGATATACAAGTGCAAAAATAAGAGATACTGTAATTGAGAGTTTTTAACTTTGCAGATATTATTTTTGTTTTCTTGTTACTGTTACCAAGATTTAAAACTTGCATCTATTGGGTCATTTTGAACTTTCTGATTATTTTACTGCCTGCAATGTAGCACATATGGAAATTCTTTAGCTCAGTTTGCAAATATATCTTAATATCATCTAATTGAAAAGTGTTCGAGAGAATGGAGAGCATAATATCTTTATACTTTAAATGGTGTATTGAAAAATAATGGAAGAAAGACTCAAGAAAGAACAGATAATATCAATGAACTTGCCAAAATTTTGTAAAAAATATGACAGATGAACAGTAGTTAATTGCTTTAGCCAGGCACGGAGAGGAACCTCAGTGTCTTTCTGTCTATGAGAAACAGATTCAAGTCTAGCACAAATGGGTTTCTTGAGTCAGAATGTTTGAGCCAGCTCAACTATATAATGTGAAAGCAATTCCTTTATACAGCAATCCTTGAAATAAAAGCAAATGGAAGGGAACTGTTAATTCTTGTCAGTATCAATTATGGTGAAAATAGTACCATTTTCTCTTTCTAACTATGGGATCATAATCCATACTAAAGTATATGTTAGCTTAAGCTGAATGGGGAATTATTAGGCTTCATGTAAGTAGTCCATAAAATCAGCATTACTTTGTTACTGGAAGATTATGCAGTCTGATTAATGGAAAAGTTCCAACTGGACTAAACACTGTATTTTATTGGCTCTTTAGTTAACAGCCTGCAGTGGACAGTCATCTGGACTACATTTGAAATACAGTTGAATGGAACCTAGCTTAATGAAAACCCACAGGCTAAAAAGTGAATGTTACAAAGCAGAGCACAGAGCACTTAGTTTGCTCAGCACCCACTGACTGTTGTATAAATTAGTAAAAGAATGCCTGAAAATCAAAACAATCTGAAAATACATTTCCTGTCATTCAAATATGGGTACTTCAATCCCTCTGTGCTCCAATATTTCTTTTCTGTGCTGGGTAATAAGCTGGCATCTTTATCTGGCATCTTCCCCTGTAAGGTCAGTGAACATCTATGTGCTTTATTCCCATTCTGAGAAATTCCGGTAGCATAGGAAAATCTCTCATATGTTTTTCTATAGGTCCAGGCAAGCCCCCAAAGAGCTACCCAAACCTGCAACTTCATTGGACCCAAAGAAACAGGAAGAGAATGTCATATAGAGCATAGAAGAAGAAGGGGACTTAAACCAGGAATCAGGCAGTAATAAATCTGTAGTGCATTGAACCAATCTTACAGCATCAAGGAGATTTTTTTGGTCAGCAAGTGTGTCAGATCTGTGTTGTAAGTTGCAAAGATGTCACTATTTGTTCTTGCCATTCTTTCTAAGCTGGAGCCTCCCTAGCCAGGCTGATTTCACCTGCAGCTTTCCACGTGGCTCAACAGCATTCTAGCTCACTGACACACAGCTCTCCTTAGATATACAAATAAGCTGAGATCCAGCCCAAGCACATCAGTATTGAGTACTCCAGGCAGCTTACTAGTCATCTGTGTAATACTCCTAATGGTATACCCCCCACCCATCTTGTGCAGTTACGTATGGACTGTGGAACGCGCAGCATATGAGGCCAAAGAGCTCAACCAGCTGTGGACTCTGCGGTCAAGAGAGTCACATTCCTGCTTTTCCTCACAAGAGATCCTCTGTTTTTTAACAGTTCAGAGCCTTTTGAAAAGCAGTATGATGTGTAGAGCTGGATTCCTCCTTGCACAGCCTGAAACCTTTCATGCTTCTGCAGCCTGGACACCTACAGCATTGTGAATGTACAACCAATTTTACTGCATCTTCAAAAGAAGAAAGATTGTCCTGAATATTTTAGCAATCACACTTTCCTGCCTCCCAGCAATAAAGATGTAAAAGTTCAACTTCAAAATTACCTGCTTTGGATAATAGCACTTTTTTGTCAGGACTGTTGGGTTTTTTTTCTTTGAAAAGGTTGTGCACATACTTCGGCAGTTTAGGCTTTTGAATGACCTTGGCAAATGTTCATTTGTGGCAAATAGCCTGTTAACATGACAATAATGCTGACCTCGAACTAATTCCTCTCCAAGAATGCAAATTGCTGAAGTTCATATGGAAGTGAAAGAAACAATTCAGTTTTACATTGTTTTCAATTGCCTCACACCTGCTGTTGGGTCTAATAAGACAGATTAAAAACACAGTAAGATACAGCAGGAGAGATCTTAGGTCAGAGCTGTGAAAATAAATGGTGTTTGTTTGTTTTACATCAAAAAAAATGATCATTTCCTCCACTGAAGACTGTTGATAAGTACCCCTGGGGCTTTTGGTTGTATTCCAGATGAAATTAATCTTGCTGCATGATGTCACATGAAGAAGTCAGTGTCCCACATTGTTGATTTGTGTTTAAAGGCTAATTGGATGTGTGTTGATTATTTTTTTTAAAATTTATTTTGTTAAGACAATTTATTAGATAAATATTGTAGAATTTCCTAACGTTTGTGTATACTTTTTCTAAAAATAACAGAATGGTTGATAAAAGTGTTTCAGAAAAAAACCCAACAATATAGGCTTTCATCATATTAGAAGCAAACAGAGGTAAGAAATCATCAATGTATTTCTTTTCTTTACAAATGATCTGTCATAATCAAATATGAATACAAATGAAGCCACAGGTATCTTGTCAAACATTCTGTATCTATTGTGTTCATAAGAATTGCTTTCCGTACCTCAGAGGGTATGTACAGAATTAAGCAAATAATGGACATTCATAGCAACAGGAAAATGGAGAGACAGGCAGTGAGCTGAAAGAACAAATGCAAACAACACGTACTGCCATATACGTCCCTTCTTCTAGGTCTTAACTCACAGAAGATTCCTATGCTGCCTCCATGTTTTTTCATCTCCTAGAGGTTAAATGAACTTTATTAAGGACATTTAATATTTCCCAAAGCCTTGAAGATGAAGTGAGTTGTTCCTCTCTAACAAGAAATGGATATTTTAGGTCTGGGCAAGATCTGAACATGTGTGGTCATATAGTTCAGCATGTAACTACCACATTTGTGAAAAAATGTACAATGTTCTTTGAATTATACCATTTTAGGAGCTAGTGTGTGCTGATGGCTAACAAGTGCGTTCCAAGGAATTTACATTTTCATGACTTTTGGATTGCTGGAGCCAGCTCCATCTGCTATAGCATTTCTTTGACATATTGCTGGACCACAAATGAGACTCTACTTGATGTTTTGAAGACTGACACTTCATACTGTTTTGAGGGAATTCTGAATAAAGGTATTCATGTATACAATGGGAATTGATAGCTAAAAGATATGTCTTTCTACTCAGTGAAATTCAGTACACTTCACTTTAGACCAGATGACGTCTTGTTTAGTTTAAAAGTGGTATTATTTAACTTACACATGACTCATTTTGTCTGTTTGTTCATATCATTTAATTCATTTGACCTCCAGCTTTTGGAGGTGATAAGGGGATTGGGATTTCTCTTTGGAAATTCTGACTTGGATATGCTTATACTGTATAATTCTGGCAGCTGGTACTTAAGCGCATATTGTATTATTCTCATGTGTTTAGTTGCTTTCATTATTTCATCCAATTTTTAAGCTCAGGAAAGGCAATACTAATAACTTCTGTCTCAGTGTGATATTATAATACTGTCTCTGTACTTTGTTTAAGCATGACTTAAACATGTCAGAGGCGGCGTTTTTCTCTCCCTTTTAAAATTATGTAATCATGGAAATAAATTCCTAATCTAATATATGAGACAACATCATGACATAATTAAAAGGTGTAAAAGAACCCAAACCCACAAGAATGTAACAACTAAGGATGTGATTCCAATCAGTAAATATTAGTGGTCTTTCACTTTACCAGTCAGAAATCTTTTCATTCATAGTTGCTTTTGCAGTTATATACACTGATAGACATTATAACTATCAATTACATCTACCAATCAGTTAATGGTAAATTCAAAGGGTCACAACTGGTGGCAAATGGTATGACTAATTTCTACTGATGTTGGCTATAATTACTAATTTGTCAAAAATTTCTTGTGTTTTTTTCTTCAATAGTTTAAAAGTTAAACACAAATCAAACTTTCCTCTGCTCTTTCCCTTTAAACAGGAAGATCTCCAGGCCAATGGACCTTTTCTTCTTTACGTGTTGTAATAGAGCCTTCCGCTATGAATAACCTTACTGTCAATCTCTGAGTTGATATCCAGAATTTGGTTCTCTGGCCTCCTGCAGACAAACTTGGGTTTGTTTCTTTTCTAGTTCCAAATTGGTTGATAACATTAGTGATGAACTGCAAAGACAGACACATGGGGAAGAAAGGGAGCTCAGGTTACATGTTTCAGCATATGGCAGCTTCACTGGCAAATCCTTGAAGCATGCATGAACAATTACCGAACTTTCATTGTTATCAGCATCCACCTAATTTTGCAATGATTACCTAAGAGAGTCCATTTAATAGCTGACCTTGCTTTTCAGTGTGTGCCATCATCACAAACCAAGTCAGAAAAAAAGTCTCTAAAATATTTATAAAGCCTTATAACTCAGTGTTTGGAAAAATGAAGCAACCCATGTTCCTGAAGGAACACATACAGGAAGAAATAGAATTTCTTTGGTTTATTTTCCTGTGTGTTCTGTGTTGGTATTTGAGATTAGATCCAGCCAAGGATTGCATGCTCAGCATAACAGCATTTATATACAGTATATAAGGAGAATCAGTTGTCTCAAGACACAAGGTAAAACAGGAATGAAAAATGTAAGAGTAACAAGTGTGCAAAAGTACAAAAGTAAGGAGAATTTTTCCCTTCCCTCACCTCTTTATTATGTACCAGTTCTGCAGATTGTGGTGTCCAAATCACGTCCGGGAAAGAGAGAATCTGAGCAGATGTTTCCTGCATCCCAGATGCTCCAGTCATGAGGCTATGGGGAAAAGGGTAGCCATTGCCATGGGATTAAGTTCGCTTTAAGTTTGCCAAATGGACCAGACATGGAAAGCAAACTAGGCAACAATTCCTGATTTGTTGAGAATCAGAGAGAATTAGAGTTGGATGGAAACATTGGGGAAAAAAATAGTTTTGAATAAAAAAAGTGTTAATTTATTCAAGCTAGAATGGCTCGACTGTAATGTTAAAGGTTCAACTAGCTTCTGCTATCTCAGGCTAGTTTAGGAGCAAAAGTTTCTGATCTCTGGGCAGGTCAGGCGCTGTTCTGGGAACTTTTCAAGCTTTAGGTCTCCAGCCCTAACACAACATGGTAAGGAGTCTCTGGGGTGTCATTAGCTGCTTATATTAGCAGTAAAGGCTAAGAGTCAGTTCCTTTGAGTGGCTATCCAGAATAAGATTATAGTTCAGAAATATCAGACAAAATTGTTGTGCTGCAATCTTGTTCAAAAAGAGAAGAGAAGAGAAGAGAAGAGAAGAGAAGAGAAGAGAAGAGAAGAGAAGAGAAGAGAAGAGAAGAGAAGA
>JAOXNO010000024.1:71833097-71892914 GCA_028565335.1 Limnodromus scolopaceus
AGAGAAGAGATACAGAAAAGAAAAGAAAAGAAAAGAAAACAAAACAAAAGAAAAGAAAAGAAAAGAAAAGAAAAGAAAAGAAAAGAAAAGAAAAGAAAAGCATTTCCTGAAAACTGGAAAACCAGCTTTTAACTTAAAAATTAGTTAAAATACATTGCTGCTTTCTTTCTTCAGGATGTAGATTTACATCAGCATTAGGCCTGTGTTGAAACCCCAAATATATTTCCTGTTATTAGCTTATTTTGTTGGAAACTAGCGATAAGGAAAAAAAAAACCAAACAGGAAAATATACAGTCCTATCTGACTATCCATTCTTTTGGCGACCACCAGAAATTTCTGTATAAGCAGAGTCACATACTGACCCAACACATATTTAATGTAGACATAGTTGGTTTTGCATTCTCTGATAGTTCTGCAATGAGTAAATGCCAACAAACCAACTGATACAACTCTGAACTTCCTTCTGTGCCAACATCAGTGATTCAACTTGGGCAGCTCCCTGGGCACAGCTGACAGCATCTCTCAACAGAAAATCAGGCCTGGAGCTTGGGTCTCTGTCCTTTATGCAGCTATATTTTTTATTTTTATTTTTTTTTTCACTATAGAAATGGCTTACTTTTTGCTGTTAAGTCTGGTTTACTGCCATCCTAGGAGGATGTATGGAAAATTCCTCTGTATCCCCTATGGAAATATATTACCAGTTTATTATAGCATTTCCTCACACACATTTTATTTTCTTAGACCCTCAGGGGGAGAATTGCCTTACACCGTTCTCAGGAATTTAAAAACTCAATTGGATCTGGACGTATTGTGTTCTAACACTAAGTTGATCTTTCATTTGATTGTCATTTGGTTTCTGGAAGTGATACATGGTCTATGTTCTTATACTCTGCTAAAATTTGGTGAATAAAACTAATGAAAAGTAACATAAGGATACTGACTGCAGATTTCTGCAACCCTTGATAAAAAATGTCAGACAGTCTGGAAAGTGAAGAATAGTTAAGTCTGTATTTGGCAGAGCCAAATCTGGATATTTTTCAAGATAGTGTGCTTAGGGCAAAACAACACACAAAAATCAAAATAACTGAAAATTGTTAATAAACTAAAGTGTGATATGTCTCTTTTTGTCATGAAAAAATTATTTCCATCTTGTATTTCAAAAAGTGCTGAGCAATGTAAGACCACTGTAAAAGACTTCTCAGACAAAGAGGCACAAAATTTTTTAAAGAAACTCTTTCTGCAGGACACATTTCATTGCTTATTTTTCTTTATGACGGTTTCCACATTTAGAGAAAATAATTCATAAAGTCTGTGGGTGAGTAGTATCCTGTAACATGATGGGCAATTGTCTAGGCTGTTTAAATAACCAGTTTAAGTAGGTCTTTTACCCAGACATTTCTAAATATATGCAAAATTCACCACGTCGCTTGGGTTAGGAATTCATCCTAACAGTAGCGCCAGCTGGCAAAATTCAACTCCCACTGGTACAGAACATGTTCCCAGTGATATAACTGCAATTCTGATCCGACTTCATTTCAGTGCATTGCTCCAGATTTGTAAGAGTTTAAATGAGAGTAACTAAAAAAAAAAAAAAAAAGACCTATTCACCTGTTCAAAGGCTTGATTGATTTATATGTAGCTTGAGGATCATCAGAAAATAAAAAATCTAACAGATGTCACATCCTTGGTGGGCATCATTACTGTGCTTTTTTAGTAGTTTGTTCAGCAGTTGTTTCAGTGGTCATCTGGCATAGGGGTCAACAGTATAAGACGGTTGACCATGTTCAGCCTGTATGTTGAACTGTCTAAGCTGTATGCAGATGGGACAAATCTTCAGCCAAATTTCTATAATTTTTTTATTGCCTGAAATGAAAAAAGGGCTTTATAATGTAAAATGTCAGGCAACCTTAAGACCAGGCAGTGGTGATAGTTTGCCAAATGTAGTATTTTCAGATGAGCAGGTTTTGTTAATTCCTAGTAGGCTTCACTGAGGAGATGATTTGGAGGAGTCATTAAATTCTACTATCTTTCCAAAGTGAAACTGAAGGTTAATTAACTCTGCAAAAGAGGTTCATGATTATATCTTACAGAATTTGAATAATTACCATACTTGACTGTTTTTCTTGATTTGCACCAAGTGAACAAAATGATCTTCTACAAAAAATAAGGTAGACTATTTTTATACTGATATAGTAGTATCATTTAGTAGTATTTATTTAGTGGATTTGGCTTATAAAATTTGGGAAACTTTGAGATGCTAGAGTTAGACTGTTCATGTGTTTGTTGATCCAATGTCTCACTATGAAATATATTTGATCTTATATCTATGAAACTTATTTCTGTAAATAATTTATGTGGTGACTATCAGTCACAGATTGGTGAACTAGGTTGCATATGTTTGCATTTGTCATGCTCTTGTGTGCTTGATGCAGCTTGATTTTATTAATGACCGCTACCATTTTTTTCCCAGAAAATAAAATATCTTTATCACTCTTCTTTGTTACTTTCGTTTTTCAGCAAGAAGGATCTGTTCTCCCACTACACTACTATTGGGTTCTAGCAGAAAAAGGGTAAAACAGTAAAGAACACCATGAAGTGAATGTCTTCTTTTCTCAGTATAAAAATATAATCCTATATGTACTAAAGCATGATTTTCAGCCTACCTAGGATATGTTAAAATCTGTTTATGATAATATTGAAGTGGCAATGAGGACAAAACTGGCTACACCAGACAGTCAGGTGTTGTCTGGGTGTTCATTGTTATTTCTCATCACAAAGGGAGCGGCAAGGTTACAAATCTGAAAAATAGGTGGGTACCCATGAATTTCAACAACTTTATAGTCAAGTCAAAGCGTATTCTAAGTATCCAACCTGATAATTGTGGTTCTTTTTAGAGGAAGCTTTTCTACCAGGGAAGTGTGCTTTAAACCTAATGTAATACCCTCTGATATGGAGGATCCATGGAGCCCATGGACAGGCTCTTGCCCTGTCCTCAGCTTGGATCTTTGCAGGTAGTCTCTGTCACACAAGATCCACATGAGTTTGTAGAACTGAGTTTCAGCATATTCTGAAGGAGTCTGCAAATTATTTGCATTTATAAGGCATCAGCTAGAACCTGATTACCCTTAAAACATGAGATTTCATAGCACTGCCTGTTTTCCTGCATCTGGTTGTCTGACATCTGAGACATGAGGATGAGAAAATGAACAGATAATCCTTAGATTTGCAGTCTTAATTAGTATATGACAAGATAAAAATATCTGGTAAGTACTTACTATCTGCTGAGTCAAAGGAAAAGGCGATAATTTTGCTTTATTTCTCAGAGAAATCAGGGGAAGGTATTTTCAATGTATTTTCAAGGAGTTTCAAGTTAGCAAATAATCATTATTATGGAACATTGTTCTCAAAAATTACAGTAGAGAGAGCACTGCAGAATGTAGTAATGGTTCCTATTTGTTGTGTAAATGGACATTTACACATTTACACATTACATTTACCTTATGCTGGACTTTTAAATCTTTCTCTCAGTTGCACTAATATCAAATGACAAATTAATCCTCTTGTATCAATAGTGATTATGCAGTAAATTTTGTGGTGTAATACATCTTATGCTCAGGTTTATGGCATTCACTTTTAAACAATACCATTTTCAGAGCAACCAGATACAAATATTTGACAATTTATTTAAATCACGTTTTTAACAGACAATTTTCCAGGATAATAAGGTAAGACCATCCCCCTGTGTTTGTGTCATTTTCAATTCCTTGAGTGTTTCACGAATATACCCTTACCAGGAGGCATATTTTGAAGTTTTCAATGATTACTGTGACAAATGCTGAGAGAGGGAACCCTTTAATCACAAAAGAAACTGACTGTGCTCAGTAAGTCCATTAAGATATTTTTTGCATTCCCAGGTGGCCTCTTGGAATAACTGGCCTTAATTACAACCTTTTTAGAAATAATGGCTGTGTGTTACTTTTCAAAGTATTCTAGCAGATTAAGATTAGCTATTTTGGGGTGTAGGCAATTCACCCTTTGGATCTGATATAACAAAAAATTTTAAGAGCCCCAGAATCTACTAAAAATTGAGTTTTAAGGTTCAGAGTAGCCACTTATTAGCACAGAAAACTACAGAACAATTTAGAGCTAAAAGTACATGCTGCTGCTTCAACAGCACACGAGCTTGCAGGATCAGGACTGGGAAACCCAGGGGCATCACTAAATTTTTCCTGTGGTCTCACTGGCTGTTCACACCAGAATGAAGGCTCCAATCCTACAGACATTTACAATTGCACTTCATTTTAAATGGATGATCCCTGTGCATATCCACTGAAAATGTTCAGCTTGTCTGCTCGGAGAAAACCTCTTTATTCGACTGCCTAATGTACTTCAGCCTCGACACAAGTTTTAGCTCACTATAACAGTATTTGAAACCCTGTTCTCAGTTGCCTGCCCCCATTCCCAGTCCCTGCTCTTGGTGTTTCTTTAGCACAAGAGCTTCCTGGAAATAAGTTTGGGTTCCCCATGGCACGGGAAACTTTTTCGTGTTTTCTGTTAACACTGCTATGAACAAATACTCTCTCTCTTTTTTATTGGCTTTACCTAGCCAGGATTTTAGTGTTCATGATTTGAAGTGTCAGCTTGCAAAATTCACAGACAGAAGTCATCTGCCTCCTTCCTTCTTTACAGTAAAAATCCGCAACAATTTTGCTCTTGTAAGTGTTTTTATGGCTGATTGCAGGACAAAAGAGGAAACATATGACTTGCCTACTTGGGGTATCTTGAGAAGAAGGTAGCTGCTCCTTTTGTTGTCCTTTTCTTTTTTTGCACATCACTGACTGCTCTGAAGTGAGCTATAAAATGATGATACAATTATGCACAACAGTAAGACAACGAAGCTGGAACATTTCTCAAGAGCAGCTCTGCGTTAAAGGTGGGCTTCCCGCTGTTTGAAGCCCTGTAAAGGGTCTGCTCCACTTTGGGCAATTATTGTTAGAAATGTTAGCTGAGATTTTGCTCCAGCTGAAAAATGCTGTGTAGGCAGATCTGCCGTAGGAGTGTGAGCCTGGGCCTTCCTTTATAGTCGAAAACAGATTGGAAGAGGAAAGGAACATTTCTTCCTGTGGACCCACTCTGCCCTCCTGGCAGGAAGCTCTTTGCAGCTGCGCTGCTGGCCACCTGTGACAGCAGCGCTCAATAGCTGGATATCCTGTTGTACGGCTCGGCTTCTCAGCTGTCCAGGACGGCTATGTGGAAAGTAAATTGTGACTTTCCAGGGTTTTAAGCATGCCAAGATCAGGTACGAGAAAAAAAAAACAACGGACACTGGAACTTGCCGGATTCCAAATCTTTTTGGCACACTGAAATTAACGCACTTTGTTTCCAAAACATCCTCGTGTGTAATACTTGCATGTGTGTAAGAGCAAGAGAAAAAATATTTTATCGCACCCATAGTTTCAGATCCTCAGCAAATTATTAAGGAGCTAACAGCTAGGGGAGAGCAACTGAAATGAGTAAACATCAAAACTAGCCACAAAATTCCAGTGTTTAGATGGAAAACCCAAATTGGTTCAAATAAAAATGTCTATGAAGGAGCCTTAGTTTTGGCCCTTTTCCACTCCTTTGTGCAGGGAAAATCGGAGCATGTGGTTTCCTTTCCCAGTGACGTGGGACAGAGGGAGAACGGGGATTTTAAAACAAATCTGGAAAACCTTTCTAAGCATGAATCACACTTTTAGATCTTGGTAGATTTTTTTTTTTTTTTAAAGGACTTTACACAGGTGAAGGCATTCTACATATCCCAGGACCTAAACTTTTTGCCTGTAAGGAAGAAGAGAGAACAGACTTACTTCATTATATTGTACCTTTAGATAAATATTTTATAGTGGTTTTCTTTGAAGCATTGATTCTTACCTTGCAAGTAAGATACAGGCTGCCTTGCTTGTGTCTTTTGTAGTCTAATAACTCTTATACTATTATGGTAAGTTAAATAAACCATAAGATTCCTGGGAATTTAAAAGTTGAATGGATGGACAAACTGTCACTTATCCTTAGACTTAATTTTGTCTGACAACTAAACAAGCATGGAATAGTAATACACCACTGTACCAAAGTTGCATTCATGTTTTTTACAGGAAGTTCCTTGACACTGAATTCTAGTGAGTCTTGCTATCTTACTCTTTTAGATCTTTTTGAAAGCCCATCTAGAATGAAATTCATTTAAAAGAATTCTGTAAACATCAAATCTAAATGTAAAGCTACTGAGAAACACATTTATGTGATCACTTACAAGCCTATGTTTTGGGGTGTTTGCTTTAAAACTTTAGACATACAAACTTAGCTTCCTTAAATGCATTTATTGTTACCTACTAATGAAACTGCAGCAAATATACATACACAGTTCTTCCATGTTTCTGCACACATGAAATACTAACTATGAGGTTGTTAGGTGTCACTGAGGCTGATAAACTGTCATGAAGAATTTAAGAAAAAAACCGACAAAGTTCTCCAGAACTAATTGTTCCAATAACAGGGGCCACAACTCACAATACAGAAATATAATGAGATATGCCATTGTACCAGAGGTCTCCTTCAAGCTTAGTCAATGATTAGTGTGTCTGAGTGTGAGAGAGAAGTGACATAAAAACGTATTTATTCAAGCAGAAAGAAACAAAGATCACACATAGTAGATGTGCTCAGAGATCAAGGCACCCAGAAAAGTGTAGGCTTAGTGTCCTCCTACAAGAGATTCAGAGCACAGAAATTAGCTGTTCTTGGAGCCCACCTTTGTCAATGACTTTAGGTATATTCTTTGTGAATAACAAAAGGACATCAAAGAAACTGTTCACTCTGCAATTTGTCTTAATCTCTAAGATCCACCAAATCAGCCAAAGAATCTGAAAGAGGAAAGAATAACATATCTGAATACTTTGCCATCAAAAAAAATCTTGAACCTAACTGCTAATTTAGGAAATTTAACACTGAGTGGTGAATCCTTTGCCTTGTCCCTCTTTCATAACTCTCAAATTAACCAAAAGTATATTACCTAATCCCAGTGGAATACTTCTGAATTAACTGGACTAATGCTAGGTTAGCATTTGGCCACACAAGTGACAGCTAAAACAAAAGGGCTAGCAGATATCTCTAACATGATTTCATTAAAAAAATCAGATGAACTTTCATGGAAAATGTTGTATGGTATTCCCACAGTCCCATTTAGGTTGCTTCATCTAGTGCAGTAAAGCAAAACTAAATCTTGTTTTAAGAAACCACTGTCTTCTATAATATGAGAAATATTAATTTGTCTAATGTATATTAAAGAATACTATTAATCAAAAAAATCTGATGTCTAGATTTTTTCCAGATGAGCAGACTCTAGACTGGGATTTCTCAGCATTGACGGTCTCCCCTGTTAATTTCATTGAGAATGCCTTTGTTTTGTTTGCAGGAACTCATCTTTCTCCCTATGAGTGTGTAAAAGGTCATATGTTTCCACAGTGTTTCTGCCTAACACAGTCAAAAGAAAGGGTCTTTTTAATCATGACATGCTTGCATTCAAGCACTCTGGTTCTTAGAAGACCGCTTATTTTGTTGTTCCTTTTCTCTTATTTATTATAAAGGTTAAAGTAAAAATTATAATTAAACCTGTTGATTCACTTGTCCTTTTCTTGAGAAAACCTATCTTCTTGTTTGAAGAGAAAGTCCTGAGTGCTAAGCCTTCCCTGTTAATGTGTGTGCAAGCCCCACTTTGTTGTGAACTTTACCTAGGCATTAGGACTGTCTCTTATGCAAGTGTTACACCTGATAAAAATAATTGCTACCCCTATATATGATTACAGTACATACAAGAAAACAGGAGATCAGTCCATAATAATGATAAAGTACGTAGGGACAACCACAGGTTAAAAGTAGAGATATCATTATTGTACATTCACTGGTAATTAGGAACTACAATGCATGGAACACCTGGGGAATATGATGGCCTTTTGCTGTTCATTAATTCATTTGCTACTATTATTATTTTGTTTTACTGAGCTAATTGTGTGTCAAAATGTCTCAGAAGAGTATCCTATTGGCTAGATTGAAGCTTTGTCCTTCATAGAAAGATACATCAATACTCCAGAGTTTCCTTCAATGCCAAAGTAGCGCTCATTATCACTTTTTTTCCCAAAATTGGTCAGACAGCTGTATCATTCACTGCATTTTTTTTCCTACATATTAAATTTGATGAGGTCCAGGCATAATGCTATTTCAGTTTGGAAGAAACTTGGTTCTTAAACTACCATAAAGCTTTTATTCCAAGCCAAATGTTCTGTAGAAAATTTCACGGGTTGAGAAAAAAATAGGTCAGATTTCTTTCTTTGAACATGAATAAAATGCTGCAGTTCTAGTAGACAAACACACACACAAAGATAAAATACATCTTATAAAATTACTAACTAAAATTACTACTAAAAATTAATAAGTGATATTCCTGTTAAGCAAGAGGACAGAGAGTTATCACACAGTCCATTATGGCTCCCACAATTCCACTTCATTAATTTCAGTTAGGGAAAAAAAATGGAAACCTAGAGTATTGTTCAAGGGGCAGACTGGGGTTAGACTATAAGAAAGGAACACTTACTGCATGGTGCTTGCAGCAGAGCAAAGGATTATTCAAAATATTAATGCAAAACAAAACCTGCTCATTATATGATCATGTGAACAAAGCCTGGTAGCAGTAGAGCCCACAAAATAATTCAACATGCATCTACAGAGTACATCTGAAGAAGTTACCTCTTTCTGGCAAATGCGTGGCTTTTTGTTTTAGTTTCGTGAAGCTTTCTCCCCTAGTCTGAGCATGCCTTCTGAAGGAGCATAGAATCATAGAATCATAAAATTGTCTAGGTTGGAAGAGACCCTTGGGATCATCGAGTCCAACCATCTACCCTACTCTACAAAGTCATCCCCTACACCATGTCCCTTAGCACTGCATCTAAATGGCCCTTAAACACAGCCCCTGGAATCCAAGTAGCCCCTTTGTTCCTCACAACCTGGCATGCAAATTATAAGCAACCAGAATAACAACAAAAAGAATTGAAACTTGGCTGTCTTCCCATGGACATCAGTTACAAGAATATACTTTACAGTCTTTTCTAATCTATACTGGGACTGGAACTGAAATAAATCACCCTAGCATCACAAAATTTCTAATTTAAGTAGTGTGTAGTTGTATCAATGTGCAGCAAAACATTTAAAACATTCATGTCTCTTATACCTCCTGATATGTCTATTCAAGGACTGTCCACTGAGTCTATTAGTTTTTCATTGCCTTTCTCTATAATCAATCTTAGGCCCCTATGACTTCAGAGAGGCATAAATTATATGCAGAATAGAAAATACATGTAAAAATCTCAGATTTAATTAGAATGCAGTTTTCCAGATTTTTTTCTGATATTTGTGTCACTATTAATGGGAAAAGTATAGCTTTCGCATTAGGATTGGAAGAAGGGAGGGACCTGAAAACAAGACATTTATTTCCTGGAAATTGTGAAGGTTTCAAAATTCATTTTCATGCTCTGTGAGATGAAAATGGGTCATGCTCATATTTACATAGAGAAAAAAAAACCAAACCAAACTTGAGAAAGAGCAAGAAGAGTCAAAGAGTTGATAAAGACATACATCTGGTCCTGTTATGACTGGAGCAATCATCTTAACCACCAGCTTGCCAGTTATTTCATTCATTTATCTACTGACACTCTTTTCCTTCATAGGAATAATCTATTATCTGTGGCACAGAACAGCTCTAGTACCAGAGCCACCCTATTCCAAAAGACATACATAAAGAAACCCAAAAAACCTGCCATTAAACATCATGGAAACATTTGTGTTAGTCACATTAAGATAATGAAATGGCAGGAATGTGGTGAATCTTCATGATGTCTGACAGTCAAACAGTTAACTCCTGATGGTTTAGTCAAGGCAGACTGGAGAGCATTCAACCCAAGAAATTTAGCCGCCTTCTGTTTTACATTTTATCTTGTTAATACAATCTTTCTAGTTCAGCACATTCTCCTTTAGGGCATGTCTACACTAAAGTAGATAGGCCACATCTCACTTAAGGAGCTTCCTAAATTGATTGGGCTTAAACCAGCTCTCTGCCAGGAGACACATAACCACATTCATATGGCACTGGGGAGGTTCCAGCATCTCTACAAAGTCTGTGAAAATGGGCTTGTTTTGTGCAGGTGGCCATTTTCAAAAGTGTAAAATTTCTCAAGTGTAAAACTTATTTTCATCAGTACTTCAACAAGGTGCCAGGAAATTACAGAAGGAGGTTGCTACATCAGCCTTTTCTGCCCCTCTCCCAAGCAGTTAGTGAGTAGCCTACACAGTATTTTATGCCAGATCTGCCACAACTGAACTGGAAACTGCACTCTCTTTGAGCTCAGAAGCTGAAGCAGTACTGCTCTGTAGGTAATGAGGCTTTGGGATAGAGGGGGAAAGTATAAAAGCAAGTAGATTTCTTTTCGTGTTCTTTCTTGTAAATAGGCTTGATGAAATATCTATTACGTGCTGGCCAAAAAAATCTCTTTGATTTTAAATTTCACGGCTGTTTAGTTTCAGGGGGAAAGGCCCCTAACTTCAACAAATTATGACCTTTTTTCATCATTTTACAAACAAAACAATAATTTTAGAACACCACAAAAGAACAACGAACAGTTTGGGTGAAGCTATGTGTCAAAATTTAAATATACCTGTCATGAGACTACACATCTCCTGAGGAAAGCTAGCAGCAAAGCTCTATCTTACTTAATGTCTCAGACGTACTTATGCAGTTATGAGACTTTCACCCAATAAAAAATCAATAATTTATACTAGAAATCCTGCTTGTGTCTCTCCTAACTACCAAATAATAGATGAAAACTGACAGATAAAAGCCCAGCTTCAACAACATCTCAGAGAAAGATACCATGTACATGCAGGGCATCAGTTAAATCTGTTCTCCTGAGTATGTACTATGCAATGATTGGAGCTGGAAGAAAAACTCAGCTGAGGAAAGAAAAATAATTAATCTTTAGCTTTGGATAGCAATAAATTATCTTAGTTGGACTCCAAATAACAGGACAAGAAGGTCACAGGGCAATTTAAGAGGCATTCATGCTTCTTTCTTCCATCTTCATTTAAGATCACATTGAAAACCTACAGGGGATGCTACCAATAAAATGTCTGGATCACTCTGAAGTCTGAAATGTAAGATTCATGGGGTTACAGAGAGAGCTAGCAAGCAAGTGGGAGCCTGTTTCCTGCTGCCTGGTCTAAAGGGCACTCTCCTGGGACTATATCCTGATCTCTGTTCCCAAGGATTTTTCTTTAAGCAGTCTTTGGATGCAATGCACAAGCAACATTCAGAGCAGAGTCTGAATGCCAACCTCCCCATTTTCAAACACACCTCCTTAACCAGGGGCTGCAGTGTCATGCGTTCAGTCCTGGGCTCTCACAACCTGCACATTACAGACTGCACATTTTCCGACCTTCAGCAGCAAGTGTGGAGACCCCCACCTTCTCACCTCTGCCATCAACTAGGACATGTTGTATCCTCCTGAGAAATATGAATGTGGACCTCTTCAGGCTCTGGAGGAAGCTGAATGCCTACTTGTTGCATTAGTACTCTGACCACTTAGTGACTATGAAAATGTGGGCATTTCTCTGCCAGCTGTGGTTTCATGTGAAAGAGACCATAAATGTTGTACTTTATGCTGAATTGTGCTGGCATTGCATATCAGCACATTTTCTCACAGATGGGGTGCCTCAGAGATGCTGAGTATGCAGCCAGAATGAAGGATGAACTAGTGCACCTACCACGCTCGCAAACCAAGCTATACTAGCCTTGCCCCTTGTGGCCCCTGAGGTGTCGCTTCTGGGAGCCATTTCTCCTAGATCCTGTAAATAGGGCTGCATGGCTTTTTAACGATCTTAATCAAACCCAGGCATTTGACCTGAAACTGGAGCTGTAAAATCAACAGTCTGTCTGGTCTACTTCTAGGGGGCCTGAGTAGCCAGGTGATGTTTTTAACTATTCTCTTTCTGGAATTAGGAAACAAATTTTCCTTAAAGTGATATTTGCCACAGTTCCTTAGGAGAACAGAAGCCCACAGACAATAATTTATTATATGAAACAAAAGAAGAAAAATCTTTTCAGAAACATTAGCTTGCACTGTTCTATGGAATTTGCTTTAACAATTGTAATTCAAAAAGAAATGCTCTCAAGCACTTGAAGTACCTAAGCTTAAGAGACTTTTTCTCTGTGTCTCCTGAATTTGATATTCAATTTAGATCATGTTGGTGTCATCTTTTCAAACAGCTTATGTTTTATTTGACAAGTTAATTTTTAGCAGACAACAAAGCAATCAGAAAGCTTCTCTGTCAGAGCACCCCTTGCTCTCTGTCTGCTTTGCATGGAAAGAGTTCCCCACATCTTCTCCCCTCCCTGTCTTCTGACCTCTCTATCTCATGATGTACAAAGCAAAACATGCCCTTGGTCCAACGCACAGATCTTTTCTTCACAGTCAGTGAAGTTCAGTCCAAGATTTATGCTAACATTTTCTTAGAAGATGCATGATTTTGTTTTGTTTTCCTAATCAGACTACATTAATATTTTACCTCTGCATATCCCTATTTTTCAGTGTTTTGTTTCCCTTGAATTGATCTAAATTCCTGGGAACATGATTACCCAGAGCAATTGAATAGAATTGTTGTATGTTTCCTGAGCCTACGTCAGACTTCATTAGTACACAGTGGCACTGACACCCATCTTGCTTCTAGCTGAGGGCTAGGAATCCACACAAAAGGCATGGGTTCTCCAGCATTTGATATTTGCCAATAAATAGCTAGATTTTATGGCTGCTTGTGACAATCTGCTTTGGAAAATCAGTATCTTAGCTGAAATTGTACCCAAAGGACAGAGGAAGCCTGTTCACTCATAATTTTTTCAATGTTGAAAACCCATAATGTATTATAAGTCCTTGAAATCCAAGGCCTGAATTCTACAGTTGTGCACTACTCTCCTACAATTGATAATAGAATAGAAAAATAAATAATATGAAAATTTCTCTTCTCTACTCGTCATACTTCCAAGGCAGCAAACACGAACTACTAATAAGAAAGCTTAACAGTTCTGCAGTTTACATAATAATTACAACACAATAGGAAATGCAGGTAACTGCATTGAGCCTACCAAAAGTCTCCTATTTGTAGCAAGATGTATAATGATGAAATTCATTCCACTGTGACAACAAGGTGCTGGCATCTGGCATGGAGGTTGCATTTCATATTCTCTTGGTAAAAGATTTAGATCTTACTTCTTGTACTACTCGGGGCCTTTAACATTAATCTAGATAGAATAATTTCATTGTGAGAGTAGATCAATTGTATGGACCAGTTTCTTCTCTGTGAGGCTTTTGAGGCAAATAGCAAAACCTGGTTATAAACTTAAAAAAGACAAGCTAAAAATCAAGCTACAAAATCCACACTTACCTCCAGAAATAAATAAATTAAACTTATGATTAGAGAAAAGACTATTCAACACTCAGTGAATTCTGTTGGAAACCAGACCACTTATTTGAGTTTAGGAATGCAACTTTAGGAATACTATTTTTTTAAAGTGTTGGCTGGTACGTTTTGCAGAGCAGTTCATCTGTTTTATTTCTGTGAGCAATGAGCTCATCTGTTCAGAGCCTTTATATAAACATGTGGGTTTGGAAATAAACAAATTCTATTCACTAAAAAGATGCCCATTAACACAAGTACCTTCTTTTATATCACACATATATCTGCTGATTGTATGGAATTAAGTCAATTTAAGTATATTTAACTGAACTATATTTAAGATTTACAAGGAACTGCATTGAGACAATAATCATACGAATACCTACCGAGATCACAGTGTAATTGTTTCAAGCCTCTCAAACATAGGGGGCACCACAGGGAAACATGTTTTTATTTGCCTTTGCTTCAGAGAGCATGAACAGCTGAACTGTGTTACCTTAGAGGTAGAATACTAGCAACATTTCCCAGTGGCTGCCTGCTTTGTAGACTTTAATCCAAAGAGTTGACAATAAATTCAATGCCGCTGAAAGCTACACAAGGTTTTGTATCCATGAATTACAGGTGTTTTAAAAATTGTTTATATTAAGGTCTTGAGAAAGGTCTAAATCTTGAGAAAGAAAGTCTTTTTTTGCTGTTTATTGAGTTTACAATATATTCAAATAATGTTATGTTAAAGGTGCTAAGCTGCACTTCTGTTAGGTGTATGCTGCCATTTCAGAGATATAAGTAAACTCAATTTAACTATCTTCTTTTAAAAACATGTCTTTTACCCGATTTCAGATAGATGTGCCATTCCTGTTGACAGTGCCCTTAGAGGTTTCCATGGCAGAAAGGGAAGAGCCTGAGTAAGGACTGCCCATCCATTCCCTTTTGCCTCACCTATGATTCCTATCATCTTCTTCATTTTCTCCTCAGCAGCCCAGCCATAAAACCAGTGAGACGACCTGGGCTAAAAAAAGTTTGGATTTCAACTTATTCTTAATACTTATTATTGCTCTATGGGACAGAAATTAAACAGAAGAGCAGAGAGTCCTTAAGGCAGCGTTGCCACTAAAATGCTTCACGCTGTGGGACCAGAGCTCAGAAGTGTAGTTCCACGTAGATTTTATCTGACAACAAAGCTGTCTGAAGAAGATCTTTTCCCCCTGACCTTAACTGTGTTCTTCTACCCTCTGCCACAAATTAATGTCTCTCCTTTACACTGATGCAGTCTCCTCTCCTCTCCTCTTTTTTTTTTTTCTGACACTTTTCTTGAAATATGTCATCAACACAACAGAGAAGGCAGAAAACTAGATGAGGAGAAAAATAACACATAGGCAGATAGGGAGTATTTTGCTCCATAGAGGCAGTAAGAACACACAGCACTCTAGTTCTCTCACAATACTCTTGCTGTTCCCTGGGCTTTGACACTATCGGTGTCACCCCAACAAGTCAGTGACTGAATTAGGGACAGAAATCTAATCCTTGTCCTGATCTGATATGCTGATTTCCCTATCTGTCCTGTTTACTCCATAGGGGTTTGGCCCCAGCTGTTGGAATAGCACCTGAATTTTCAGAGGATCTTTAACTGTACAACCAGTCCTTGGGCAATAAAGTTATTGGTGAATGTTTATCATACTGTTTTTTGCTGTGAACTTAACTTGACTTGGATTCAGTTCACTCAGGCAATTTACAAGCAGACTGTTGAAATTATTTGCTACGCCAAAAAGATTATTCCACTTTTTCAATATGGTTGCTTTAGCAAAGTCCATTTAAGTGAAAACAAAACAAAGCAAAACAAAAGAAAATATAAATGGTGGGTTTTGATGAAATACACAGAGCTTAAGACCTTCTACACTTGATTAAATTTAGATGTGTCGAAAAAGAATTCATCCACCAAATGCCTCATGCAGACCTTATTTAACCAGGTATTCTGTGCTTTCTTTTCTTTTAAATTAAGACTGAATTTTTAATTTTTTTTTTATCAGATATTAATAAATCTGTAAAACTCCCTTTGCTTCTGAGATATTATTTTGTTGAAAAGATGAGAGGTAATTTCTAATGGAAAACTGGGGCAGAAAACCTGAGAATTTTTTATTTCTTATGTTTTATAGAGAAAATACTTTTCTGACAAGCTAGAACTTCTCTGATAACTTCTTAATTACATTTCATTTTGTTGCACAAAGCAGTTTGAGAAAACTTTATTTTTTTGACTGCTATTAAAAATGAGAAATATAAAAAATGTGCTTTTATCAGTTACCACAGCCAATCGGTCTCTTCCAAAGAAATAAAGACATCACATTGCCTTTAAAAATTGGCTGTAAAAGTAGCGTCTTCTAATTCAAGAGCTCTGTCCTTTGCATATAATAAAACCTTGTATTTAGAATTGCATCTGCTTTGGATTATTAGCTGACAGAAACAAATTTAATGTCTTGTTAAAGCCTTTTAGCACAGCAGAAAGAGCATGACAGAGCTGTAGTCTTTTCCATCTTGTATGGCAACAACTGGCTTGTTTACAAAATTTTGAGCAATTACGTGCTGAGGAAGTCCACTTAAGACAACTGCATTTACTTTGCTGTTGGAGAGATGAAGTGTTTTGAGCTGTGTTTTTATTTCTTTCAACTGTAAGTGGATGATTAAGCATTAGAAAACACAAGTTCAACTTGACTTTCAGATTCTCAGATTTGAGTTTGCAGCATTAGCAGTTACTGCATTGCCTCGTATCTTGTCCCATTTGAAGGAAAACAACCACAGGCAGGTCTGCATTATAATGAGTTGCTGGTATCAATTTTTGGCTTGCATTTTTGACCAAAATTTCACTGCTAGTGTTTTTTTAAGAACAAATTTGCACTGGACATGCAGCTTATTTCACAATATGACTGAGGTCATTTAGGAAAACATCTTAATACTGCTATCCAAAAGAAGCCTTTTGCAGGATTTTGCTAGTATAACTTTACAGAAAAGTCTCAGTGGTATAGATGAACCACAAGAGCCAATAAACAAGAGCTTCCAAAGACCAGATCTTTCATGGGCACTTCCTGTAGCAGTGTGATACTGTCAGGGGGAACTCTTTACTTTGGGCAATGAAGAAGACTTCTATGGTGTGTGATATGCAGTTCAAGCAAAGTTGGTCAACAGAAAACTTCCTTATGAGTCTTGAGGCCTGGTGCTATAGACTGTGAAAACACTGGTTCAAAACTTGGTCTTGTCAAAGCTTGGGTACAAGTATTCCCTGGATTCTTCTTGTTACTTTCAGCCTTCAAGAAGCAAACAAACAAAAAATCCCTGACTCCAGTCAAGTCAACAAAATATGGAGGTAGTCCCAGCTTCCTCTGGATGTTAACCTCCTTCAGCTGGTAGCCCTTTCTCTCTCTTTTTGCAGCCAGAAGAGCCCTTTTCTCTCATTTGCCTGTGAATAAACTCAGCACAGCTGTGCCAGTCATGCTCCAGGGCACGTCTCAGCAGTGAGGGCCAGGCAGCTGTGGTCTCTTCCCAAAGAAGGCTGGCCATTTGGCTAGGAGCTTTGGAAGGGGTTATATTGACCATGTCATGGAGAAAAGTGCCAGCTACATGTGATGGCTGGGAAAATCAGTCTGGAAAGAGAATTAAGAGTACACAACCTAACAATGATTCCTTTAATGTGCTGTGGATTGGTAATGTTTTTGAACAAAGTAGAAGAGAATAGCCTAGAGTGCCTGCAGAGGGGGAGGAGGAGGAGACAATACCCTTATTGTCTTTTAACAAAAACAATTCTGAAGTGTACCTTAGCAAAACTCATGGCTTGAAATCTTTTCTCTTTCCAGTTCAGGCCTGATGCGCAGCATGTTCCCCTGGTGTTCCCCCATCCTTAATTGCATGTATACCCAAAGACTATTGTCCTGAGCACATTTTACTACTGAAAGGAGAAAAAATCATTGAATGGTTGAAAAGCTGATTGACAAGGATTTCCCCTCCCCCCCTTTCCCCTCCCGAATTTTTAAATACTTTCAGCAGTGCTTCCTTATGGTCTTAGACAATGCCACCGACCCTTTTACAAATCATTGTACACGCTAAAGAGTGAAACTTTATACACAGCTAAAATGAAGCTTTTTGGCCAGGTTTTGACAGCTGTTATTCTAAAACAATGTTTTGGCTCTGATCAAAAATATGACTTTATTTCCTTTTGGGTTTCTACCAGAAGCCATATGACTCTGTTTGATAAATGTGGAGGAGGGGTGGGAGCAAGAGAGCAAGGAGCTCTTTCAGCAGCTTTCCCAATAGAGTACAGACTGCAAAAGGAAAGGATGAAGGAATCTCATTTATCCAAGGTGTTGGGTGTATGGTAGGTCGTCCCTGAGATACTATCTGAAGAGAGGTGGAAATCATGCATCACACATTTATTATCAAAGATGAGGACCTGCAGTGCAAGATCTGGAGATGAGACTGCATTTTGAATTTTTTACTCTTCTCTGAAAAGTGAAAAGGTATTCATGCACAGGGTGGTATTTATATTGCTTTAAGAGTCAGAAGTTGAACCACCATTAGGTTCATAAAAGTGCCAGGTGGAGCTAAGGTAGGTGGGACCTGTGTCCTCACACCCACTTTATATTACTTGCTCAAGTACCTAACTTACTTATCTTTGTAGGGCCTCAGCTTGACTTTTGACCACAGGTAATTGCTGTGGTTGCTTTTGCTAAAACCAACTCTGGTTTGAGACCATATCAGCATAAGAGGCGGTCCAAGCACCTGGGCAGGCTGAGCTGACACTTACCTGAGTCTGTAAGAGTTCTGAAACACAGCAGCGTCCGAAAGGTGATGTGAGCTGAGGGAGCCTCTGAAAGCCTGCCAGGTTTCACCAGAAAACCATTACTGGCTGCAGCAGGTGGTAACTTACAAGTATAGAAATTATTTACGTGGGGATTAAAATAGGATGTTGAAGTACAAGTTGGTTGGGATTTCCAGAAATGTAAGGAAATGAAGTTTATTGCCTATTATGGTATTATTTGCACTAAACAGCACAGGTTTGAAATTCCCTTTTAAAGGCCACTTTTAAATATTGAACAAAAAGCTTTCAGTTGAATCTTTCAGGTGAACCTTTTTGAGACCAAACCCCACCAAAGTTTGCCAAGTTTGTCACAGTGGCACAAGCATAGCTGAATTCTTTCCATCTCCCCAAATACTGCAAAGGGGAATATTGCTACAGCAGCATTAATTCAGGCCTTCTTCATTGTTCTTTCACCAAAACAAGACTATTCTGAAATTTTCCATATCTAGGATGAACAAATAAATTCTGGAGGTAGGACTTGGAATGTGTGTAAACACAGATTCTTAGAAAATATAGTGGGAAAAAGAAATAATCTGTTAGTTTCTCTGCGTCAGGATGCCAGCAAGGAAAGACTCCTTTAAAAAACAGTGTATGTTTATGGTGCATGGTATGTGTGTATATGTCAATATATGGATTTCTAGCTTAAAAAGTGGATTTTAGGAGTTGTTATCTTTTGCAAGTCATAATAAATATAAAGAATTGAAAACTGTGGACAGAGGGGATGTGTGTGACAGCTGTCAAAGACATATTCACCCACACAGAATATATGAACTATTTAAATTTACCAAGGTCACTATGATTTGTTGAATAACTGCTGATCCTGCAAGGTACTTTGCATGACTGAGCAGATGTGCATGATATGCCAAAGGAAACATTTCATAAATTTTGGAAGATGAAAATAGCAACATGTTTTAAATTAAATTAAACAATAATTCAAAATCCATAAAGTAGTGAACAATTTTTAATAGATCATCTCAGTGTAACCTATTAATATTCTGGCAATAAAAGTATTCTTCTGAACTGAAAACTAGAATATTTCTCAGTATTCCTCATCTGCCTCATTTGCAATGCTTAATGTAAAATTTACTGGCTAGTACGTCATAGCAATTATGAAGATGAAGAAAACAGCAATAATCTAACAGACTGCCTCTGTTATTGTCACAGAGATATAGTCTTCTGGTATAAGATTGGTAAAGACACTTTGGTATCAACTCTCCTCACTCCCCCATCTTTGGTAGAGACAAGACAGAAAAGAATTTACCACTAGCAATCAGGCCTGGACCTGGCACAATGAACAGGGAAGACAGAATGGATGGCTGCTCGAGAAACTCATTAGGACATTCTCTGTTTAGTTCCTTACCTCTTAAACTTAACAATATAATAAATAGATAAGTTATAACAATAGTAATAATTCCAGTTTTCCTACCTAATGTATTCAAAACCAATTTCTTCCTTGAAATTTAGGTGAATAAAACAACTTTGATGAGGGGATTCAAGTAATGCAGCAATTTATTACAACTTTCTAGGAAATGGACACACTATTATCTGCACTCAAGCACAACATTTTTTGGAAAGGATTAAGGAGCTTTTTAAAATGTCTTCCTTCCTTCATTTGTTTTCCTTTATAAAGCCTGCATATTCTTTTCAGCTTGGTAAGTACCAGCACTTTTTTTTTTTTTTTTTTGTCTTCTACTTTTTGAGAGAAAGACATCTGAGAGTGTCATAAGTGACAGTATTCCATATGCAACACATTTTGGCTGGATTTTTTTAAGGACTGAAAAACCTGGAAATTGCTAAACTGGACAGGCCCAAGGTCCATCAAATCCAATATTCTATATGAGAGGGTGGCCACTTCATGACGGTTGTGAAAAAGAGATATTGAAACTTCACTGTAAACTATTACACTGGAAGAATGGAATAATCTTCCCTTCAGGAAAAATCTGGCCTTTTTCTCTATTAGCTATTGCAATAATTAAAAACAAAAGAAAAATGTGCAATTTTCTTTCTATAAATAATATCGAATTGTAACATTGGCTTTTCCTGTTAGCCTTGTAAACTTCCAAACACTGTATTCAGGAATTCCTGTGCCAATGAAATGTAGACCTGACGTTTATTTCTCTGTTCTTTAAGACAGTATTCATTATTTTCACTGAAATACTGCAGCAATCTAAACCAGATGCTATTTTAGTTCAGCTATTTTAGTTTAGAAAGAAGAGAAAACTAAGGAAGTATGTGCTCTAGTCCTCCCTTGCTCTTTCTCTGCTCTTCAAGCTATTTTGTACCTACTGTGATGACAGGGATCGTAGTTTAAATGCACTTCCCCTTAACAATGTAATTAGAATACCATGTCTTTTGTTTTTTAAAGGTAATGGGAATATTTTGTAAAATTCTTAGAAAGGAATTGTTGGAATAGTCCTTTAAAAGGAAGTGTTGAAAATCTTACAGCTTAAAACGCTTCATAGGTACATTTCTCTTCCTGTAAAGACTTTGTGGATTATTGTAGATATCTTCAAAATATCTAGTCACCAAGTTAATAGGAGACTGTGACACGAATTGAACGGTATAGGTAAAGCTCCAAACTGCGTAAAGAAGTACTAAAATCATTGCTTTTTCCTTTAACTTGCAAATGGCTGTGGCTTAGGGTAAACGCCTGAAATTTAGGATGGGATAGATTTTCTTGTCTCTTATTCAACCAAGTCAGTTCTGAGTTTTTAATTCAGTGCAGACATTTTTTTCATTGATATTTTAAAGAATAAACGCAAATGTCAAGGTATTAAAGTTGCAGATTCTTGTTGTAAATTTTCATTCTTCTCTCATTTTTGTTTGACTCTTAAGATGCAGGGAACAAAAAACTCTGCAAAGTTGACAAGATTACATTCATTTATTGTAAGTCTACCATTTATCCGTACAGCATGTGGAAACCACAGAATTAGTGGCACAGATCTATGACTTGTCATTTAGTTTAGAGAACACTTTTTACTGTGGAAAAAAAATAACAAACAAACACACACACACAAAAAAAACACAAAAAACCCCTCAAAAACCCTAAACAAAAAAACAGTGACTGGGTTTTTCATAATGTATTGGATTCTTTACAAAGCTTGAAATTAGAAACACCATTTAAAAGTAAGATACAATTGTATTTTGCTTCCCTGGTAAAGCTGTCTGATAACATTGCTTGTAAACAGGCCTTGAGTGGACTCCAGGATGAAGTCTAGTGCTCCTGCACAGAAACTGACAATTATGATGCCATTCTTGACAGTTATCAAAACGTTCCTTAAATACCTATGTTAGTGAATGTTATGAAAGTCTAACCACAGTGAACACAGACTCAGAGAGGATTGGGAGAGCAATGACAGACAGGGCAGGAGGAGATCACTAACCTCTTCAGGGCAAACAGAGCATCTTGACTTGGATACTCCTAGGACCACCAAAGGAAAGTGATAGGATTGGTGGGAAAGCCATTGAGAGGAACACCATCAGACTAAAGGGGGTTACTGCCTCCAGGAGGATGGGGATTATTGTGGGGTGTTGGGACAGTAAAATTTTGGAACTGTGTAAAACTTATGGAGTGTTTAAATGGGGTGGAGGAAATGTGAAAGTTATGGGAGATTTAGGGGGGAAAGTGAGGAGAGAGGGATGAGGGTGAATCAAGGGGGAAAAAGTATGGGACTCCTAAAGGAGAAGGGCATAAGAGAGATCAGTGAAGTGTAAACAGGCTGCTGCTTAGTACTCTTGTCTGACTGAGGCTGCATGTGATCTCTGCAGTCTGTCCTCCACTCATTAATGTGTACGCTCTCTATTCTGTGCGTGTGAGAACATTAGCAAACTACAGAGTGAGTAAGACATGACATCTGAGTGCCCGTGGCAGGAGTGGGCCCTCAAGGACTCATAGATTCATGGGCCAGCAACAGGAGGAGACCACGGTCTGAGGGCCAGCAACCAGAGAGACTGAGCATCTAAGGCCAGCTGCTGAAGAAATGCATATTATTTATGTATATATCCATTATTGAGAGTTTCAATCCTTTCCTGGCAGGAAGACAGGAGCAGGATGAGGCCATCTGCACTCTCATGTTTGTGTGAGTGCTGCTGGTGTCTGCATGGGTACTAATACAAGGACCACTGGCTGTGGTGGGTCTGTGTGACCAGGCATGTGTATGCTCTGTGTGTGTACCTACTGAGAACACAAGCCAAGCCACACTGCTAGGTGTAACTGGGGCAGGGACCTGTAGCATTCTCAACTCCGTGGGGCCAGGACAGGAGAGATCAGCTGGGACCAGCATTCTGCCAGGTTCAGCCATCTCTAACCAGTGACAAAGATGCAAGCTCTAGGCAGTCTGCTCCAGACTCTTAACGTCCCTAATCCTAAAGAGATTTCTTGATATTTGTCTACAATTTAAGATTACAATTTCCTGTTCCATCTCTGCTTTTTGCTTCTTTGGCAGAGAACATGGAGGACAGACCATGTTTGGAGACCAATGCAAGTTAAGTAAGCACACAAAGACTGCAGTGGTTAACTGAAATGGTCCACAGTTCTCTCCAGAGTGCTGTTGCCAGTTCAGTTATATTTAATGTTTCCCAATGCACTCCCAGCTTCAAATTCTGTAAATTTAATAGACTTGGGCCATGTTATATCACCTATTACTTAATACATTGAGCAGGCTTGGACTGAGACCCAAGTGAAACCTTAGTGAACTCCACCTGTTGCATCCCTCCATCCTGGTAGCAAGTCTTTCTCAGCTACTCTGTGGGTACATTTATCCAGCAAGATCATATACAACAGTAGTTTCATCAAGACCAGAGGTCCCTGGTGTGGCTATGAGAATGGCACCTGAGAGAGTATCAAAAACCTCATTAAGGTCAGGATATATGACACTACTGCTTCTCCTCTGCTGCCTCTGTCCTGTTATCCTGTCATGGTAGGAATTAGATTAATTTGAAAAAATCTGTGCTTGACAAATATGTGTTGGCTGCTACATGAGTCCTTTTGTTATACTAAGAGCTGTTGCACTATTGGTGACCCCAAGTCAGGGAGATGCTTCATAAGCAAATCAGCTAAACAGGACTGGGAGGACATGCTCAGTGATTCAACCTGCACTGGACAAGCAGTTTCAGACACTTTATCAAAAAAAGTCTGTGGCATATCATACAATCCACTCCATAACTGAAGCATTAGTAAAATATTTCACGTTACAACTGCAGGACAATAGCACTTTGGTTAAGAAGGAGACATAACCTGTACGAAAAAGGACAAGTATAGTAACTTTGCATCACCGCTAAAGCAATTCAAAGGATCCCGTTTAAGAGTATAACTGTCCCAACAGCAGCACTTATTGATGATTAATATTGTTAGGTTTTAATCAGATTTCTGATTGAGTGTATTTTTTATTAAGTATGTTCCAGTTAAGAATTTTTTCATTGAAAGTTTTAACAACACCTCTTAATTTCTCACTTATTGCTATAATTTTTAAATCTCTCCCAGTAATTCTGCATTTCAATTTTATAAAATGATTCTAGCATGTGATTTGTCAGAAAGATGTACAAATGAATTACAGCTGAATTGCATTACTTTGAAGAAGGTTTCTATAATTTGCTTGCTGAATGAGGCCTAGGAAACTTGGGTTTATTTCTTCCCTCCACTACCAACTTCCTCTTATAATTAATGCAAACAAATTGACAGGACCTCGTGTTACTATGATTTGTTGTATTCAGAAAGTTTCATGCTAATGCAAGGTTAGATCCATATGCTTGCCAAGACGTGAGGGAGGAAAAGCAACCTCTGTTTGTGGAAAGGGTAGATGAAGGTGTATATTCCTGAAAAGCTATAATTTTATTCAGTCATCTTCTATTTGCAGTAGTTTCCTCTTCAGACAAAGAATGACACTGGCTGTGATCTAACCTGTTTTTCATAGGTTCATATACTAGTTTCAGGCCATTTTTTTAAAAAAAAGTCTGTTATTTCTGTGTATGATTTTCTAAGATGACATCAGTCAATCTAATTTAGGGGCTTAATTTAAGCACAGCTTTGTTGACATCTTCAGTGCCTGCCCCAGGAGAAGCAGAGGTCATGAAGGTTGATTAACATAACTGTCTTTGCTGAAAAGCAAACCAAACCACACATAATTTATAGCTGCATATCTACTAGCAACGTGACTAGGAACAGTGGCACATGTGGCATATGTGCTTTTGATCCAGGTTACAGTAGCATATCCTCAAACCTCTGTATTCATAGGATGAATGGATGAGGCCCTGATACGTTCCTATATCTGTCCTAAAAGACAGAGCCAAGGACATGCCAAGAAACGTGAATGTTGTGTTTTCTACTCACTTTCCCAAAACAGCCTAACTGGCTCAATGTGAATTCTGTTTCCTGGTGGTGGTAACTTCATTTTTGTGAATCGTTTTGAGGTTTCTCATGCTTGATTGTCATTATTCTTCTCTGGATTTTTTCAGTAGGACTGTGGTATAGTACAACCAGTGACAACCAGTGTTCTAGATTCATCTAGCATCATTAACTTTGTGGGAAAGGGCAGCAGAGGATGTTATTCCAGCAGGCAGAGGCACACGTACTGGCACCATAGTTAGAGAAATCCACATGTAAAGTCATTTCTGCCACTCTCAAATCACTCTAAATGTGAAAAGAAGAAATAGGAAAGGTTAACGAAGAGGAGCTCCTGTTTAAGCATTTCCTATAACCCACCAGTAACAACTACATCTCTTAGAAACCACAGTTTTGCGATATCTTTATATGACTAAAGCTATAGCTGCATTGCATAGTAATACTTTAAATATTTAACAAAAATGTCTGTGTCAAAATGTGTTCTATAAGGAACAATAGAAACATTTTTTTAAAAACCCAAGGGCTTAAAGTAATTCCAAATTTTGAAAACTTCCAACTCATCACTTTCTGTACTGTCCTGGAAGATGGTACTAAGAGAATAGGCATATCATTGGCTGGGTAAGGTACTGCAGGGGAATTTTTTTTATTAATTTCTAATAAAAATGGTCATTGCCATTGTTTATTCATTTTTCAGTAAGAAATGTTTTCCACAAAGTTCAGATTTCAATATGAAAGCAGAAATCATCTCCCTGAAGAACTTAATTTTCTAGCTATGAGGCTAATGTTTCCACAATGGAGTGTTATTAGAGTTTTGGAACAAAGCAAAATAATAATAAAAACAATTACATACATGAAGATAGTCTTTAAGGTCCCTTCCAACCCAAACCATTCTATGACTCTATTAATAGGTTCAATAGACACATCCAAAATTTTCCTCTTGTGCAGGTTTCATTGTAAAAAGTATTGACCAGATCTGAAAGCACTCAGAGGCATGAAGAAGTAGCGAAAGAAGCAGAGGAGCACAGGTCATGAAGGATATGCAGCATGAAGAATTCATCAGAGTATCACAATTCTTAAATCTGCCTAAGTTTGAGAAAACTAGAAATAATTATTTATCTGATGAACTGTTTATTACGAAATGCTTTTGTACTTGAAGCACATTTTCATCATCTGCTAATACTTCAGCTATTTGTCTTTCTTTTATTGTTTGTCTCTCTAAGTCAACTCAACACGTTGTTTATAATTGCTGACAGTCTCTCTGTCAGATGTACACTACATACCTCCCAAATCTTCTTTTATCTTTTACGTAAAGCTGGTCTTATTACAGCCTCTAATGGTTGTTAGCCAGATCTCAGAACCAGTACTTCTGAATCTTCTTTGACCTGCTTCTCTGTTCATCCTCCCCTGTGACCCATTTCTCTGTAACCTCATCACAAAACCTAATACAATGACTTTGTTAATATCAATGACTCCCAGATGTGTATTCTAGATTAATCATCTTCTCTACAGACTAAGAGCAACTCAAGAAAGTAGCTTGTTTCATTATCTCCCTCCCCACACCTTCCTTTGATAATATTTCCACTGCTATTTTTTCCAGTCCACAGCTTACTAGTCCCCTCCAGCTCACAGACTTCTGTAGGTCTTTCTGCCTAGTCTTTGCCCAAATATTAGTCTCTATCAAACAACATATGCTTAAGAACTTTCCTGTCTAAATCTCCAACTAAAGCATGCAACTCCTCCAAACTCAAATCATCTTGCATCTTTTCTTCTCCATCTTGATGAATACTATCATGTGAGTTCCATTCTGAATGATGCAATAAAAGACATTTTCTGCTATGACCATGTCACATTCTTTGACTTGCTTACCTTTCTCCCTTTTCAAGCTCAAGCTGCTTGTCTTTACTGCAGCATCTCCACAGAAACCTCATTTTTCATTTAAGACTCTGGGTGCAGATCCTTTCTTCGTCTAGTCCTTCCAAAGAAGTTGTTGCTTGGAGACTGGCTGGGCATCAGTCTGCTGGTGGGAGGTGTTGAGTGCTTGCCTTTGCATCACTTGGTTTTTTTTCTCATTTTCTTCCCTCATGTATTAAAGTGTCTTTATCTTGACCCATGATTTTTTCTCACTTTTGCTCTTCTTATTCTCCCCCGCGTGCCACCATGGGGGGGAATGAGCAACTGGCGAGTACTTAGTTGCTGGCCAGGGTCAACACATCACATGTGGAAAAAACAGTTTGACTTTTTTTTTTTTTTTTTTGAGAACTCCCCTGGTATGGTGTTGTTAGGAATCATGCAACTTATAGCCATCTGATGACAATTGTGTAATTCTAATTGCAGGAAAAATTGTCCTAATTCGAACAAGCTTGTAGTGAAAGCTTGAGTGTTGCAAACCAGAGTCATGGAAAAATTTTCTCACTTTTATTTTCAAACTCTTAGATTTTAGAGCTTCACATTTCATTCCTTGTTATTTCAGGCTCTGAGAATGAACCCGTACCCTGCTTGAAATGCAGTGGTGGGCTGGGCATAGTCTTGCTTCATTATTTTTTTTTCCTTCACTTTTTGAGAATTTCTTTTGCAGGTAGAAACAGACAGTATAAAGTAAATAAATGTTGTAAGTTATAGTGTTCTTCTCCCATCTTCGTCTCCTAAATGTTAATGCCATAGAAGCACTAAAGCAGATACTTCTAGAAGTATGCACATTCACCCAACTTTAAATTTAAATAAAAAACCCCTCTTTTTATTTGAGCAAGTTCAAGCACCTTCAGTTTCATGGAGTCATCATGGATGACTTGTTTTTCTACATTCCTATTTTTCAAGATTAAGAGATCTACTTGCCATAAAAAGCACAGAAATAATAGAAATAACAGAATAAGGAAATAACTTGCAGCATGTTACTGTCTGGACTATCAAGCTGGTTAACCACCTGAAGGGTTAAACTTACATTTTCTGCACACTGTTATCAAGACAAAAACCAGAGTGAAAACGAACTGGGTTTGAACCAATAGGTAAGATAATATTTCACCACTTGCATAGCAAACAATTTCTGGCAGGTGGCAGGTACTAGAGAATAAGTATGAAACTTTTTGGCAAACTGAGGTTGTGAAGTAATTGCCAGACTGTGTGGCCTCAGCTGCCCAGAGTAGTGCTTCAAGAGAAAAAGCACACTAAAATAAAAATTAAATAGCAAAACAAAATTAATCCCTGCTTTATTGAAGAAATATCACTGATTACTTAAACAACAAAATATGTCCAAAAGTTAACTCGAGCAGTAGAATCATTAGCATTAACATGGCTCCTTGCATGTACACAGCACAAGCAAGCCCTGTCAAATGCTGCTGTGCTTCTCCATGCATTGCAGAATACCACAATTTTTATACCAGCTTGTGAGTGAACTGATACAATAAGAATAAATAGATACTAAATTTAAAAAGCCATAATTGTTTGTTTAAATTTTTATGACATAATCATGACATTCTGATATCTCAAACTACTGGTAATACAAATATAAGCCTATTACACTGCATGGTGCATGTAAGTAAGTGTGCTAGTATTTTATTTCAAAAATATTGATGCACGTAATTTTAGGTGTTGAAGTATGTAACGTCTTAGCAAAATCAGATCTTAAGTGTTTAGGGAATTAGCTTTTCTATTCATAAAGGTCTTGCGTTTGAGATCTCAGATAAGTTCTCAAAGCCCATTCTTTTTTGTTGTTGACAATTGTAGTATTTTTGTTGAAAACACTCCCAGAAAAGAATCTGTGTACTTTGTGCCTTGAACTCAAAGAGAATTTTTGGGTCAATTTTTAATTTTTCAAATTACATATACATACAGGCAAGGTCTGTATGTATATGTAATTTGATTCATGTTGTAAGTGCTGACTTTAGGATGAGAAACTGAAATAAATATGAAAGAAAATAAAAGGTAACTTGATCAGTTTTGACACAGAAGATTTTCTGATTTGTGTGTTGACTTAATAACATCGGGAGAAATGTCATGAATGTAAGAAATATAAATTCTTATACAATAGAGAAGTCCAAATGGGTCCAAGATCGTTTTGCCGACTATTTTACCATACAGACATAACAGAAGATACAAAGACAAATCTTCTCATGATCTCAACAACGTAGGAAGCAGAAAACTGCTGGACTTTATTAAGGACATGGCTGCTATGTTGTCTTCTTTGGGGGTTGTTTAGCTTCTCTGAATTAAAAAGTCTTTGGCATAAACTGCATTGACAAGTGAAACTGAAAACCAGGCCTGCCCTTTCCAGGAGAATGTGCTCATTACCAGACCCCATATGCAAGACTCTTTTTTCTTCGTTAGGCCCCCAAATATGTCCATCCTTTAGCAGGAGGGATAGAAAGTAGATGCAATCTAGTGGTGCAGTGTATGCGTTTCTGAGTTCAGAAAAGGAGGACCAAGAATCACTCACTAAGTGCTGGGCTGTAATGAAAATGATGTGCCTTTTCCCTGCTTTTTTTCAGGTACCTAAACATATAAATGGATTTCTGTTTAAGAATTCCAGTCTTAAAGAGTGACCAAGGCCACAGGCCAACACTTCATTCTGAGGAAGCAATCCAGAACGTCCCTCCCTGGCACAGACTTTCCTCTCCTACTATGCTGGACGTCACGTATCCCATTGTGAAGTTCTTTCATGTAGCTGCCTTGCTCTGCTCTGTGAATTACGGAAGTGTGAGCTGCCTCAAGGTATTACCTGCCAGATTGGGCATCAGGACACTCCTTTGTGAATTCAATGGCTCCAAGCATAAGATCTAAGTTTATTGCAAGGGGTTTTTTTCCACCTTAAAACCTTTGGAGAATTTCCAGACGAAGTTAATGTTTTGTGGGAAAAATAGACTGAGCTTTGAACTTCATTGGCAGGGATCTTTAGTGATGACAATGATGGTCACAGAGCTTGAATCAATAGGTCTGTATTATACAAGGTGACATACACAACCATAAGACAACTCAGTATCTACACTAAGGATCTGTTTTACCTGGCAGTGATGACAAGCAGTGCTGTCTCTAGTGTCAAGCCATATCATGTGATATCTATTATGCTTTGGAAAAGCATGAATTTATTTCAAATTCAACCTTATAATTACAGTGGTTTCTTTTATGTCCTCGAGTTGAACTTTGCGTTTAATGTCTTTCCATCCTCTACAACTCAAGCTTTTTAGACAAAACATAGCGTTTTTTAAAACCTCTATCTTTAGAGCACAGACAAATAAGCAGCCAGGGGTTGAGGGGAGCTTTTACAAAAATAAACCAAATTTAAAACTGGTTGAAAGAAAAACATGATATATTGTCAGATATATTTAATGGCCTGGAAGCCATGTGGTACTTTCTGAATAGAAGTGTAACTGGCTGCATAGAATTACAGAACTGGTTTTGTCTAAGTTTCAGTATTTTTTTATTTCTACACATTTCTGATCGTCTGATTGGGTGAGTGGGTACTAATTTCATGTCTAGCTAAAGCTCAATTTAACAAACCACTTAAGTGTTCACTTAGCAGTAAACACTCGGGTAGTGCCATTGATTATGTCAAAGGAATTATATGAATGCCTAAAGTTGAGATTGTTTTCTGCTCAGCTTTACTGAATAGTGCCAAATTTTCATGAGCAAGCTTCAGTTCAGCAGAATCACTGTTATTCAACAAAACGGAGAAAAATGTGCATAATTTAAACCAAGTTCTGAATTTCCTTGACACAAAATTAGCGACCTTTGTAAAACTAAGTTTCACTGAAACACCTGAAAATATTTTTTAAAAATGATTTACTTAAAAGGCAATAGATTTCTATATCCGTATTCTGGAACAGTTTAAATTTACCTTATACTGACCAGCTTTACAGCAAAGTACAGAGAATTTTCAATTTTTAATATTGGAATTGTGCTGTGAGTAGTAAAGATGTCAGAATCAAGATCTGATTAAATGTTACTGAGAACAGAAAAGTCTATTGACAAGGCATTGTGAATTCTCAACGTTTTCAAAATCAGCACATTTAAAATGTGATACAGTGTTCAGCTAGATCAGTGGAAAATGTTCTGTTGATTTCAATGACTATTGTCATTTAGGTGGATAAAAATTCATTTGAAAGGATTTTTAAATTTTTGTAACCTCTTTTATAACTAATTTTCTTTAATAGATGTGTCTTGATGATCAATACAAAATGTTAGTATAATACCATGTAACTTTTGCTAACCCCTAGTGCTGCTTTTATACATTCTGAAAATTTGGTGAATTTTCCTTTTTTCTTTATGAAAATATTTCTATTAATTGAATGAAGCAGACCAAGAAGAATTTGCAAATTTAGTCAGACATTTTTTCTACTGGAATTCAATGATTATTTTGTATTTGTGACATGAGGAAGAGCTACAAAACACAGCAAATGAATCTGAGGCTCAGATATTAACTCAGTCAGAAGGTAGACTTCATTCCACACACCAAATTTCTGAGATTTTTTCAGGTTATTATAAAATAAGTTGATTTCAATATTGCAACACTAGATGTCATCACATCATGGTACAACATGGTGAAATGATATTTAAGCTCTTACCAGAATACAGATGAGTGAATAATTCAAAATTAATAATTTATTCACTGGATTTTGTCTCTTTTGTTTTTTTGTCCATGAAATATTCAAAAGCAGATTACAAAGCTCCCTAAAGTACTCCTGAACAGAAATTATTTGCAAGTTTCTTCCCATTTTGTATCCTATCAAATGAATTTGAACTGCTCATTGTGAACTTCAAAATTCACAATTAGTCATTGATTAAAGAGTATTACTTATGTTCCTGATTTATTTAACAACAGTGCAAAATGATGAGTTGCAAAAAAAAAATTAAAAAATCAGAGCTGACAAAAATGGAGGTCTGTTACTAAATAAAAATTTCCAGTAAAATGCCAGTTAAAACTTTAAATCCCTTTAAAAAATATTTCAAACATAATTAAATATTGGAAATGTGTTCACTTATTCTTGTCATTTAGCTTTCTGTAAAATACTAAACCAAACCAAAACAATTTTCCTTGAAATCAACTACAAATAGTATAGTAAAAAGTAGATTTTGACCTATGAGTGATGAATTTTTAAAAATTATTACCCTTCACCTTTGCACTTTTCGGCACAATTGAATTCTGTAATTAATGCTTTCCTGCATATATGTTTGTGTAACTTGGTTAGAAATGACCTTGCTTACACTAGGCCTTGTATTGAGCTGCAGCAAATTCAGATCTTGTCTTTAAAGTTTTATTTGTTGATAATGTGAAAAGAGCAATATACTTTATAAAGTATTTCTTGCTATGAGCTCAGGTCATATCACACACATTCTCCAGTCCCTGAAACGGCTGCTGTTACGGCTAGCAACCACCTTCTCCTTGACACCCCTATCATACATTTTGGTCCAGAAAATAGGATGCCCAGTCTGCTTACTAATAGTAAAATAATTATTATTTTCAAATTCTCTGTCACTCATAGCCATACTTTCCTGTACTCTGAAAGCACAGGAAATCTCCAGGGACTTTCAACTACTTCTTGTCTCTTCTCCTTGCTGTTCCTTGCTTCTCTACTAACTCACATTTTTGCGTAGCACACCAAAAGGGAAAACTTCATAACTCCATGAATTTGGGCAAATGCAAACAGAAGAGCTGTTAATTCTAATAAAACAAAAATCAGAAGAAAAATGTACAAAATTACTGCAATATCTGCTTTTAAAGCAGCTATAGTTTCTTCCTTTCGGTTTTTAGTTATTCGGGTAATTGGGACTTCTGATTTGAATTTGTTAATACTGAAAGAACCATTGAATTCAGTACTTTATCCAATGAGTCTTTAACACAAAATGTCATGCCAATACGAGTAAAGGAAACTGAACCTTCAACTGACACCCCCAGGATTATAGAGCAAGACTCACTTACATTTTTCTACTGATAGCACAATTCACACCAAATTTTGTTCTGCAAAAGAAAAGGATGAGAAGGGATCCCAGCCTAGACCAGACCATGAGGACTACACTGCTTTCCAGTTAGGCCCCACATTTCCTGGATGACTGATCTACCAATACCTTAGTTTTAAAAGAAAAACCAGTTTAACCTTCTCAAATCAAGTTACCTGAAGCTCAAGGGAAGATTTGAGATCGTGAAGCACAGTCTCACTGAGAACTTCACAGCAGTGACATCCAGGCATGCTGCTTTTATTGGCATTTCCCATTCGTCACCTCCTTCTCATGCATTCCAAAGCTAAAGGGTACCACCACACTTAAGATGCTTAGATGATGGTTGCATGGAAAAGGCACAGCTGACTTTAGCTGGTTTGCTGTCATTTAGTATGCCCACTTCATACATTTCCTTTACTAGACTGAGATGCCCTTCTTTCTCACTGGCATTAAAAATTTATTCTAATTATTTTTTTATTGTCAATGACCAATGAACTTAAACCATATTTTAGATTAATTAAACAGTTTAGTTAATCACAATTGTAACCATTCACATTATTGTGGTTATTTCTTCATTATCTGGATCTTAAAATAAACAAATGTTATTGGATATCTGGTTTTGATTTTTTGAAGTTGTATTCTGATTATTTATTTGTGTATGTTACACATTTGCCAAGGCACCATCATTTATCTGACCCCACTCCAGCACTTTTTTATATTCCACTAATATTCCTAGACAGTGGAACCTGATTTCTTTTGATGCAGCCACAGATGCAGTGAGCTATTCCCCAGAGCTTGTAGCTCTCAAGGCCTGTTTGCATTAGCTTATGATCTTCTTGTCAGCTGCTTCTTGGTCTGAAATCAGTGCAAGTACAGGCTAGTGTTCTTTGCTGTTGACTGCTTGCTGTGCTTGGTGAGTCCTTAACAGGTACTGTCTACTGAAGATGGTATGAGGGAGGTAGTCACCTTGGAGAAAACTCAAAAAGCAGAGGCAAAGTTTCTTGAAGCAGATTTTGACATGTCTTTTTGTGACTTAGGGAACGGTAATACAACAATTCACTGTGATTTGTTGAATAACCTGGAACAGTGTGGCAGAAAAAAAATAAGAAAGTAAGAAAAGTATGCCTTTATATTTCAATGAAGTATTAGAGCATTAATTCCAACTTGCTGCTATTTTAATGAAAAAAAACTCCTTCAAATTCTGCTTCATAAATATTCAGAAGATCTTGCAACAGTACCTAAGGTATGGTATCTATTTAGTGCTATTATTCCAATCTTAGCAACAGATAAATGGGAGTGAAGAAATGCGGAACTCCTCTGCCTTTTTCTAACATCTGTCCACTTAATAGACAAAATGAGAAAGAACCTGATTATTTGCAGCAAAATATACATTCCTTTATAGCTTGGTAATATTTAAATGAAAGAAGTACATTTTTATTAATTCATCTGCTATTAGAAGTCATTCAATAAACTTTTTATTCAAATATGAATAGAGAGTAAGTATGCTAGCTGCTTAAAATCTTGGTGATTCAGTACCTGATCACCTAAATCCTGTAGATTTGTTGCTATTCCAGTAACTGTTCATGAAGCTGTTTATAAATAATTAATTTAAAGTGTTTCAATTTCATGGATGCAAAGTCATGCTATTTATTGATCTTCTAGACATAAACCTTTGATCCTAATCCTCACATAGGAGCCCAACTGCCTTCATGATGATCAGGTGTAGAAGCTAATTCTCTCACTGCTACTATAACAAGAGAAGAAAACAGCCGTTTTATCACTCTGAAACTTACACTCTACTGCAATAACAATTTGTAACTATCTGCCATTAAACTCTCCTTCTGCATTTGAGCTTTTGACAGATTTTTGGAAAGCTGGATGACAGTCATATGAATTCTTAAAATAGTAGCTGAAGGATGAGAAAAAAACATAGAGCCCAATCCTGCCATGGAAACTGTGTGGGTGCAAGGATCTAGCAGGCTATTACAACCCACCTCTGTCTGCAAGAGGCATTAATGACACAAGCACTGACAGAGGGAAGAAAAGAATCGATTCATAGCAAGAACTTTTCACTCATGATAAAATTTGGAATGACACTCAGGTTTTGTAGGTACCTCATGTCTGAAATATAAGAGAACATCTTTCTAAGTGCTTCTGCTCATGCTGATATTGTATATACAGACCTAACCCTCCAGGAGTTTCCAGTCTGATTGCATTTCATGCACTGTTTCAGCTTTACAGCTATCATTTTAGTCAAGCAGAAAAATCCTTTTATTGTGTATTTAACTATTTTCATATTGCAGGACTGAAATATCAGAAAATATTTTCATAACAATTGTTTTGTCTGCCTTCTTACAGGGGGTTTAGCAGATGACAGATTTATGGATGTAATTGTGTTGAATTTAATACTATTATTTAATAAATGCCTGTCATGTCACCTATGAATCGTTTACCTTGAGAGAGCTGAGATCATATATGCCTCCTGTCATTTGCCAGTGAAAGAAGTGTGAAGAGAATTGTATTACTGAAGGCCACAAAACAGATTTCTGAAAGCCTGACATTACTTACTGGTGTATAAGGACTACTGTTCTTGTATTTCAATATTGAATCAGATATTGGGTTAAAAGTATCATGGAACTTCATATTTAATATAGTGAGGAAGAGTATATATCAATACTGTCATATTTTTTCTAAGTTCCTCTGACATAAAATTCACTGAATTATTTAGTTGTTTGTATAAAAAAGAAAGAAAAGATCACTTGACTCAGAAATTTACAACATTTTCTATTGGAGCAGCTCTATAAATGAAAACCACTTTTCTTGCAAAAAATTTTTGGGCAAAAAATCATTAACCATTTTTTAATCTTTTAGTTCAATTTTAAATGTCTATGAAATGTGTCATCAACATTGCAAATATTTCCAGCTCAATCTTTTGTGCACTGAGTTCCTTATTAATGTACTATTATACAATTACTTTTATTCTTCTTGCTTTTTATTGCATTCATTTTTGTTTTCATCTCAACGGTCAGGTGCACAAACTTTTTGGGATTTCTTTGTTTATATCAAAATTGCTCTCCAAATCAAAAAGGGCAATACTGATCATACATCATAAGACATATGTATGTAAGGTAAACAGTAGCAATTGTATTGCATGAAGTAATTTTATTTTTTATAGTATATTTATGTACCTCTATCAATCCATCTTTTCCTAGGCAATAAATCAATCAGTTGATCAAATGCAATGAGAAAAACAGTATTACTGCATCACACTATTTAAATGTACTAATCTTAAGAGACACCGGGAACTCACCATCATATCATGAGTGTGGGTTATATGTAGCGAGCACCTCTCTTTTTGTCCCACTAGGCACCTCTATGGCATTTCTGGAGCATCCTGACAGAGCTCAGGCAGCAATCCAGCTTCAGTTAACTAGTCCTCTGAGTTCAAGGTTGCTCATGTATGTGTGTATGTATGTAAGTACGTATGTAAATCATGTATGTATGCTCATGTATGGAGGTAGGGTGGAGCACACTATTAGACATCTTGGAGAAAATAAATGCCTTACTCATTGAGATTAGATCCAAATCAAGATATTGGAGAGATTACAGGTTAGGTACTTGCCTCAAAAATCTGTGTGACTCCTGCTTCAGGTGCCTATATCCATTCTTTTACCTGTGTCCACTGTGGTAATGGAGTCTGGTCCATCCTAATTTCAATAGTAGCAATAAGTCTTCATAGTTTTCCTCATTTCATTGAGGTCTTTGGAAAACTTTTCATTGCCTCCCTGAAAGTTACTATGTAGCTCTTTTCACTGATAAATTTCCACATACTTCCTACCAATAAGGTGGGATGATATGCTATAGAACAATAAAAACATTATTAGCCAACTACCCATTTACTTAACAGTGTTCAGTAGGGTTTTTTAGCTTTTCCTTTTCCAGGTGAAAGTAAGTTTCATCCTTCTTTAATACAAAGGGTCAGCTATTACTCTAGGGAAAACAAGAACCAAGTGGAACAGGGCAGCCTTAAACTTTAGCATTTCATTGAAAATGTGCTGGGTAAATGAGTATCTTGGCCTACAGTATTCCTTCTTAGATTGCTCATAGGATTTGAAAACAAAAGAAATGAAGAAATAATTTAATCTTTTACATAGTAATTAAAAAGACTCAGTACATAGCAAGAAGTAAAATCAACAAGAAGAGGTAACCTTATCAAAATACCAAAGGGAACAACTTCCCAAGGAATGTTTAGAACTCTATCAGACCTTTGAGTGCAGCCTACAGAAAACCAAACAGAAAGACAAATTAACTAATCCAAATTTGATCATCTTAAATTCAAAGAGATCTGATTTCTCACAGGCCTTTCTCCAAGTGGAGCTAAAAACAAAGTTAAGATTTCTGCAACTCTCACATCAAAAATGTGTGAAAATGCACTGTAGCAGCAAAGAACTTAGCCTACTGCTTTAACTGTGCCCATGAGCTGTAGTGTGGAACAGAATGAGTAAACAGGCTAAATACACAAATATGATTTTGCAAGGAAAGACTTAAGCGCTGCCTTCTCAAAAGGACAAAACTCGACACTCCATAATTTCTTATTTATTTTTCCTCTTCTCTACTTCCTTCCCTATTCTCTGGGGTTTTTTTCATGGTGAGGTTGGAGGATATTTAAATGCTTTGAGATTCCAGAATGGAAGAAATCCTAATAATACCGCTAACTCTAGCACTGTCCTTTTACAGAAATGCTCTTCATCTTGCCTCCAGGACAAAAAAAAAAATAAATAAAATAAATTGTTCAGGCCTACTCTTTCATCTTTAATCATACTTGATATGAGCAATGTGTAGACTTGCACCAAGAATAAATGACCCATAAGGAAGAATAGAAAATGAGAATAAGTTTTTGGAAGAAAGTGTGGCTCACCACCACACCAGGATGCTATTCCTGACAAATGGATATATTTTTACTCACCACCACATAATGGGTATAAGATGTGTTAACATGTTTTAGTCAAATTCAGTGTTCTGTGGGTCATTTTCTATTTCTTGCTTCTTAGACATTTTCCTTCTGGGTCTGCATCTCATGTTCAGGATCACTGCCTGGCCAGCAGAATAGATTCAGTCATGTCCAAGTCTGATCTACCCTTGCTACACTTGTGGCATAGCTTCATCTTTACAAGTAGGCCAACTGTCGATGAGGTAGCAATAATGCCATCAGTTTACGTTGTAAGTTCTTGCTACATTAATGAGACTAAAAAAGATATCAACTAACAGCATAGTCCTTTTGTTTGCCAGATAATACTAAGGAGCAGTTTATGGACTCTGTGGGAGCTTACACCACAAAGCAGTGCTTTGCACAGCTCACACAGAGCCATGTTGTCTGTTGATGTAATCACCATGCCAGAACTAATTAAGCTCAGAATGACATTTTCCAGATAAGGCTACTGCAAAGTTCCATAAAGAAAACCAAACTGCACCAGCTCAGAAAACCTCTTGGCCTAAATGCCTTTACATACACAAGGACAGATCTGTCCCACTTTTGTGAAGCACAGTAAATGTATTTTTTCCTTCCAGTTCTGAAAAAAGAAGTTGGAGCAATACCATCTGTGCAAGCCGAATTGTAATATGAAGACAACTATCATTTAGGAATGTCGGATTCTAAGTTTACCCTTTGTCCTTACACGATGGCAGATTATGGCATGGGCATTTAAAATGCACAGGGCTGGTGGGAGATTTTAATATTTTAAGACGTAAAATCATTAATTTTGCAAAAAGTCAAGGCTGAAGGGAAATTATCAGTTAAAAAAAATCTTGTAGCAGTGTCTATGTGAAAAAACTACTGGGCATTTGCTCTTCCACCCTGTCAGTTTGATTGTTCATCAATTGTCAGGGAAGCTTCCGCTCATATAAGAAAGGGACCTTGTAAGACCCTAGAAAGGGAATGTGAGTAAGCAATGCTGGGATTATAGACTAGACTGGTAATGCATAGTAAAGTCAAAACTGTAGTATTCATATGTATGCATGTATGTACATGTGTTTATATAGAAGTTGGAAAAAAACCCCACTCCTCAGATGGTTACTTACCAATGTGTTATTCTGCAGTAGAAATGACAGTTTTAAGTCTTAAAAATATCTTAAAATTTTCATTGAAATAAATTTCAGAGGAGACAGTAGGGAACTCAAGAGAAGTATTATTTCTAAGGTGGTATCAGACAAAATTCAGGTCTATTTGTTTAATGCAAAATTGCCTTTAAATTAATGAAAATATAGCAAACAAACAAACAAACAAACAAACAAGAAAACAAAGAAATCTGGAGCTCATTTAGTAACACACTAAGACTAGAAGGGTCTGTAATCCATTCAGTTAACCACACTCTCACAATACAATGAAAATGTTGATTCCAGTGAAACTGATTCTGCCCCTCTGCTGAGCAGAACTAGGTACATGGCTCTTGCAGATTGCCTGGCAAATGAAGATGAAATCAGTGATGCTGAAGGGCAAAGTACCTTAAATGTAACTACGTTATTTATACAGCCAGTCCTTAAACAGTTTATAACAGTCACCTATCCCAGGAAATTTACTTCTGTAGCAATGTTTAGTTCCAAAAATCATCTTTGTAACAAGAACTGACTCCATAGATTTTATCTCCTAGTGCTTGGCCGTCTTCCTCTACTCAAAGCCATGGACAGTGGCTTTTAAAAATAGGCACTATTTTTAACAATAGGCACTACTTTTTTATTATTATTATTTTATGGGAAATTATACATTGCAGATTCACTGGATGAATTAACCAAAGTATTGGTAGTACCATTACATCCTGATTATTTTACAAGAGTGTCTATTTCACAGGATGTGTTTTACAAAAAGAAACTGGTTCCCAAGCTGCACAAAGCTTAGATGTACCCTTCAAGTGGAGGACAAGAGCATGGAAGAAAAAAAGTCAGAATCAGTAGACTTAATATTAGGTAAATAAAATGGGGCAATAAAAGAAAAAGAAAAAGGAACAACCAGGGGGGTTTTAATTGTTGTTTTGGTGGAAGGACATTGGCCCTTGAATCTTCCATAAGATACTGCAGAGTTATCAAAGAAAGACTAAAATACGTTTTTCACCCTACCTCTTTTATACTAGTTAACCAAAATATTAACTTAAACTAGAAGAACGTCTTTAATCAATCTTATTCCAAACCCATGCATATTTCAGGTATGCACTGTTCAGTACTCCAGAACAAATATTTCACTCTTTAAATATCCTTTAATGGAATTTGGTTGTTATTCAGAAATAAAGATATTGTGACATACTGATTTACTTTTTACAAATATTGTTACTCAGAAAGTCTCTCTTTTTTTAGGTGTCAGACTATACATGAGCCAGTCCTGATGACCTTATCCAAAAACTTTATTCACAATATTCAGACTAAAAAATGTTTGCAAATTGTTGGATGTAACAATTCACAATTCATGATGCTAAGTCAGCTAAGTTACACTGTGTTCTTTCTCACTCCTAGCAACACGATGGAATAATTAAAAACAGAGTCGGCAATGTTTTAAAGGTGATGTGCCCGATTGTCATCAGATACTGAGTCTTCTGGATAGCAGATCCTACCTGTCAGTGATGTCTTACAAACACAAGGAGGGCTCTCAGCCTCTACCTAATCTGAAGTTCTGTGGTCACTCATTTTGTATCATTTGTCCAGGTGCCTTCTTACAGATTTGTGAGTTTGTAAAAGCTTTTACTTCTACATAAATGAATGATAGAACTGCTGAAAATATATGGAACTGGGAATTTACAAATACATCTGGAGTTATGTAAATGTTAATTCATTTTTATTGAGTATGTAATGAATTCCACAAATAATGACAAATTAAACCGTGTTTTTTTGTATAAGTAGTAACAAAAAACTACCTATTCAGACAGTAGTTGTAATTGTTGTAGTTGTAAATCTTTGTGAACCAGCTTTACAGAGCTTCAAAAGGACATGTTGATATCAAAAGAGTTTTTATGTTTTCGTAACACACATTTTTTGATTGTCATGAAAATACGTGTTGAGAATTCATTTCCAGTTTTCCATAGTATCAGTTGAGGGCTTTGCTTTCACTTTTGGCTCAGGATTAAGTATGCAATAGAACAGAATACAAGAAATGCTTGTTAGTGAGTTTTAGTCAGGAACAGAGATTCCAAACAGGAAAATAAATCTGGTTCTGTCATCCTGTCACCTAGATTGTCTGAATGTATTCGTAAGAACTCTTTAGATTTGGTTTTTTAATATAATAATAATTAGGTTTGGGGTTTTAATATAATAATATTTACCTTCCACCTCATTCCTAATTGCCTGCCTTCTGTGGATGTTGTGTTGCTGTTGTGAAAAATAGAAAATGCCTGAAAATAACAACAAAAAGATATTCTTCTGAAAAGAGCAATATCTTGGATTGACATCTGAAATATTGTATAGAGAACTATCTCTATAAATACAAATAGAAACCAGTTTTGAGAACTGTAGTTCAGCTGCCTCATGTCTCTGTGTCTCTGTTCTTCCCTAGAGTATGAACCTAGAGGCTTTATCCTCTGGGATGCAACACTGAGAAATCTCAGGAACTATCGTCTTCCGTCCTCGGCTCCAACAGATCTGTAACACCTGTTAAGCACAGAAACAATACTTCTGAAGAAAAATCTGTATTCTGGTGGAAAAGTTAATTCAGTTAATTTTTTTTTAAACATTCCCCACCCACCCCACATCCCAGTCTATTCAAATTCATAGAGATGTTTTTGAGATGAAAATGTTTGACACATTAAGGATCCCTGGTCAGGGACTTATATTGGAAATTTTAACATGCTAAGGGGTAAAAGATTCTATTGGCAGAGGAAGGCAGAGCTGTCATACCTTCTCTTTGCAATATCAGACAATTCTTTAGACATTTTTTAGACCATATGTGGCCTCAACAAGCTAATTTTAGTTTGAAAATCTGAGAGACATCACAGAACAAAAATATTAGAGTTCAAGCTTAGATGACTCGACACTTCCAGAGATCAATCAACTAGTATTCTGTGTACTGTATAAAGTTCAAGAAGTAGCAGTCATAGAACAGGATTGGGAAAAAATGTGTTAATTTATAATGACTGAGGTTGATAACAGATTTTTAGAAATCCTAGCTGAAACAAGCACAAAAAACATTTCCTTGAAAAAGTCAATTTAACCTTTTTATTTGACTATGGATTTAATATTTCATGTGGTATTAACCGATGCCAATATTTTAGTATGCATTTGGCATGACCGAGTAAAGGGATTCTGGGCTTGTCCATCTGCTGTAGCCAAAGATATTATGCTCCTTACGAGCCTTGGCAGCTATAGAATATATATCAATTCAGTACATATAACATTTAATTTTACAAATCTATAACATGAGAACAAAGTGGAAGAAATATTAAGGTTAATAGTGATTCAAAGATAAAGAATCCTAAGTTGTGCATGAATAATTAAAGTGGGGAATTGATGAAATTCACATGTTCATAAAAGGATAAAGCTCTAAATGGTTTTCAAAGCCAGCAGTAAGTGAATATGGCAACCAGTTTTAAAATGTTACCTCACAAATTACTGAATAGGAATGTTTGGAGTCATTGCTTAGATGACATCACTCTGGACAATCCTTTAATTATCGTAAGAAGTAAAATTGCAAAATATTTTTTATCTTAATTTTAAGTCCTATAAAAAGCAGGTAGAACACCTACCCAGCACACCTGTAGTGTGAAAAAATGGAGTGTTATTTTATATTGGACACTTTTTTGTAGACAAAATGTGAATTCATGGTCTGAACATTTGAGGAATAAATGTCAAATTAAGACTACTCTGCAGGTATAGCTGCATGACAAATTATTTTTTTTTTTATATTTAACCTTTTCATTATTAGTAAATACATATTATCTACATAATATATATACATATTGCATACATACGTATAGTATATTATATATATAGTATATTTTGGAGTTTATATACTGTGTACGTAATTTGTACTATGAAGCATGAGTGTATGTAGACAGAAATGTAACAGAGCAGTAGAGATGCAGATAATACAGTAGGAAACTTACCTTACTCTGAAGTCTCCTTGCTCCTAGTATTTTGCCATTTTTTGGTCCTCATAGCCAACTCCCTTCAACCTAACAGCCCCTTCAACCTCTGGGTCCACAGATGATTATGCTATAGGGCAGGCTACCCACTGCTTTACTTCAGTGACTGGTATTTTTAAGGGAGTGTGAATAACTGGAGATGTGGCTTATGCATGTGGAAATACAAAGCAGAGAGAATTTTGTGCGTAGTAGGTTTTAGCCTGTTGCCACATTATTTTTATGTTATCTTTGTGTGTGTGTGTTCACATAAAATCACTGAAGGGATTGTAGGCTATGATTTTCAGAAAAACATCTGTTTCAAAGGAGGATGCTAAATATAAGAAATAATTAAATAAGAAAACATCAGAACAGACTCATTCTCAAAGAATCAACCTAAGCTGTCAAATGATGGCCTTCGTTGAATCATCTGTGAACCATTCCCTTTGGAGTTCACCATGGAATGAAATACTAGACTGTTAAAGAGATTGGGATTTGGCTAAGGATATGCTGCCCTGCTGGTCACTGACATCTGATAAGCAATGAAGCTGCACTACATTTCAGCTGTGGGTTTTTACTTTCAATCTGATGAGGTCATGCCATGCTTCATAATTCTTTTCTCTCATACTCTCAGATTCTTCACTGAAAAGCCACCAGATTTGTTCTTCCTTTCTTAATCCCAGAAACGAAATTGTTGGGGAGGATATGTAGACGTAACACATAAGAAAGAATTATAATTTCATGTAGTTTATTGCATATGAAGTATTTTAAAAGAATGTTAAATATCTGTATGTTGTCCAATTACTCTTGAGAAAGGCTGATAAAAAAACAGTTTCACCTGACCTACCAGAGAGGAAGTAACTAAACTCAAAGTGGCTTAAGTTCTTGCAAACACTTGGAAAAAAATTGGATTATAGTGATTGTCTGGCTTTTTGTCAAGGTGAGGAAAAATCGTTTATATGTTTACACTACAATTAAGAACATTTTCATCACTTGTGTAATTCAATGTTATCTTGATTAAATATTCTAGGAACTTACCAGAAAATTCAATGAAAAATTTAATATCTCTACCCAAGATGTCAGCTGAGTTGTCAAAGAGGAAGTCAGGATGTCTCTTCTTTAAAATAATGTAATGTACATTTAACTTGTCTGTGAAGTTTGTTGTAAGAATAGTATGATTCAGAATAAAAAGGGCTTCAATTTTATCAGTCAAGGGTCTAGAACACAAACCAGACCCAATTTTGGCTATGTAATTAGGAAAACAGAATCAAACTCAGGTTTCACTCCAACAAAAACATGACACCCTGAGTTTTGTGTCTGAAGTGACTCAAGTAACTTTTATCATGGTCCCTTTAGGCCAGCCTTGCAGGACGCTAACACAGTAGTTGTATCGATGTAGAGGCCTTTTCTACTTGTCTGAAGTAATAAAAAGACCAAATACGGTATTATTAAAAATCATAAGACAAAAATATACAGTAGTGTAAGTGCTTAACTGAATATGATTTGCTGTTATTGTATGACATTTAAAACCAGGTCACGTCAAACTACAGAGAAAATAAGTTTTTTTGTGGGTAGACTGATAAAATGCTTTAAGTATATTCAGTCCTTGAATACAGGGGATGCTTTGACCACAAACATTTTTTCATCCAGAAATCACAAATAAGAGAAAATCTCCATATGGCAAAACATCTGCAATATCCTCAGTTCTCATTCTCAGGACGAGAATTTCCTCATTCTATGATATTTGCATTACAAACCCAAAAGTTGCATTTCAGGAGTCACAGAACATTTCCTGGGAAATAGGTTATCACATAACATGAGCTGTTGAACACTCTTGATGCAATAATTTCCATACATTTTAAGTAGCCTCCACTTATCTTCCTCTCAAACACACACCTTACTCTTAATTGCAAGACATTTTGGAAAGAAATCTCCCACGTTTTTGTGGGAAAGATGGGAAGAAAATGTATCTCCATTAGTGAAACCTGGTCATAGACTTAGCTTTCAAACAAATTGCTAATATTGGTGTAACTAACTATCTCTGCAATGCAGCCTTTTCATTTACCAGCCTGTCTCCTTGACACAATTTCTTAGTGAAATATTCTGAAAAGAGCTTTCTGAGAAAGACTTTTTCCTGATTATATATCCTAATCTAACATGATGTAGGTTATTGATAAATGTTTCAACTTTTATGTGAAGAAGTGTTAAAGATGAGTTTTTACTGCAAAAACTTGCAAAAGTTTTAGAGAAAAGGAAATGATAGAAAAATCTCACTGTTGTACCGTATACTGTACTGTATATCAAAATAGTTCCCTACTGACTGAAGTATGAATAGATTATTAACTTACTATGATGCACAGATAGTTGATTGACATTTGACATCCTGCAATTATTTTTCAAAACTTTTTGCTTGTCCTGACCCACATCTCCATGATAAATTTCTGTGTGATATGAAAGATAATTTAAATTATTTGTCACTAAGTTCCTGCAAATCATATAAGACCTAACATAAACTCTTGGAGAAGGAAGTGCTCATTTTTATGTTTATATACACATATATTGCTTTATCTTTTTCATTTTACACAGTGATCCAGATGCCAATAAGATGTACAAGGAAGAAGAAGCTTTCAAGTAATTTATTTGGGAACAGATTGTACTGTATTATGCATAGCCATACTGTGATTTGTTGATGAGACAATGTTTTGCATAGGACAGATATTGATCACTGCCTTCAAACTGTTTTCAGTATCTTCATTTTCTTATTCCACTGTGATGTAGCTCAATATACCAAGCTGTCAGTGCAGTTTTCTTTCCTCCTTCCTCTGGCTGTTTCTTCCCTGGGCTTTGTTGGAATATCAGTAAATTTTAAGGGTCTCTGCGAGATCATTATTTTGATGTGGTCTCAACAAGGTATTTTCTTATAAGCTATTCTGTATTAACATTGCCTTGGTACCTCTCTCTTTAGCATCTTAATATTCAGATATTTCAGTCAGGGAATTTTCAGGGAATTTTCCATAGCAAAATAAAGACCCCGGGTTTACTTACATTAGCTTAAGAATTCTGTGTCCAACTTGCAAAGAACATCTCACCATGTAATCATTCTCTTGTTGCAATCTCATCTCCAGTTCTATAATGCATGCTTGGAAGTTTATGAACTTAAATTTTTCATTAAGAACTATTTTTATGACCTCAGAAGTGCATCAGCCAGTTACCTTTTGTAAATTTTCCAAGTCCCAGACAGTTTTCTCTACTTCTGTACCATTAGTATTTGTCTGATATGTCACACAGTTCAGCCAGTTCCTCTCATATATTTTGGTTTTAGGCACCTGACGTCAGATTGTTTTCTATTTCTTCAACTGCCTTGATCACAGACTGAAGGTCTTTTGCAGGTGACCTTATGCATAGCAGCAGCACTTTAAAAAAAAATTTTACCATAGCCCTGAAGAAAAATAGTCTACTATAACAAATTTAATTTTAGAGAACAGTCATATTTGCCTTAGTCCCTTCCATATTCTATCACTGGAGACAAGATATTTTCCCATACTTATTTTGTTTACTAAATTTTATTATCCATAGACACTAAGAGGTTGGAGGTACTGAGCTATTCTACACATGAACCTCAGCATTTCTCTATGGAGAAATATATGCTTATGCTAAGTAAAAAGATTGAGCTGTCTGGTATTAAAAAAAAATCATAAAAAGACCTGTCAGTTTATTTCATACTGCGCTGTAGTGAGACAAAAGTAAAGCAGAGAGGAAATAACATTTCCAAAAGGTGAACATTTTAGTTTTGCAGACATGCAAAACAATTTCACTGGGAATAGTTTCTGTCATAGCGCTTGATAGAAAGTGTCTTTCACATGATGAAAAGTAGGTCCTTCTTCTCTTTTATGTTACTTCTGATATCCTATGCCCAGGCAAAGAAATGCAAAGCTCTGCCAAATACTGGACTATGCTTTTGTAAAAAAAAAAATAAAATAAAATAAATTGTCATTTTCTTTGTTGGTTTGGGTTGTTGTTTTATTTTTAATGTGAGTATTTTACAACTTATTAGGTGGTGTTTATCCAATCTGAATCCAACTTGTCTAGGATTTTTATATTCAGCTTTTAAACCCTGAACTCGAGATTGAAAGTGATAGCTTTTTGGTCTGAATCTTTCATCGTAGAACACAGTTGATAATGTAATTAAAAATTCTGTTATTTGTGCCCATTTTACATGAAAAATACCATATAAAATTTAACATATAGATGATGTACAATTTGCTCACTGATCTCTTTCTGTTTCTTTTTATTTCCTTTCTTGTTCTTTCTGTTCTGGAAAAGCACCTTAACAAATAAATAAATTAATATAGATTAAAGGTGTAATTATTTTTGTCATATTTGCAAAGATATGTTTGAATAATAAAATTATTTCTGAGCAAAAGGAAACAAACAAATTAAATTTTAATAAATATGAGAGTAGTTAATCTCTAAGTGTTTTCACAAATAGGAACAAACATTGGAAATTGGGTAGCACTGGGGTATAGTTCATGTATAAGTAATACAGAAAGTGTCACACCTTCCATATTGTTGGTCCTTCTTTTAAACCTGATTTCTTATTCCTGAGTAGTTGCTGAATGAGGCTTTCTGCAAGAGCTCTCTGTTTTGAAGACTTAATTTTTTTTAAAACTTAACTTTACTAAGCAATGAAAATAAAAAGCAACTGCTAAAGACAAAGCAATATTTGCCAATGTGGGTAGTAAAACTTGAATTAATAGCATTCTACTATAAGTTTTATAATTAAGAACCAGAAGTGTTAGTTGAATCCCAGATTAATCCTTATCTCACTGCTCCAGATTTCTCAGCTTTGAAGATAATGTTTTACTGTATCTACAATCAAACCATTATTTGTCTTCATAAAGCTACCATTAGAGTAATCAGCAATCAAAATAGTTACAGTGACCAAAGGTATAAACAAAATCATCTCCAGACTTTGTCAGAAATGCTGCTTACTTGTTTTTATGGGACATTTTTAGATTAATGCACTTTTCTCTTCCATTTGTAAACTTTGTAGTTTACTGGAGTCCAGAGTATTGAAGAAAATTTTTGAGAGCGTAAGGGACAAATAGGAGATCTTAAAAAACACGTTATTCAGGTGATATTTTCTGCTTGGTGTTACTGCAGGGTCTTGCATATTCCATTCAGACTCTGGCACATATCCCGTGTTCATTTTAGTTAGGCTTTGGATTGCTTCTATCAGAATTTACATCTTCTAGGCTTATTAGACCAGTGCAAGTATTGAACAAGACATCGATAATGATGTATCAACTTCACAGCTAAAGACAAGGTTAAGGCCTGGAGGGCCACTGACCTTTCCGATGTCATTTTTTGCATTTAGTTTCCAGAGGGTGCATAACATACCTCACTATTGTGTTGGGATCTTGCACAAGGTGTGGAAAAAAGATATTCCCTTTGTTTTTAGACATTACTGCATTCGCATAGCACTCAAGAACCTCATTGGTAGCAGGGAATTGTCAAACTGCAAATGGCAAATAGCAAAGCACATTTGCAGTCCCATCCTTAAAGCAGATCTTTATTTTAACAGTGTCTTCTCTGTTTACGGTACTTTACATAGTATTTGTGTTTACTGTTCAGTTGGAGGATCCCAGGAAAGTTTATGGGCTTCTTAACAAATATATTTAGTTCATGTTCTGCAGAACACTAAAGCACCTATTTAACATTAAGCAGGATTACCTATACGGTCAGATTTAAATTCTGATAAAACTTAAGTATGTCTGTAACTGTTTTGTTGGATCAGCACCTTAATTCAGTTTGGAATATGCATAACTACCCTCTACAGCAGTCTATAGTTGATGACTAGTACAGAAAATCAGATCCTCAAATGAAACATATTCAAATGGTACAACCTGTCGAACAGCGCCATTGAAATCAATGAAGCTACACAGACTGACACCAGCTGAGAATTTGGTCTGGGAATAATAGATAATAAAACTACAAAATTATAATTCATAAGTAATGTATTCTAGAAACTCAGGGACATAATAGTGATCACTGGTATATGCACATCTGGGAATGAATAGGAAAGAAATAACAAATCATCTGGAAACTTTTCTGTGTAAAGTGCTTACTAAGGAAAAATGAGATTTACAGTAAGTCAAGCAAAAAATTAATCCACGTGTAAAGAGACATGTGGGTAGGTAAGCAAAAAGACTTTTTTATTTTAGTTTTTCATAGCGACAACTTTAAACACTGTTTGAATTTTAAGGAGTACACTTTTTGATCTCAAGGAACAAAATAGGGGTTCCTAATTCTAGCCAAGAGGACAGTAACATATCTGAGCAGAAAACTCTTTGGAAGCCAGGCAAGAGTAGCCATGTGTATGTCATGAGGTGGTGCCTTTCCTCATGTTGTTGCATGAATTGTCTGCATGAAGAGCCACTGAAAAGGAAAATTATTAATCCTTTGATTCAGATGCATGTTTTGTTCACTATTTCTTCATTGTGCTCTTGCTTTGCAGTTAAAAATGTACGTGTGCTACAAGTTGGAATCGTGTATTCAAGCACTTAAATCAAGTTATGAAATCTAGTTACCCTTGCAGCTTCTGACGTTATAGTCTGTCTTCCCTCTGCTACCACATCACAAAATTCATACCAGCACCCTGAATTTTAGGAAATCAAAATTCCAACTCTTCAAGAAGTTAGTCAATAGGACCCCCTTGGGAAACTGCCCTTTGGGGCAAGGGAGCAAAACAGAGCTGAAAAGATCTTTAAGGATGCTTTCTACAGATCACAAGACCTCTATCCTTGGGTGTAAGAAATCAGGAAAGGAAAGCAAGAGGCTGGCATGGCTGAGCCGAGACCTGCTAGTCAGACAAAAGAGTAAGAAAGAGATGCACAAGACAGTGGAAGCAAGGATACGTATCCTGGGAAGAGCATAGAGATGCTGCCCAATTGTGTAGGGATGGGTCAGGAAGGCCAATGCAAAGCTGAGCTGAACTTGGAAAGAGACGCAAAGAATAATAAGAAGGGCTTCTACAGGTATGTCAACCAGAAAAGGAAGGCCAAAGAAAACATACTACCCCTGATCAGCAAGACTGGCAAACTGGCAAAAATGGATGTGGAGAAAGCTGAGGTACTCAACAACTTTTCTGCTTCAGTCTTCTCTGGCAACCTCTCTCCCCATATTTCTTGAGTTCATGGACCACAAGACAGGGAATGGGGGAGAAAAGTCTCTCCCACTGTATGATCAGGTTTGTGACTACCAGAGGAACCTGAACATACAGAAATCTGTGGGACCTGACAAGATGTATCCCATAGTCCAGAGGGAATTGGCCGATGCAGTTGCAAAGCCGCTCTCCATGATATTTGGAAAGTCATGGCAATCAGATGAAATCCCTGGTGACTGGAAAAAGGGAAACATTGCACTCGTTTTTCAAAAGGAAAGAAAGGAGGACCCTGGGAACTAACAACCTGTCAGCCTCACCTGTGTACCTGGGAAGATCATGGAACAGATCCTCCTAGAAGCTATGCTAAGGCGCATGGAGGACGGAGATGTGATTGAGACAGCAGCTAGCATAGCTTCACCAAGGACAAGTCTTGCCTAACCAACCTATTTGCCTTCTATGAAGGAGTGACTACATCAGCGGACAAGAGAAGAGCTACAGATGTTGTCTAGTTGGACTTCTGTAAGGCCTTTGACACAGTCGCCCACAACATCCTTCTCTCTAAATTGAAGATATATGGGTGTGATGGGTGGACTGTTTGGGGAATGAGGAATTGGATGGGTGGTTATATGCAGAGGGTAGCGGTCAGTGGCTCAATATGCAGAGGGAGATTGGTGACAAGTGGTGTCCCTTGGGGGTCTGTACTGGGACCAGTACTGTTCAATACCTTCATCAATGACATAGTGGGATTGAGTGCACCCTCAGCAACTTTGCTGACAACACCAGGCTGAGTGGTGTAGTTGACAAGCCTGAGGGACAGGATGCCATCCAGAGGGACCTTGACAGGCTTGAGAAGTGGGCCTGTGAAGACCTCATGAGGTTCAACAAGGCCAAGTGCAAGTTTCTGCACCTGGGTCAGGGCAAACTCTAATAGCAATACAGGCTGGAGAATGAAAGGGTTGACAGCAGCCTTGAGGAGAAGGACTTGGAGGTACTGGTGAATGAAAAACTGGACGTGAGCCAGAAATGTGCACTCATAGCCCAGAAAGCCAACCACATCCTGGGCTGCATCAAAAGTAACGTAGCCAGCAAGTCAAGGAAGGTGATTCTGCCCCTCTACTATGCTCTCATGAGACCCCAACTGGAGTACTGTGTCCGGTTCTAGGGCCCCAAACATCAGGAGGGCATTGGCCAAGTCCAGAGGAGCAAGTCCAGAGGAGGGCCATGAAGGTGATCAGAGGGCTGGAGCACCTCTCTTATGAGGACAGGCTGCGAGAGTTGGGGTTTTTCAGCCTGGGGACAGCTCCAGGGAGACCCTATAACAACCTTCCAGTACTTAAAGGGGGCCTACAGGAAAGATGGAGACAAACATTTTAGCAGGGTCTGTTGTGATAGGGAAAGGGGTAATGTTTTTTATCTAAAAGAGGAAATATTTAGACTAGATATAAGAAATATTTTTTTTACATTGAGGGTGATGAAATACTAGCACAGGTTGCCCAGAGAGATGGTAGATGCTCCATCCCCGGAAACATTCAAGGTCAGGTTAGACAGGACTCTGGGCAACATGATCTAGTTGAAGATGTCCCTGCTCATTGCACAGGAGTTGGACTAGATGACCTTTAAAGGTCCCTTCCAACTGAGAGTATTCTATGAGTCTGTGATTCTATATACAAGTTATACAGTGGGGAAAATATCTATATTGACCTTATGAATTATTGACGGACTCAATAATTCATTGTCTATGTCTTCCACAGGTGTGATAGATATTTTTTTTGTCAAAATAGATTGAAACTTCTTTCCAGACTGTATAATTAAAACAACAGAAGCTTTGACCACAACGTTTTAATTTGCTGATACTCAGAAGCTTTTAACAGCAACATATTTAAAATTCTAAAAGAAAGAGGTATTTTATCTTTGTCATTTTTTTTTAAATATAAAAATACTGAAAGAAATAAGTACAAAGGACAAAAGCAATTATAGTAAAGGTACTAAAGGTTTATCTCGGAACAAAAGGTAACTCTTATAGAAATTCTAAACTTGAAATCTGTCAGTCAGGTAATTTGCAAAAGAAGTAGCAAGATAAGGGACACACCAGAACCCTTAAAACCACTGATCAGCTCAGAGATTATATACTCTAATACTTCTGTTTCAAGACATGCTAAAGCTGTATTCCAGGAGTACAAAATGCAAGACCTGGAAATAGTGTATTAAATATAGAATCTTATGTTATGGCATTAGTGTCTAAATTTAAATTACTTGCCAAATGAAACGTTGTGTTTCGTAGTTGCACTGGGTTTTGTTGTGGCTGGAGCTGAACAAGCTGCTCCACTGCAAGAAGACAAGTAGAGCAGTCCTCTGGAAGAAAGCTCAGCTCAATTAAAATCATTCAGGTTCTCGCCTCAATCTTGAAATAAGAGAAATGCCTCCAGAGGACAATTATTTCCATGTATCTTAAACACCTATCTTTATTTATCTTTAATGTGATAAATTGCTATCTAGAGGTGTCTATCTCTCACCAGTGTCTTTAGAGAAAGCTAGCGTAGACAAGGTGCCTCCCTGGGATAGCTAAAGGTAAAAGAGGAGGAAGTTCCCATACAGAGACTCATTCTTGTGCCCTCAGATGCTTGACTCTAGTCATAAGAGTCAATCCAACCTTCACTCAAAGGTTATCTTGATTCTTCAAAACACAGTACTATTATTTCCATGACACTGTGTTAGTCTGACTCTGGTAGCCTAACACATTAATACCGTAAATAATTCCCTTAGTTCACAGAATTCTTATTAGTTTTATTTTTTTCTTACAGAATAATTAGGTGTGGGGAAAGTTGAAAAGAGAGATTTCCCTCTGCACTCAAAAATTGTCTTTAAGCTACTTTGCAAGGAGGTTGTGTGAAAATGTAGACTAGTCTTTGCCAACTTTCTCCTAGACTCTGAAGTGTTTTGAACTTGCAGGGTTCTCTGGTGTAAACTAGTTGAAAGATTTGGATGGCTCAGCAATGTTGCCTGCACAGTTAAAAGATGTTTGGATGCATTTACACTGAATAAATAAAGGAACTGATATTCTATGTCATTTAAAGTAGAGTGTGAAAATTTGTTCAACAAACTTATAAGCTATGAAGACTGAAATTTCCCCAAGAGTGAAAAAAGGACATCTTGTGATATGGCAGGGTATATATATTTATGACAAAAAAATATGTAAGAGTTAATTAGGTCAAAAAAAAAAAAAGATACAGAAGAAATTTAATGTGTTTCAATAGTCAGATGTATCCATCCCATTACCAGAATGTATCAGCATCCTTTCAAGAGCAGCACATACTGTTGAATAAGAGAATACTATGAAATGAAAGACCAATGGAAGCTCAGCTCTTTCAATTCACTGTCAACAAGATCAAAAAATCAATCATCATGGATATTTTATTTTTCTAATTTACAAATTCAAACCAAGAGGAAAAAAGGTATCCAAACAAAACTCACGAAGTGTTGACCTATTGTTTGTAGGTATCAGAAAGGAATATCCCACGTATTCATTAAAGCTCAGTTCTATGGATGCACAACCAAAAATCAGAATGCTGTGGAGTTGCAGCATCACTTCCTATGTGTGGACAACAAACTCCATTTAAAAGACCAATCATTAGCAAAACATGGACAAACATTAGCAACTTAAATGGGTCACTGTTCTGAGTATTACCAAGTACTTACTAAACCTGTGAGCCACCACAGTGATGCCTGGGGAAGCTGTCAGGAATGTGAGATACAGCAAACCTTCTTTTTGCCTCTTCCATACACATTATTGCCATTAACATATAAATGGATACCACACCTTAGTAAGTTTAGTCCATACCATTAATCACTGTAGAGCTTGATGGATGTTTGGCAGCCCTCCAAAAAGCCAGGAGAGCAAGTACACTTTATGCTGTACTCTATTTACCAGAGCTCCATTAAGGCAGTGAAACCACTTCACTCCAGGTGTTGTGACATCACACAAAGTTTTTAAGGGGACCATCCCCAACAAGGAACCTCTTCCCTGCCATCACTCCTGACTCAGTACATTTGTGTAAGTAGCCACACAATAGTGAGAGTTACTAGAAATTGCTAGTGCAGATAAGGTAGTACTGGCTGTCAGATCTTCCTACTATGCTTTTAACGTCCTTAGGACTCTTAAATCATGACTCAGAAGACAGAAGCTGTTTCTTCTCAGCCTCTGGAATCATCCCATAAAGTAGAGGAATCAAGAGGCAGTTCGGAAATCACAACCCTCCTCCCTGAGAGCAGCCCTTCAGATATCAACCGCTAGTGGTATTGGCACATCCTCCTAGCTAGTGCTTTTTACTGCTAATATTTTAATGGAATAATTAGCAAGCAAAAATACCCTTACAGGGTATTACCTTCTTTAGAGTATTTCCACTTAATAAATGTCCACCATGTCTTTTAATAATCTGAACAGATAAAGTTTCCTCCCATTTCTGTCACCTTCCTCTCCTTTCACACCATTGAGAAGTATGGGTATGATGGAGTGGTATTGCTACACAGTGTTTCTGGGGATGTCACTCATGGGAGTATGCAGCGACTGCTCTCTGACAGCACTCACAATAAAAGGTAGATTTTTGCTGGTACACACTTCCAGCTATTGCTGCACCTCCAAAGAATATTGCAGGTAACAGAAGCCCATCAAGAAACACATTGGGCAAGGCTGAAAACGCAGTCAGCATTCAAATGAGAATATCCTCCACTCCTTGGTCTTTACAAAGTACATCTCTCATCATTTCAAAATGCTCCCAAATGTTGGAAAAACAACAATAATCTAAAAGTGCCAAATTGCCGCACAAATCTTACAATTTAGCTTCATAGTAAGTATCTGTCATGCTTCTGTCATCCTCAGAAAAGAAAACTTGAGCCATCGTGTGTCAGCCATCAGACATTTTTCTATCATGCAGATCAATGTCTGACATCTTTCTGTCACTCCTGTCTCTCTGACAATATTCCTGGGCTCTGTTTATCTACTGTGATCCTGAGCTTCCTGCTCTGTGCCACGCTGGCATGAAAGATCACAGATCCTGCTTCTGCTTTAGGCTGACCTACATTCCCCAAAAGATTAGGCAGCCCAAAATACAGTCTTTAACTTTCTGGGACACGTCTGAACAACAATAAGCTTCATGAGGAGGAAAACACATTAACACAAGCTCCAATTCTCATCAGTCTTCTCTCCTGGCAGTCTCTGAAGCAGCGCTGTCACTGAGGGGCATGCGTACCGCTTTCTGATCTTCTGCCGAGTGGTGTTTGACTAGTGATCGCTTACGTTTTAACAGCTTTAGAAAACAGCAGCAAAGCAACCCTGTCAATGCTTTTTTATTTACCCCCCAAAAAGGGCATGTGACCTGTTGGAAAAAAAACAAACAAAAATCCTTAATGATCAAAGACTAGAGGACAGATCAGCTCTTTTGTGCAACATAAACGTAGGAAACAAAAGATTCTTGCAAAGTAGGCTCTGCTTATATATCACATTCCTGTACCTAAGGCTCACTATCAATGCGATTAAAGACAAATTTCAGCCTAAATTCTGGATCACACTCCCCATAATTCATTTGTGGGAAGAAACTCTCCTTCCTAGGGAGAACTTACTGAGAGTAAGGGGTGGGGATTCAGCTCCAGAGTCAGTCACCTACATGAGGTATATATAATGCAAGTCCACACATGTACTAGGTGTCTAAGCTCCTTACATGGTCATGGAGACTAGTCAATCTAGTCAAGGAATATTATAACCATATTTTATACTCATAATTTTAAAAATAAGTCTTTTTTCAAGGAACAAGTCTTTACTTAATGCTGCAAGTTTTCAGAATTTTTGATGATGACATGCAGACATGGTGATACAAGAAAGGAAAAAGGAGAATTGTATTCACATATGATTTTTGGCAAGTCTGTACAGTTGAAGTGAACTGAGTGCAGCATGTGTTTTAAGGAGACTGTTTTTGGTCTACCCGTATGACCTTTCCAAGTCTACTGTATTACAAATTGTGACTGAAAAGGTTGTGTTAATGCGATTCACAATAATTCTCCCTGCTCCCACTTAAATTCTCAAGTTTGCAGAAGGTCTTCCTTGTCAATATCCCTGTATTATTACATCTGTGCAGAAATAGAAATGAAAGTGACAGCAATAGTGGAGGCATGGCATAGAACCACTTCATAGCTGAGCAACAACAGGTCACAGAGACAGGAATGGTGGAACCCCATGACAGCTGACCAACCTGACAGTTGCTCTCCCTGTCCTCTTCATGAGCACCTACAACAGCAAGCCCCAAACAGGCAGCCAAAGCAAGCACACCATCAGATCCGAATCAGTGCCAAACCCTATAATGTGGTGCCAGCAACAAAACTAGTCTGAGATGTAAATACTGATTGATGACATTCATCCTTACTTCAGTGGTGTCAGGTATTAATATTGACTTACTTTCCATCTCAGTTTTATGCTGTTCACTTGATTTATGAATCTCAGTCTTTGTTTCTTCAGCACAAAACAGTCTGAAGTGAAAAGGAATTTCCCAGGGAAATACCCAAGCATTGCACAGCTACCAAAAGAGATGCAATCATAAGGGTCTGTAGAGTGGGAAAGGAAAGAGAGACAGCGTAAATAAAGTCCAACGATCTTAGGTAATCTGGCAATACCTTTGTGACTTCTCAAAATGCTTAGACCATTACTATCTGAGCAGGCTAGAACAGCTTTTTGGCTTTTCTCCCTGTCCTGGATCAAATAAGCCCTAAAACAGTACTGTCATATTCTCTTAAATCATGTTTTTTTACAGACACAGAGAAGGTTTGTCACAATGAAAAAACAGCTAAAAATTTCTAAACACCTTTCCTAATTAACACTAAGACCCATACACACGCACACACACATACTTATGTGTTACATGCCCTCCCCGCAACCTTATCCATACCATTGTGGGTGACCCACATGTCTCCCTTTCTGGGACCATGGCATCCCCTACTTGCACACTTCTCCTGCTGGAGCTGTTGGTTACACTTTATAAAACGTGTAAGCAGACAATTCCAAGGACTTTGCAATATAGGTGTTTCAGCAATGACCTATCAGGATTCACAAAGAGCACTGACAGCAGGAGGCCTGATAAATCTTTTGGAAGAGATTTACCTTGATCGAAGCCTGGAATTGTAATGGAGGGGTGTGATAAAGGAAAGTGGACTTCCAATTTGCTGCAATTTTTTGCAATCTGCTGGGTGTTTTTCCTGAGAAGTCAACTCTTATTGTTATTAAAGAAGTTACTTAACAGTCCCACATTAAATCAAGTTGCTTCACAGAAAGATTCCTTTAGGCAAAGTGCATTTCTGTCTGTGAAGCTCACTTTGGTAACTAATGTTCTACTGATTTCAGAAAAGACAAAGGGGCTGCTGTATTATTTTTTTAATGCAACTCTTCTACTGGTACAGTCTCTTGCACACAATGGTGTTTTTCTTCCTGAAAAGAGCTAATTGAACTCTGCTGTATAGTATGATGATGCCAGCAGTTGTATTATGCCAAGATTTTTTTTTTGTTGCCAAGATTTAATTTTAAACTGGCTGAGCCTTGCAATCTCATGTTTTACATTCTATGTGTTTTGAAAAACTGTGTAAGGATCACCTAAAGAAATCAAAATACAAAAAATATGACCTGACAGTATTTCACTCATGTAAGCTCTGATGACCTTATAAAATCATGCTTCCATAAAAGCACTGCTTTGTTATCACATAATGCCCAGTAGAAAAACAGTAGTCAAGGTTTCAGGAAAAAAGAGGGTGATATAGACCTGCTAGGATGATGAATTACAATAATAAGTCAATTTACTTTGTAGAATTTATGAAACTTAAAGAAACTGAAAATAATGACCTTTCTGGGAACAGTTATAATAATTTAGACATTCCCAAAATTTTATTTGTAGTAAGAAATAAAATTGTGACATTTACTTTACAACAGCGTGTCACTTCCTAGAAAGCATTCCCAGATATATCTAAGCAAGTGGAGAAGTAAGAGAGAACACAAATGTACAATGAGCAGAATGGAAAACAGCTCTATCAAGTTCACATTTCTGTAAGGAATATATGAACTTTCACAGCAATTTAATGCATGCACACACACACACAGATAAAGACAAGGAAAGGTTTGGAAGAAAAATTATTTCAAACATGCCTATTATAGGGCTCTCACTTCTTGTAATTCAGTACCCAACTTAACATACTATAAACAAGTTGTTCATGGAACCAACCAACTCAGATATTGTCTGTGGTGACTCTGCTTTGGTATTTACAGCAACAGGAGGACGACTGATTCACTCAGATGATTATAAAAGAAGCCTAATGTGTGTCTCTTCATAATTACAAATGTTTAAGCCTTAAGAAAAATAGTGAAATTCCTGTCAGAAAAAACACAGGTGCAGTAGTTTCTGCCTTAAATCCAAGGTATGGATGAGACAACTCCCTGCTGCCCTACGATGCCACAGCTACAGAACTCTTCATGCTTCTCTGGTAGGCTTGTCACCTACAGACAGCATGTATGTGCCCGTCCAAGTCTCAGGTCTCCAGTCTCACTTTGTAGATGTCAAGAATTTTTGTTGAAACTCGAAAGTGAACCTATATTTTTTTCCTACAAACAAGCCTATGAGAGAATTCACTGAAAGACTCCTTTTTCATTTCAGTGATCCAGATCAGAATTAGGTTTAAAATACAATCTATTCATAACTGAAAGTTCACTAATATGAAGAATTTGGTGATAAATGAAGATCATGATATGTCTTCATAATTTTTCAAAGAAGAAAATTATGGAATGGGAGAAGGAGAAGAGACAGAAAAAAAGGAAGGGGAGAAGAGAAAATAAAGCATATTAGCAAAATCCATTATTCTATACATATAGCAAGGGCTCATGTTTATGTCAACCTTTTGGTGGAAGGACTGCAATGTTCCAAGATATTACATTACCTCAGCAACAACTTGCCATCTTACAATGGCTGGTTTATGGCCTTTCAGTTTCCGGATGCAGGCATGATGGAAATTGTGCACACATGATCACATTGTAGTCTGAAACTGGGAATGAGACAAAATTTATTGGAATTTAAGTTTCATAGAAAAATAAAGCTAAACTATAAAGAACTCAAAATCTGTACTGACATTTACAGATATTTACATCTGGAGCTTTCAAAGTCACAAGAAACAGCAATTTCTCTATTTGTCCCTCCCTGGAAATATGGACCCAGGGCAATCAGGAGACTACAATATCCACAGGTCTACCACAGTTTTCACCTAATACTTCCCAAAACTGCTCCAAGTACCAGTCAGGATTTACAATGAACACTAACACACCAAGGAGTAATACGTCCAGTAGTGACAGAGCTTGTTCCCTGTGGTATCTGGTGTTTTTTTCCTCCTTCCATAAAAGAAGAAGACAGAACCATTTTAACCAGCTGCCAAGAAATTTACCCTGTATCTTACATGCAGCCTGAGGTTTTCACACATGCTTTCCCTGAGCCTGAGGGAGTAGCTGCAAGTGCAGGGTGTCCACCTTGCTACTGTGTTCTGACTATCAGTGTCTGTTAAGAATGTGAGTAGCCAGGTTCATCTTTTAATTATATTTTCTTTTGCTAGAGATTCCAGCCAGCCCTTTCCTGAGCTTCAGAAATAAATGAGACATAAAGCTATTCTTTGTTGCTCTACGCTCGTTCTAATGCTATCCAGCCCCTGCTGCTTCCCAGGATTATAATTATTGCAATCCAAATAGTTTCACATGAAAAAGAAAACAACAAACTCTCAAGAGTCCAAAGTTCATCAAGGGATTTCCAAAAGCCACCTCAGTAAGAGAAAAGGTAAATCCACCAGGCAAAACACTGGGTCATTTGTTAAATTGTGATGAATATGTATGTATATACATATAAATATAAATATA
>JAOXNO010000024.1:71893014-71912078 GCA_028565335.1 Limnodromus scolopaceus
AATCCACCAGGCAAAACACTGGGTCATTTGTTAAATTGTGATGAATATGTATGTATATACATATAAATATAAATATAAATATAAATATACATATACATAGTCTCTTATGCATTTAAAGAGACTGAGTGTTGGCAGAAAAGACGTATTCCTGGTGCATTTAGTATGGTTCTTATTCTCTTTCTGTTCTGAAGATTCTTTGAAATAATTTTAATGATACGGTTCAGTGATAAGAATTGAAATCAAGTTGATGATTGTAAAAGTTTTGCACTGTTTTATGTCACAATCAGTGCAAAGGCACACCTGAGTAGCTCACTACTAGAGAATAAATCTTTCTGTATAAGACATAACATGAGACACTACAGAAAAATCCAGTAAGAGAAAGATAATTCATTTAATGAAACTGGCAGTGAGGATCTGGCAGTTGTGTTTAGTATCTTATAATACCTGGTAACAGCTCAGCTTCACCTAAAATCTGCACAATTGTCAATATGAAGAGGCAGAGCAACAAGAAGATAAACAGCAGCCACAGGGGTAGGATATGTGCTTACAAAGCAAAGAAACCTTCTCTTACTATGTCCTGAGCAGGCAGGAGAGACTTGCTGTGGTATAAAGTGTTCTTTGATTGTTTTTAATTTTGTAAGCCTTTGTGCTTTCTGCTGTCTTTTGGGAAAACCCTCAAATATTATGAACAGAGGGAGTGAAAAATAAATAAAGATCAAAATGAAACCCGAAATAGACTATGGCCGCAGGATTTCTGTTCTGAGAAGGAAAATAAATACTGCTATTATTACTACTAATAATAAAATAATCAAGAAGCATTGTACCCTATGAAAATTTCAGCTACAGTTTTCAGATGAAAGAGGTCTACAGGTAGGTATCCAAACAAAACAAATCTTTTAAAGTTCACTAAGTGTGATGAATGAGTTCATATTATTAGATTGCATCTGTGCCTATTTTTAGGCTTATATCAGTATAACTAATTTTGCCACTGTGTTTGAAGTATGTTTTTTTGAACCTAATCTCCAAAAAAGTGTGATTTGCTAGCAAATCTTAATACACTAGGTACAGAGGATCTTCTGTAGACACATTACTTGGGCCCTAAAATAAATGCAGTGAGGTGATCTTACATGGCTTTATGTCAAACAATCAGGAAACACATAGATAAATTTAAAGCAACACAGTTTCTACAAAAAAGTTCTTGAGGAAGCAATGTGTTTTTAAGTTTCCCACCTTTGTGCTCTGACTTGATATTTTACTTCTCTCTACACTACAAAGGCCATAGGAAAACTCACAAGACCTCCTTGTTTCCTTGGAAAGGAGAGGAATATTGTACTTGCATGGAATAGCTATGCCTAAAGATAGCTTTCATTGAAAGTTATGTGTTAAAACTTATAAAATATATCTCACATATATACTATATATATATATGAAAAATACTGAAAAAATTCAGCTTTTCACAGTTACCCAAGGGAGGAGGGGAGGGAGGAGAGAACAAAAGAAAGTTTTTCTGAAATTTTCCCAAAGTTTCTTGAGTGAACAACACCTCATATAAAATGGGTCAGGAAACACATGCAACACTGTCCAAAATTCATATTTTCCCAGGGTTTGTTTCCCTGCATGCCTTTTCTTTGTGTATGGAACCTTATAAGTCTTTGGTCTTTTTCTAAAACTGATAGCTCATTCTTGAAAATAGAACCAATGTATTAACCAAACTATCATAAATAAGGTTTTCCTCCAGCTCCCTAATGGGAATGATTTATCTTGCTTGTTTTATGGCAATGTGCAGTATAATTAATACAGTATTGCTTAACAAATTAATCACAAAACACTTCATAACATAAGCATTGACAAGTGAAATATTTAGATTACAAATTAGTTTACAGATAATCACCTATTTTATAACTACAAATATTTAACACTTACCCTTAACTTTCTCTCAAGGTGAATATATGCGTTTGTAAGAAAATACAATCTTTGTGATGAGAAGAACAATGTTCTAACCCCAGATGTACATGAAAAGATGAGCTGCTAGCCGGATTCTTTACAAGAGTGTTCAAATTATGCCTATATGTCCTACTTATAGCATTGCCAGGAGGGTTAAAATCCTGATTCTGAAGAACGTAGGTATAGTTGGGAGCAGAAGACGACTTACTACTTACTTTTCTGATTGTTTTTCATTCTGTTGTATAAATACTATTGTCTGAATCATAGGCTGGAAAACAATAAACTTTGTCAATGAGTGAGTAAAGACTTATTCTTTATTTTGGAAACAATTTTTGAGTTCTAAAATGATGGCACAATGCCACCAATAAGCCATGTAATAAACAAAGTGCTTTCTACATTGTGAAATTCCATTGCTTATAGTGCTTTAACATAAACTGTAGCATTTAGTACACTTAAGATTGTGGGTTTTACTAAATTATACTAGAAGTACCTCAGACTAAAATCTGAACCTAAATATTCTTGTTGCTCATTAATCTGCAATACAGATATTAAATAAAACCAGTCATGCCATATACATCAGTGTCTACTAAGAATGAAGTCTCTTTTTTCTCTAATACACACCCTACCATCATTTACAATTTGTATAAATTGTTTTGGACAAGAGAGTCCACTGGTGGAATTAAAAATGAGAGAAGCACCATTGTCATTGTGTTACCATCACCCCTGCATCTGGTGTCCACTTTGAATCCACAGCCCTCTTTGGCACCAGAGATGATCTTGTGGGGCCCAGGCAGGCAGCACAGAGCTGAGTTCTCAGCAGGCTGACCTGTCACCATCCCTCTTTCATAGGCTCAGTCCTCCCACCCTCCTAATTTCCAAGGTGCCTCTACTCCCCCTCTGCTGCTGCACACACACACTTTGCCATCTTTGCCCTATTCTTTTCCAGACAGGAACTCTGCCCAAGAAGATGAGGTAGATAACATGTTAAGGAAAAAAATATAAAAATATCTTGTCATTGCACACGAAGACCCTCTTATATGGTCTGACACAAGCAAACAATATTGGCGCCAGTTATGGAAACAATTGGCTAGAGTCAATTAAAAAGGCTCACATACTCTAAAAGAAAGTAAAAGAGCCATTTTTTTTAAAGAAAGCCAGGCACAAATCTTGTTAAAGTGCTTTCAGATATACACGATTGTAGTCAGCTCTTGGGATGACATTACCTAGAAGCTGTGTTCATACAGTTACACTGTGCTCTTTGAAGAAAAAAAAAAAAAAAATCACAGTTGTTTCACAGGTCAGTTCTGAACTCCTAAAGCTGCATTTTCTGAGGGCACTCCTGACTACACTGTCTGGGCTGTCACAGTCCGGTGCTAGGCAGCCTGTATTGAAGTTCCCACTTTGAAAACCTCATTGCCTTGCCACTGATATTAAATATACTTCTCTGACTCTCTCTGTGTGGCATCTGACAGAAACAGTTAGTGGCAGAAAGGAACAATCTCTCACCCATTTTAGAGAGAAGCACAGATCTTTGGATCCATCTTTCTCTCTCACAAAATATTTTTCCTCCTCTTATTATTACCAGCTCTAACTAGCCCTGGAGGTTATGAGGACACTTCTCCATGGCCTCTAGTCTATGCTATGTTGAAGAGCGGGGTTTTTCTAACCAAAGCACTCCCAGCTGTTCCTCAACTGCCATTCAAAGGTGGCAATCTTAACCAGTGACATTCCATGTTCTCCTAAAGGCCTCATTGCAGTGCTCCTGCCTGCAGGTGTCCCTAGGGAGCTACTCAGAGGGCTGCTCCTCATCAGCACATTGAGCTCCCCGCTGTATTAGCACTTCAGACCATCTCTCCTAGAACCTTATCCAGCTGTGAAGTGTGGGGGAAAATATCAGTCCTTAAAAGCAAATCCCTGTCCACTTCATCATACAGGCTTCAGTAAACTCACTGGTTGCTTTTGAGAGACTCTGACTGGAAAAGGATGGGAAGCCTTAATTGTTCTACTGTTTTTATGTGGGGAGGTGCTCATGTGTTAGAGCATATGTAGTTTGAAGGGTATGTAAGTTAATCCATAGCTGGAGGTAGCATACTCTCATTAATGCTTTCTGAGGCTTTTAGTTAGAGTTCTTAAAGTCACTGACTGAATTATGGTAACTGCTCTTTGGATTTGCTGTCCTTTATACATATGCCATTTGGGTAGTGGTTAGGCAAAATAAACAAATAAAAATAAAATCCAAAGCCATTCTGTGTTGTGTCACATAGTAATAATACCACACCACTTCCCTCATCCTATTCTTTCTGAAATAAACATGCGTATACAATTGCAAAAGGAACAAACTATCCAGTGCGAACAAATGAAATCAATAATTTGAAGTAGATAATTCTTGCTTTGCACTCAGAGAAGGGCACAGAGCATTAAGTTATTCTACAAATGAAAGTTGAAGATGGTAACAAAACATCACCAATAAAAAGGGACAAGATCATAATAACCACAAGGCTGAGAAATAGAGTAGTGCCACTGTAGCGTTACTATAATTTAATAAGTGAAACAAAATTCTTTAATTTTCCTATAGTAACAATACAGAATATTTGCCATGAGGGGATGCCCGTCTTTGTTAGATATGACCTGTGAAACAGAAAGGCTATAGGATATTATTATATATATTATTGGAAGCCCAGCTGCTGTACTGAGAAGGAATGGGATGAGAGCAACATGTTATGGTTGGAGGAGCTCCTCCACAAAAGAGAGGACTGAAGTCCTGAATAGGGAACGACATGCAGTGAAAGTAAGCAAGAAAGAAAAGTTGAGATTTTCTAACATGAATTGATTTCCCTTGAAAATTTTTATTTGTACACATATTAGATTTGTATATGGTTGTGGAAGACACTGCTTTGATCCTGTGTTTTCCCTGGTTTAAAGCCTTAAAGGTCTGTCTCAGTTTGTAGCAATATGATTGGGAAAACATACTAGGAAATATGAAACAAATAACTGTCTATCATCTCCCATGTAGCCTCAGGTGCAATAGTATCTGAAGAGTTTACTATCTTAAATACATTGTCAAAGAGCTTATCAATGACAGATCAAGAACTTCATCGTGAATTCTCATGGCCCATGCTAGAGCACTGTAGGCAATGTGGCTGATGGTCCACACTGCCAAGGAACAGAGCAGATAAGGTTGTGCAAAGATCTGTCATACATACCAAGGAAAAATAAACACACTTTCCAGATCATAGATGTGTACTGGATCATGTGAAAATTGTCCTCTGACCTTGAAGAGTAGTAGGCTTTCTGTAGTATACAGTGAAGTTTCATAGTGGGGCCCTAAGGAAAATAAATGATGAACAAGCACTGGTTGCAAACTTAAAACCAGAGCATCTGAAAAGCATCTGGTTTTAGGCTACAAAATCACATCCATCAACCAGCAGAGGTTTTATTTAAGCCTCACATTAAAGGAAAATTCCAAAAAGTTAACAGCTAGCAAAAAAACCTGAACCTCTTTGGAAATATCATCTGCACAAAAGGAAGTTTAAATAATATCCACAAATTTACTTTGTAGACACTGCAGATTACTGAATAGAAATTTTGATGATAATAAATGATTGGCCATTGCTATAAAAACAATCTGTTAAGCAGCCATCGTCTGTTTACATAGCATGTATGCCAAGGTGTGATCTGAGCCCTGAAGCAATCCGTATCCTCTCTCTAGACACAGACTGTCTAGGGATGATATTTCTGACTAAAATGGGGATTTGTGGATGAGTACATACAGAAGTATTGGCAACAGTTAATCCAAAAAGGGAAATAGAAAGTGGTAACTGAGTTTAAATTCCAAAATACCAAATTTGTGTATCTGACATATATGCATAAAATAGAACTAAACAAGACTTTCCAGTCTGGATTTGAGTCTTTTGAATTGTTGCAGAACTTGCTTGTCAAATTTGCATCTGTATAAATACATCATATTTGCATGAATATGAAGGTCTTGCTCCATCTCTGCCTGACTGCAGACTCATGCATTTATTCAGTATCTGTTGCTGTTGCTCATGTGCGAGACCAGCAAGAGCTGCTCCATGAGGGGGATAAGCTGGGAGCCGGGGGTGGCCCCAGGGCAGGCTGTGTCCTCTCCAAAGGCGCACAGCACGCAAGCAGGGCCAGGGTAGCGATAGGCACAGCCTCCTTCAGTGGTTCCAGGAAGGATGATAGATCAGCCAGGTCCCAGCAAGGAAGCCCAGGCAAGAATGAAAGGTAACAGTCCTGAAAAAGGACTGAAGACAAGGTCGCACACGGCCTGGGTCCAGAAAGAGCAACCAGTGAGTCAGGCCACTAGAGACAGTACCTCTGAAACACGGCTCAGGCAAGATTGAGGTATCCAGCCTGAAGTAAAACAGAGACCCCAGACTAACGTGCAGAAAACTGTGGGGACATCCCCGGTGACAGCAGTCAGGACCTGTGGGTGTTCTCAGAGCCATGACAGTCTGCGAGTTTCCTACTCATCCAGCATATTCCCATGTTACTAATAGCACAGTAGCAGGCAAAGAAATTTCTCCTGCACACATAAAAATTGATGACTGGAGCTGCCTGTTCAATTTCACCTGGACCCTCAACAAGCACCATTTGCCCATTGCTCCCAAGCTCCATTTAGGTTCAAACCTGGGCATCTGGTTGGTTTTAACCACTCTGGTCTTGCTTAGGCACTGTGCTCTGGTCAGGGTAGTCACTGTCCCTGCCTTGTTGCCAGCTCCAGGAGCAGCCACTTGTGCTGCTCACAGACACAAAATCATAGTGGTCTGCAGCATGATGTGTCTGACTGGGAGTGTTCTGGATTTCTCATTGCTGAGAAATCTATGACTAGAGCTGGTCTGGACACCAAGATCTCAGCCACCAGGGGTGCTGGAGGTTAGAGAGACATCACAGAATCCACCCATATAATTTACATCTATAATAATTACCACAGGAAGAGCAGAGGTCATGCTATTCATTAGTTCCACATAAGGCTCAGAGTGAAAAATCCTTACTGGCTACAGATTTCAACTATTCCCCAAAGTTTAAGTTTTTTGCATCCCTCAGTTTTGTCAATGAACTAATTATGGAGTTCACTGTGTACTCCAGAGTTTTTCAGACAACGACTTAGGTAATGATAAAATACCTCATCAGTTCACATGTTTTTATAAAATAGAATAATTAAAAATTGAAAAACATCAATTAGATTAGTTAATATTCAGAGACATTGACTATGTATAATATGTATAATTTATATGTACAGATTGCTATTTGCCTAGGTAGTTCATATATGCTACCCATATAACATATTCAAGCATGTCTAGTTATGACCTCACTCTCTAAAGTATTCAGATATTTTCATTAGCAAACTTCAGCTGACCATAACGTTTCTACTTTTCAAGAATAATGAATGTTAGCAGATTATTTCCTTTGTTTCCTTTTAAGGTATCTGTGCTCCTAAACTCATCGTGGATATTTAGCTTCATAAAACTGTGAGAAAATCTTGTCTGCAATTCATACGGAGAATGACTTGGTGAAGCACATTCATATTCAGGTACAGCATTGATTTTTAACATGCATTTTTGTCTTAGAAACAATTAACTTTACTTGTATTTGTCGTTCAGTGTTTATTTTGCTACAAGGTATCCAAAATAATTATTAAAGGAAGAAAGATTGTCAGTATTGCAATCCATCATCAGTTTAGTTTCACAATCTCTGTGGAAAGAATTAAACTGATACCGTTATAAAACGGACCTGAGGAAAGCCAGAAGTGCCAAAATGAGTATCAGGTACTTACCTTAATTCTATTCATTTTGTACAAACATCAGCTTGATTAGCTAGTTGCATACTAATTCTTAAGTAATACACAGCTGTTTTCTATATACCTATAGAACTACATTATTTCAGAGTACACCATTAATAAACTACTGATTACACAGGTACAACCATGATTTTTTTTAGAATTACTTTGTCACTGACACCATATTTTCATCATCATTGGTGAAAAGAATAGAGGTAGTTCAACATTCCTTTATTAAAGTTATTACAGTCTTACATTTTCCCTACACGCCTGCTATGAACTTCACTTGTGCATGCCTATCATTCTGAATCTTTAGCAACTGTGCTAAAGAGGTAATTAAGGGTTGGCTTTACACAGTAAAGGAGATTAATGTGGTATATAATGCACATCCTTATCTGTTGGAAGCAGAACGAAGTTTTCTATGACATGGCAGGATATGCCATTGTCAGTAGAAACAAAACATTTGCATATGAGAGAATGGTTAGGAAGTGGTTCCCTAACTTCTACATGTTCCTACTTTTTGAGATTTGCATAGTAGTTTAATGAGAAGGGTGGGGGAGAGAATCTGTCATTCTCTTCAGTGGCCAATTTGGCCCAAACCATGACTCTATTATAGTGGGATTTTTCAAAAAATAGTTGTTTCTTAAATATGAGAACATAGTACACTACACCTGAAGTATAACACTTTATAATGCCCAGTATGGAAATGAGAGCAAAACAGTACAGGTCTCCTATATCACACCATTTTTCTTTTGGCAAAAGATACTTCTGCCAAATATTCTCCTCCTGCTGTAGAGTTAAACTAATAAAACTTTGAATTTAGGGATCAAAAGGTACTTAACCAAATTCTGTGTTTAATGGCTGACATAATTGAACCTAAAGGAATCTTTCTGAAAAATTGGAGGTCTAAAACCTGGACAATATCAGAACTAATTTCTGCTCCCTGGACTGCTACAGATTTCTATACAACGTTCTAGAAGTTAATAAAGCTAAACTCTCAGAGATGGCATTTTAATTGACTGCCATACTGAGTCCCATTTCAAACCCCAAAGATGGATTTATCAAACCAAAAATGACGTAGTTTTCTAGATCTCCTTTTAGAGTAGTTCCACCTCCTCTCGCCTCCAGGTGCACATCTAAAGTAATTCCCATGAATTTCAGCCTAAACCTGCTTTTTTGTTTCCATGGCATATAAAGAAAGCCTAGGATGATTTCCAGAGATGTAGGGGCATATAGTGAATGTATAGTGTAGTATGTCAGAAAGTAGTGCAGTACAATAGAAGAAGATTTGTGGGGTGAAACACACAACGCTGAGGAACTGATATGTGTTCTCTGTGTGTTTGGGGAATTTTGCTTTGGTTTGTTCCTAGTCTGATTGCTGGAACATACACTAGCAGGTCTACCATTGGCAGGTGTAGCGCATTAGGTGCATTCCTGGAATAATCTTTTCCTTTAGTTAACGAAGGTCATTTGCATGCTCCAAGGCTGCTCTGTGACATCAACCAATGCTCAGTAAATTCTGAATAACTGGTAGATTTTCTTCAAATAAGCACTAATGATCTGAACTGAAACGCTAGTGTGGGTGTTCCCATAGAAGTATAAAGTGGATGAGATTTATACCCCTGTTACAGCCATAGCTTCAGATATCATTTTTCTAGCTGCCCTCAACATAGTCAAAACTCTGCTGTAGTGAAGCACTACCTGCAGGTACAGGTGGATTAGATATCAGTGCCTTTACAAGAATCAGTTTTCTGAGCAATTACCTTTAATTTAGTACTGCAGTCTCTGTGCACCTGTATGACAGGAACCAAAATCTTAAAAGAAGAATGAAATCAGACTTTTATCTCTTTCATATTAATGACTTCTTCAGCTTGGGAAAATAAGATGACCGAGAGGAGGTAAGCCTTTTGTCTTTGTGAATGCAGTTCTAAATAACACTTTTCCAATATCATGCAACTACCTCCTTATTAATTTTCCTAGCTTTATTTTCTTGTTTCCTGCTTTTCCAAAATGAACATTTGTTTATTTATATTAAATCACTTATTTTTACCATCACTCCCATGGTACATTATTAGAATGCCTAATTGCATTATACTATACAATACTGTCCTAATACTATTCAATGTAATTTCATTAGTTTCATCAAAGTGCCTGATGTACCAAAAACATACCAAAACAATCATAGGAACGTATCTGCATATACTTCAATAAGACAAGGAATTCGTCCAGACTGTAAGGGGACAAGTAAGTGGACTTATTGCACAGCATGAGCTGCCTGTGCTGCCAAGTGGTAAAAGTCCTAATTAACTTGATGTCTTTGAAGCCTTGTGGGGTTTTTTTTGGTTTTTCTTTTGTTTGTTTGTTTGGTTGGTTGGTTTTTTGTGGATTTTTTTTGTGGTGTGTTTTTTTTATTTGCCTTGCTATAATATAGAAACTCCGTTATTTTCTGTACGGGGAACTGCTGCAGTGAAATTAGCTTTGATTGCATTCCCAGTTGTAGTATTCTACAACTAAATCTGATAGTATTTTTACTGGAGTGAGTGTTTGATGGGGAACTCCTTGTTTGACAGGTGCCAGTTTACAAGACAGGGAATAATGCTGCCAGGAAGAGCGGAAGGAAGTCACGCTTTCCTGAACTAAGGAAAATTAAACTCTACGTTTTTTGTCATCTTTTCACTCTCACATTTCATTCTGTTCACATCTCAGTTGCCGCTTGAAGCCTCATTCACAGAACTTGCATTTCTGGAAAAAGAGACTTTGAATATTGACACCCCAACCTTGAAATGAGCCATGTTCTTTAGCCATCTTAAAATCATATTGTCTTCTACAGTGAACCCCTTTAGCAAACATGGGAAATAAGACTGGGATTCTCTTCCGGAAAGATTGATAGGAGTTTAATTAACTAAACAACGATGGATGTGCAGGATTTTCTTAGAAGAGAACAGACTTATGTCCAAGCTGTGGATTGAAATGTTTAGGTGGAATATTGCCACTGCAAAAATCAGATTTGACATTGACATCCATGCAGACAAGATATTGCTCTCTTTGGAAATTCTAGCAACATATTTTAGTTGATTATTTTTGCACACAAGTTGAAAACAATATAACTGCAACAAAGAACAAAGGTCCTATGTTGTTCCCATGTCCTTCACTTTTTTTTTCCCACTTAGCTAACACTTTGTCTAACAAATAGACTTTAGATAACAAAATTATTTTTCTTCCATGAAATAAAACGAAGACATCTTTAGTGCAGCCTCCAGATTAAGCATAGGTAAGTACTAAAAATTTGGATATACATGAATATCTGAAGTAGGCTTCATTTGGATGCTTACTTTCTGTAACTCTTCCAAAGCGAAGAGGTAGGATGATTTCTCAGCTGTGAAGATGTATTCTTTCAGATTCAGCTTGGGTGATTGATTACTTGCTCTGACAGTTCTTTAACTACAGCTTTGGAAAGGCTTAAAGATTGGAAGCTGGTTTGCATCTAACCCACTTATTTGTAGGAAAGGATCCGAGGAATATCCTGTTAAGAAATAGAGCTTCCCTGACATGTCATAAAACACAGCAATTGGAACCAGATACGCTGTTGGAGTTTCTTTGCTGTGATAGGAGATTGTGAATGGTCTGTCCATGGGAGACTACAGGTTAGATGACATTAGTCATCTCAGTTTAAGTGGCTAGATAAAAGTCCTTCGAAACCTAGCTTGTGGATCTCTGTAATGCTCAGAACAAGCAAAGTCAAAGCATAAACTATAACACAGAAATATTGCGAAATGAAAATTCTTAACAAGTTGGAAATAATTTAATAAAATTATGACATGATTGAGAAACTGGAAAGTAAACTAACAATTCTCATTGTTTTGAAAAATTTGTGCAATATATTTAACAAAAATAAATATGCAATAAGCCATTTCTCTTACTCCTAAATCTGCTGTTGCAGATCAGTAAGATCTGTAAGTACTCACATTTTCAGGTTTTATATAATCTATCTTTTTAGGATTTCTTTTTAAATCCCATTTCTTTCCTTTTCAGAGACAATATTATCTGTGTAACCAAACAAACTGATTGAGTTAGCAACTGGAAGGAGTGAAACATTGTTAGCACCCAGGGAAATGTGTTTCCAACAATTATCTTAATGAGACAGGTGTCCCTCGCCATGGCAGGGGATTGAAACTAGATGATCTTTAAGGTCCCTTTCAACCCAAACCATTCTGTGATTCTATAATGCTATAAAAGAATTAGTAGAACAGTAACACAGCAGAAGAAATGAGTCTTCACTCTGATTTATCAGGTCACTTGTAAATGTAAAGCTTTCCTCTCTCTAAACTTTCCTATTGTCTGAAAAATAATAGTAACTAATTAAAAAATAATTTCTATCTATTCTACCATGCCCATAGCTATTCTCTATCTCATTTCTTTGTCTTGCATACATAAATATCACATCTTTGGTTAGATGAACAAATATGATGTGACTGTTATAAAAATTGCTACACCGAGCCATTTACTCTGATGTTTAATGAGGTCTACCTCAGAGAAATATTTTTTGTATGAGAAATGCATTTTTTTAATTTTGTAACTTTTATTTTCAACCATGAAATACCTAATTGAAACATATCAAAATAAATTAGTGCGGATAAGAATACTGCAGTCTGATATATTAATTTGAGCTTTGATTGAAGATGTAAACAAAAATTACATATTGGAAATTCTGGCAAGATAGAAATGTTAGTGTTGTATCAAATGTCTTCAAGCAGTAACAGCACTACTCCTATAATTTTCACCCTTCATCTTCCTCTTTCATTCATACTTATTTTGCTCAATTTGAACCATTAAGGCCTAAGTCAAGATATGCATGTGTCAGTATCAATCTGAATTCGGCTAAAATGTATCTTTAGGAAGCTAGATACGCATTAGTGTGTGCTACAGTGGGACCTTACAGGAAATCTTACTGAGAAAGAAATATAAGCATCTCTTTAAAAAACAAACAAACAAAGAAACAAAAAACCCCCACAAAAATTGCTTAAACGAGACAATCTTCGAAGTGATTAGGACTCTTTTGGATAGTACTTTTCAGTACTTTTGAAAGCATGTTCCCTCGAGATGCCAATCACAGCTTCTGAGCGTTTAATTTCCTCAGCAGTTTCAGTGCCCCTGCTGCTAGCAGGACTGCCTGGCATGAGGTTATGGTTGAACTCACTGTTACCGTGACAGGCCTCAGACAGAAGAAATGCACCACCAGTTCTTTGCAGACCATGTCACGCAGCAACAGTTGACCCACCTGGAAAAGAAGGTGGGGAAATGAAAAGGTGAATGGAGGCATTTTTGAACTCAGTTATTAAAGAGAAAAAATAAACTGCATTTCAAAGTATTGATTGAGAGATTTTTATTGAAAAATACATTCAGTGAGGGAAAAAACCCAAATGGGTTCAATGTATGAAAAATTCCTTTTAAATATTGCTCATTGTTGTTTTGTAGAAAAATGTTAAAAATAACTTTTAACAAGAAAAGAATGTGATTCTTGAAGATACATCCTTCTTCCTCATTTTCTTTTTTGTTTTTGTTTCACAGTTGTTACACTAATCTATTTATAACAAAGATGAACACTATTTTTAAAAAATCACTGCCAGAAACTTGACTTATGCTTGTTTGGTTTAAGATGCAATGCTCAAAATCACTATCCATAACTATGCTTTCCAAATGTGTCTAAAGATGATGGATGATAAAATAACTCTAAAACATATCTTTATTATTCTGTTCAGTCCCTATGAATCTTAGCTGTAGGACTGTGTGTCATCAGGCAATATGATGCCTATGACTACAGACACCTATACACAGAGTCAAAATGTGAAGCTAAAAAAAAATAAAATATGTTGACCCTTCTTGTAGAAGCCTAGGTTGCCAAGTCTGCCCAGTGCAAGACCTCAGATGTGAATTATGGCCATTTTATTTTTTCTCCAGAAGCCTTTAATTTTTGCTTTGAACACATAGAAAAGCAAATTACACCAGACTCAATTTCCTAGTGCTTAAAAGAAGTGCTGGGACATCATCAGATAATATTTTTTTCATAGAAAAAATTAGAAATGTGATTTCCCTTTCTTTCATTAGAATTTTTTTTTCATTAAATTTTATAACACCACTTCAGCTAATCTTGTTGGAGAACTTCTAAAACCAGTAACTATAGCTTTTCTTTTTATTATTCTCTTTTTTTTCAGAATTTTCTATTTGTATTCTCTTGAGCTAGTACAGAGCTAGCTGGCATATATACGGTATCACATAGAAATAGTAATTGGTATAATTCATCAGTCACCACATCAGCCTCTTGCTGCATCTACAATAACAAACCACACTATACAGAGGTCTGCCTTGCTCCTAGGTGACTATGTCTCAGCGAAATTTAGAGTTCCAGGGATAATGCATTTCAGTTCTTGTAGTATCCCACACCCTGGTCTCTTTGAAGAGTGGATATATTCTGAGTATTCCAAGAATGTATACATATTTAATAAGGTATTAAACATCTCAGAAACATTTTGAGCAGAGTGGGTCTTCTTATGAATTACTGCTTTATCCAAACTTGTTGACTGTCAGTAACTAGTAAGAAGCTGATAGGGTTCTGGTAAGCTCTACTATGGGTATGTTAAGGTGACTAATAAGCACACTCAGAAGCATAATCTCCTGACATTTCAGTAGAAGATGCAGGTCCTACATGTGAAGACTTTATTTCTCTATTCTATATCTGGCATGGAAAACAAGCATAACTGTATCTAAAGATCTGTGTTACACTAAAAACAAGGTAAACCATATGAAACAATTAAAAAACAGCTGAGGGGATTTTGCTTAAATTTTCAAAAAAATAAGTCATCTTTCAGAAAGATACAGATGCTGAAACTTTCACTTAGAAGAGTGAAAGTGTTGGAAAACTAGTTAGGAAGTGAAGAGAGATTGTAATGGTAAATGGTTTATAACATAGATGTTAAACTCTGAGAAGCTGTGAATAATCCTTACCTGTGTAAGTCATCCCATTTGTACAATGGAAAGAATGAAAACCATCTGATATAATAAATATAATGCTCTGTTCATACTTACTACATTATTTTAATGTGGTTTTTTAGGACAATTTGGCAAAAAGCACAGAAGCTGAAAACAAGTCAACCTAAACTTCATATCAAGAAAAGATGGTGTTGAAGTACCAACTTTGTAATCTATGCAAGAAAAAGTATCTGAGAGTGAGAAAAGCAGAGGTCAAACACAGTCTGACTTTAGGGTCAGAGAAGATGAAAAAAGTAACTCAGAAATGCGCCACTTTTTAAGAAAAGAAAAAAAAAAGAGGCAGTCATTGAATGCAGAAATTTGAAAGCAGCATCTGAAAACAGTAAATGGGAATAACGAGGTAGAATTATAGAGGAGATAGGGAAAATGTCATGTTCACGTACAGATGCAGAACTCAGCAAGTAGAGCAGTAAAAGTCTTTTTCAACTTCATATCCACAACCAAATCTTAAATATGTTACTGTCCTGCCTCTGGGTGTTTACTTCTGCAGTTTCTGTTCTAGGGCTATCCTTGTGATAATTTCTTACCTCCTTTGAGTTAGTCTCTGGGCTCAGCTAAGGAGGCAATGATGAACCTGATGATTTTGGTCAAATTAAAATTTGTCTAATGAACTAAATTTTGTATGAGATAAAACATGATTACTTCAGGCAATTGATTTGACTGATATTATTCTAGCCCGAGATCTAATGTTTGAGAGATGCTATAGCAAGAATTCAATAGTATTTTTGTAATTTTGTTTCTTAATGTTACTCTAACCATGTCACTTTGTGTCAATTTCTTCACTTCTGGCAAACTTGACAGTTCCCTCTCCATGTACACAGAGATATGACATTCCCTCTTGTCATGTCACTGGGTGCCATGGAAGAGATTTGCTCCATCCTTTTTACTACTTGCCATAACAGGTATTTATACATATTGAAGAACCTTCTGAGCTTTCTCTTCTCCAAGCTGAACAAGTCCAGCTCTCTTAGCCTCTCCTCATATGACAGATGCTCCAGGCCCCTAACCACCTCTATGGCTGGACTTGGTTATGAGGTCTCTTCTGTCCACATCACCTTGCCCACTATCCTTATACTTGCCAGACTGATCTACCGCTTTCTCACTTGATAGGGGCTGTTCATGTCCCTCTCCCATTGTTCCTAGTATAAAGCTGTCCTCATCAGTTTGGCCAGACTGTTGGCAAAGAATCTTTTTCACCACTTTATTGGGTGGGTCTTTTCTCTTGCTAGCAGTACTTAATTCTCAACAAATTTCCCATGGTCATAGAAACCAAAACCCTGTTGCTGACTCTAGATGCACAACCAGCTGTTGACTTGCAGGATGTGCCCACTCTTTCTCAAGCCCTTCCCCTTCACCATCAGGATCAAGGAGACACCACCTGTGCCACCATGCTCTTGACTGTCACATCCAGAACCGGGTAGTCATGCTTGACATGCTCCATGTCTTCTCTGGTACTAACATTGGTGCACACATGAAAAAGTAGCAGGGGTCTGCTGTTGTCTGGTGGGTGGACAAACCTTGTCAGTATTCCCACAATGTCCCAAACTGACCCCCAAGCAAGATACAAATTTACCCTAACAGCAAGTCAGGTCAGCAGCTGGGGGCCTCTTTCCCCCGCTGCAGACACTGCTGCCACTTGCCACTTCCTCCTGTGTCTCAGTCTCAGCTGGCTCGTATGATTCATTGGAGAGAGCTTCCAATACTTCATTTATCACTGCCAATATGCAGGTGGTACAGGAGTCATCCTCCCCCAGTGCAAGAAGTCACCAGCTTCCAACCTTCATCATCACAGAAATCTCCATTTCTCAACCTTATAAGCACAGACTATCTCCTCCTCCTTCAGTACAGTTGGGGGTCCAGGCTCTTGGAGAAGAGTCAAACTCATTCTCTTCATCCATACCATTCTCAATCTTTGGTCACATATTTAAAACAAACCACCCTTGTGACAGTATTTTTTTCACTTCGGTGTTATCATGAAAGAAAATTCAATTAAATCACACTAATTCTGAGCAGACATGATAAAGTGAAGGAAAAGGGCAAAGAAGGGATTGACTCTTTGCCTTGCTCTCACCAAAATCCCAGCAGCATGCTATCACTAGGGGAGTTACGATTAATCAGAGATAATCAATCAAAGATAGAAAAGTCACAACTACTTCATAGGGAAAGCCCTATGCAATGAAAAGCCAGTAATAGCACTTCCTTACGTCTGTAAAGTCTAGGCCAGGGTGTCTTCAGTGAGGGGGTCATGACCTCTCCAAAGGTCACCAAAAGTAATTATGGAGCTGTGAAGCACTGAAAATTTATTACAGCTACTGTAAACAAAATCTTGCCTTTCCACTCCCGTTATATCCTTCATCTTCAAGGCCAACTGTCAATCTGCCATCAGTACGTCAAAACGTATGCACAGATTATTCTTGCAGGCTTGTCACTGTTGCTATCCTTACGTACTTTCCTGCTAGTTTATAGGAAATGCAAAGGTTTCATGGCATCCTGCTTTCCTTTCAATTTGCAGAAGTTGCACTGAGATTCCAATAACACTGATAACAGGGCACAGAGACATCTCTGGGAGTTCAAAGGTACTGATGATGCATGATCCCAAAAGGGAATAAACATGAAATAGTGTGACATGTGGACAGGCTACGGCAAATAATGTAAGGTAGATACACAACTTCATGAAATACCAGAGTGAGGCAGGATGCAAAAGAAGCTGCAGCCAACAGGGGATGGCAAACTGCCTGCTCTGAGTATGCCTGAGGAAAGAAAAATGTGCCTTTCCAGGACAATCAGCAAATCTCTACCTCATCTTTGCAACTGGGTTCCTGTTGCTGCTGCCAAAGACAGTAGGGAGGACTAGAAAGAGGGGAGGGAGGCATTTCCCAGCAACAATTGCTTTTCCTCTGAAACTCTTTTCTGTCTGTCTTCCCTGGACTGGGCCCAAGATTCACGGCCCCCCCTTGCTAGGAACAGGACCTCTTGCAGTTATCTGTCAATTCTAGGGAACTTGAGAAAAAAGTAGGGATACTTGAAACCTTGGTGTTAAGGGTGGGATATCACACCAATGGTAAGAGGGACTGGGGAAGAGGGACTGAGATGGGAACATGGACCCCGTACTCCTGAGGAAGAGATGAGGAGCTTCCAGGAGTGAGGAGTGGGAAAGAAAGAGGAGGCAAGGCCTCACTCAGCTTCCCTGACCTCTTGGCACCTTTCTCCGCTCCTTTGCCATGCTTACTATTTCTCCCCTGACTGCACTTGGCCCAGCTGTGTACATCTTTTACCTGTTTTACCTGAGTTTATCTGTTCAGGCCCACAAGTGGGGAAGGCTCACCCAAAGCCCATGCAGTTCGGTTCCTGGTCACATTGGTCCACATCAACCAAAACCTGCAGTGGGTTTGCTTTCACCTGTCACATTTTCCCATGAAGGGCATCTTGAAGGGCAACAAAAGATTTTTGCTTCATGGAAAACGTATCTTGAGCAGGTACTATCTAGTTCCTAGAACACAGTACTTTGCCTTCCCATTTGTATTTGCTGTCTATCTTCTGTCACTTTCATCCAGTCTGTCGCCACATTGTTTTGTGGGTACCCAAGGTAAGACACCTTGATGTTTAATCATTTGCTGCAGTGCACAATAGCTAATTGTCTCAGCAGAGGATGTCAGCTACCTGTTACCTTGCAAAACACACTTTCAGATACCTTATCACAATTCATGGGTGAGCTCCAAACAGCCCAATCCAGCAGAATAATGATGAGCAGGAAACAGGCACAGCCAGACAATGCCAATCTGAAATGTCAGCACCAAAGCAACCAATGAACTGAGAACACTGCACAAATACACCAGTCTTGGTTTAAGAATCAAATTCCCTTACAAACCAATCACAAAAGGCAATGGCCCAAACTGCAGCATAGAAGAGATTGTAAAGAGTTGGCAGTAGACTCTCAGCAGTTTTTGGGACTGAGATTGGAGACATTGATAGAGCCCTCTATCTTCACAGACAGGGCCAAGATTTGTACTTGGATAACTTTATATGGACTGTTGTAATACAGTGGCATGAAGAGGTATAAAGGAAAGCAGAGACTGGGTTGAGTAGCTTATTTGGTCCCTTGCAGCTCTAGTAGAGACCAGGAAGTTATGATATAAAACAGTGAAGTCAGGATCCTGTGGTGCATCAAGAAGAGTGTGATCAGCATGTCAAGAGAGGTTATCCTGCCCCTCTACTCTGCCCTGGTGAGGCCCCATCTGGAGCACTGTGTCCAGTTCTGGGCTCCCCAGTT
>JAOXNO010000024.1:71912178-71927674 GCA_028565335.1 Limnodromus scolopaceus
CCTTTCCTTTCCTTTCCTTTCCTTTCCTTTCCTTTCCTTTCCTTTCCTTTCCTTTCCTTTCCTTTTCTAACACTGGAGGAATAAGCAGTGAATTTGTTACAACCATGGTCCTGCCAGCTCTTAAGATTTTATCACTACTCTCCTAAGATGTTTCCTCTGGAGCTCCAGCTCTTGGTCATGTTGCAATACATAGCAACCTCAGCTAATTGAGAATTTAAATGACCTTTGCTTACAGAGCTACAGGAGGGAGAAAGCAAAAATATGGCCCTCAACGTTACCACACCAAAAGTAAATGTTTATTTGTTCTAAATTTTTGTGATTTCTTTAGTCCACCTTATGGAAGGGGGAAATGGGAGATGACTTAGTCTTTCAGAATGTTTGGGTCTGGCATTTCTGCAAACCTGCTGTGCTGTCCCTTTGATTTGTAGGCAGTACATGCAAGTAAAAGATCCTCGTATATTTTCATAGCAGCTGTATCAGGTATTGGTAACACTCCACAGTCAGTAGAGGATGTGAGAACTACGGTATCGAGCAAGGGATGCTCCACAATTCTGGAAATATTCCTGGGTTCAAGTGAATGCTTCCTGCGGAGCATGTCACTCCCAGTGACATCAGCTGAGCTGCAACTGTGTGGAAATGTCTTCCAGAGCAAAGCATTAGGATGTTTCCCAAAAGACCTGCCAAATATTGCTAGATCAGGATCTTAATTTTCCAATGTCAGGACGATGAATTGTCAAAATCTGAAAGGTACTTGACACTAGATAGTCGTGTTAAGATAAGTGCAGTATTGTATCTCATCACTATACTGATCTTTCAGGTTCAGAGCTGTTATACTGCTATTTTTTGGCTCAGAGGTGGTAAAAATACATAAATATTTTTTAATAACTCACGTGCCATGACACTTGGCTCCAGTCTGTGAGCCTTTGTCATAGTGGAAACTTCATGGGCATAGTACAGGTGCGGAGTTTTCAGTGAAATCTGTTCTGTTCAGCGCTTGTGTCACAAAAGTACTTGGGCACATGCGAAAACAGTTTTCAGCCGGTTTCTGAGTCCTTCTGGAATTGCTGACTTAAGCAGCTGTCAGGGTTAAGGATGGGGTTTTCTGCATCAAGCCTTTGATGCCGGACTCAGCTGGAGTCAGCGGGGGCTTTTTCCGGGTAGTAACTGCAGGGTTTGCTCCCTTCCTTCTCATGATGCCTCGCCCTTTCAGGTACCAAGATAATTTATTTTTTTTTTAAGTCTGTTTGAATAATAATTATTCTTAACCTTCCCTCACAGGAGTGTTTGCGTTTGGACTTTTTGCCACTGACATATTTGTAAACGCTGGCCAGGTTGTGACGGGGAACTTGGCTCCCTACTTCCTGACTGTGTGTAAGCCCAACTACACTGGAAATGACTGCCGGGCCCACCACCAGTTCATAAACAATGGCAACATCTGCACTGGGGACGTGGAGGTGATTGAAAAGGCAAGGAGATCCTTCCCATCCAAGCATGCTGCTTTGAGCATCTACTCAGCTTTATATGCCACGGTGAGTGCCAGTGATGATTACTAAGTTGTATGAGGTTTCTGCGTGTGCATCAATATGGGGCAGTTTTTCTTACAATGGGTTTTTGGAGAAAGAGAAGGTCGTTTTAGGGAGGGCTTTTCTCTTGATCTATAAGGGAAGATCCCTTTCTCTCTCCATTTTACCAGTCCTACTATAAGCAAATAAAATGCTCATTGCTTTCAAGGCACCGTACCATGTGGAGACATGAGGTCCTAATCTTGTCTTTGCTGCTAATTTTCTCAGAGGCGTTTGAGTATACATTCATCCTCTTCTTCTCCCTTCCCCTGTCTCATAAGCATTGAAACGAAGTTGATGCTCTAACAGCTCCTGGATCACTACTATTTCTTTTGTTCACTTGTTGAAGAACATTTAAAATGTAAATTGTGCCATTTCAGTGGGAGGCCGAACTAGGATGGATTTTGTTCCCCTTGTGTAGGAACTGAATTCCCTGTGCAATGAAGGTTGTAATAAAAGTCAGCGACAGAATTTGCCTGTTATCACAGAGAAATGGACTCTAGTTGACATCTTGACAAGGTGACACTGCTATTCTGTCAGGAAGGAAATTGTCTGTCTTTAAACATCGAGTGAAACAGATCGGCTGTTCCTTTGTGTTCTTTGGCTAAAGTTTCTGTGATGTTTGAAAGCTGATCCAAGAGGCTTACTCACAAATTAGAAAACCTCAATGGTTTTGCCATTTAGATCCGAGGACTTAAGCTGGTTCTGATCTCAAAATGGCCTAACTAGGTCTTTTCTGCCCCAGCAACTTGGCTAAAATGAGTGGCAGAGTGACTGTAGGTCATCAGGATTTCAGAAAAGCCTTAAACTTATTAATGGCAGGGCATTTACTGAATATTTTACGAGGATCTTGGTAGTAGATGAATGAAACACCACAATATTACTATAAAATGAAGAGGCTACCCTGTATTTACACTGCTGTTTAAATACCCATCTGTTTGCACTGAATGGCGCTTGAATGATGGTGGGGGTATAAATTGGTAATTCCTTTGATCAGCATTTGTTGGGAAGTGTTTGGAAAACCTGTAACATTTTGCACGCATTACTTCCAAACAGTAAGCAACTATGTGTGAAATGCAGTTCTCAATAAACTCAGCATTGTTGTAGCAGCTGTTTTCTTCATGATGAACTCTTAGGTGGCAGCTCCAGGATCAGGCTTGGTCCTGGTTCTGCCCTAAGCTGGTTACATCCTTCCATGGACTTCCCCGGCCTACCTTATAATAACCTCCCTTATTTCCTGGAAAGGCAAGTCTTCAACAAACAGGCCAATTTCTACAACTGAAAGGGAATAATGCTTTTCCTTCCTGAGCTTAAGTCCCCACTGGCTCAGTGTTTCTGAGCCCTAGTCTTTCAAGAGTACCTGTGATGGGCCTGCTCTTCTCCCCACATAGATGGAGCCAGGACATGGGGTTATTTCTGAGCTGCAAGGTCATAAAAGTCTCCCCTTAAGGTATTTCAGCCTACAGTCCAATTTTAGCCCAGTTCTCTGCCTGAAGACACCCTCTAGCACTAGAGATGTTGTGACTTGTCTTTTCTCTGCCTGTCAGCTGAGATTAGCATGAACGTTACACAAGAAATGCAGTGTTCAGATCTAGCTTTGCTTAATAATTGTGCACCATTTTTTGAGAAGTGTCTTGTTGATTGTAATATGTGGGATAATGCGGGCCACTGAGCATAAAACACAGGGTATTTCGTTAGTAATAGCTGTATTTTGCATAAAGATTTGAGCTAGGGAGCAAGAAAAATAAGACAGGTTGAACTTGAGGAGGCAGGCAAATAGAATAAGCACAGACATTGTCTTTTATCATATAACTGTCTATTGAGATCTGGGAATCTGATCCCATCACTGAACCTCGAGTATCTTCTGCAGGTGACTCTGTACTGATTTGTTCATTAGTCTGCTAGTGACAGTACTCCCACTGTGATTGGTTTGGCTTTGCGTTTTGGTGGGGTTTTTTTATAGTCTGGATTTTATATTTAATCAACTAGGCTTTTTCTTGTCACCTGCTGAAGAAGCTAAGGAGACCCCAAAGCATTGCTTTTGCAGTCTCTGCAGGCAGAAGTGAATCTTGTATGCCTAAAGCAGAGCAAAGAGAAAACAGCTGGTAGCCCTGGCTGCCTTCCATACTTACGCAGAAATTAGAATGGCATCTAATGAAGTTTTATTAGTCTCCCAGAAGTATGGCAGGAAGAGACGGCAGTCGCTGTAGATAGTACACGCTGCTGTACAGTTAGTAACACATGCTTCTACGTATCTTTCCCAAGGGAAAAGTCATTAACATTTCTGGCAAAAACCAAAAACGAGATGAAAAAATCGCATGTTGCATATGGGTATCCCAGTTACATCATCTTTAAACAACTGTTACTTCTGAGAAAGGTCATGGAAGAGTAAATGACAAGGGTAGCATTCAACCAGAACATAGAAAATTAAAGTATTTCACCAGCACAACTGGAGGACCTGTTATTGCAGAGAGAAGGTAGAAGTCCTTGGGGATCCTCCTGTTTGCCTCTGGAGTGAAAGCAGGGAGAAGTATTTTATGGTCACAACAGGGTCTCTATAGTTGAAAGATACAACTAATCACTTACGTTGACCATTTGGTAGTGTTTTTATGATCCTTCAGCTAAGTTCTTGCTTAGCAGCATCCACAAGTAATGCTTTCTGTCACCTCCATCTGGCTAGAAGGCTCTACCTCGTTACCCTGGATCACAACCTGGCATCTGTCTTTACGCCTGAGTGGGTTGCTTCTTGACTAGATTAGAATGATAAAATATACCTGGACATGAAACTTTCAATGTTTGGGAAATTCTGAATAGCAGAGAATGCTACAGGAAATCCCTTCTGCAGCCCAGGCCTCTATGACCCCACCAACAATTTCTTCCATTTCTGCATTAACACCTGCTAGACTAATCAATGAAAATGGAGGCCTTGGCACTTTGAGCAGCTGCACTGAGCATCGAGGAGACTAGATCATGTTCTCCAATACACATCATTGTCAAAGGCTCTGCTTCTCACTTGCTGTAGAAATCTCTATGGTAAAGGAAAAGATTGTCTCTAAAGCTTGTACAACACAGAATTTTTCAGTATTGGTATGAAATTGCGAACTTCCCGAGGAAAATAAACTATCACAAATCCCCACTTTCTGCTGAAAGGACAAGACAGACTTCTTCCACTCTGCCTTTATCATCATAGATATAACATACATTCTAAATATATATAAGCATATATTTGCATATATACATATACACATGTTTGTATGTCTATTTTAAGTTTGCAAACAAAACGCCTCCTTAACTCTCTATGCTTTTGTTTGTTTAAAAAAGATGGGAGAGAAATTACACACAGGCTGAATGCTATTATCACACATTGCACATTGCTAAATATGCTGCTTGAGTGTACTGATAAGAGCACAGCAAAGAAACGGAATAAATAATGTATATAGTTAAATCATATGTAATTTATTATTTAATGTGATTTATTCTGGTTTTTCACATATTTTAATACTCACTTCCTTCTGCCCTCTCCCACCCATCAAATAACTGTTTCTGACATTTAGAATTTTTTAAATAAATTTACCATATAAATAGCATTGTGGAAAATTTTCCAAAACACCTGCTGTGGGTAGGAAATCAAATGTAAGTGGCTTCACTGAGATTTTGGGCTCTTAAACATGGCTTTGAAAACGTGGTCTAAGTGCAAGCTTAAACAGATTGTAAGAAACTTAAAAAATATCCTGGCTTTAGGGACCAGGACAGTAAAGATCAAACCGCTGTGATCAGAAAGTCTGATCAGAATAGAGAAGCTCTCCCAGATATTTCTGAGCTCAGTGTGTGATTTATGGACGAACTAGAGCATACCTTCTGGGAAAACAGTTTCTCTTGTTTTAAACCCTCCTCGTGAGGGTTTAATGGGTTTCCCTTGGCAATCTGTTCACATGGTTAATTACCCTTGTTGCTAAAAATGTTCTCTTTACTGCAAGTTTACATTTGCCTGCCAAGACACGTGAAACACCAAATACATTAGGTACTTCCCATCTCTAATACGGAGAACTCTCCCATGTGGGTAACAAAAAGATCCAGCTCCATCTCGTACCTGTAAGGAAGACAAGTATGCGTGGGTTGTTCTCTGCAGCCAGGGTTTGCATCTGTCAGAGCAGAACCGCATTATTAGTTTGGAGGTGATGCTTTGCCTTGGATGCTGTAAACCACAGCAGTGATTTGGTGGGGAACAGGAGAGCAACCCGGCTCCCTATTGCTTGCTTGAATTGGCCTCTGCTAGAAGAAGTACATAGGGTGAAAGGATGGTGGTAATAATTCACACAGTGGCACTTCACTTCAATGATGTTTTTTCCTATTGTTGGCAAAGAAGGACCTTAACGTGAGTTTTCATGATAGTCAGGTGCAGCTCCACCGGCCAGCAAAGGCTGGGGCAAGGTTGCCGCCTAGTGCTCAGTTGCCCACTGTCACTTCAAGGCACGTGCTGCAAGTCAGGTATTGGGTTGGAAAGACAAAGCAGACAGGAACCCTCTCCAGTCGCTTACTTCCATTCCCAGTGCTCTTACACACCACAATATTTCATTTCATAAACTGAATTCGTCTTTAAATGATCATAGAATGGGGTTGGAAGGAACCTCTGGAGATCATGATGTGCTCAGCAGCACATTTAAGGGCAGAAGACTTCGCTTCCCCAGGCAGAGATGTGGCAGATTCAGCTGTTAGAAGTCCAGTACTGCAGTTTCTTGGTAGGTGAAGGTATAATTTTGCCTGGGCACAGGCCCAAAGGCACTCAGATCTGCTTTCCCCTGTTTGTTTCCCTTCCAAGAGGTGTTTGCTGGATCCCTTCCCTTCTTATAGAGTTATGTATGGTATTGGCATTAGGGCTAGCTTTTTTAACACCAGCCAGTGAGGGGAAGCCAGCTGTAGGAACATATGATGGCCCCATCAGGGAGAAGGGAAAATAAATATGGGCAGAGAGAAAGTTAGAGCAAGAATACGCACAATTGGGCAGAATAATTGATGACCATGCGCCAACAATGTGATGACCATGAGCCAACAATATGCCTTTGTGGCCAAGAAGGCCAATGGCATCCTGGGGTGCATCAGGAAGAGTGTGACCAGCAGGTTGAAAGAGGTCATCCTCCCCCTCTACTCTGCTCTGGTGAGGCCCCATCTGGAGCACTGTGTCCAGTTCTGGGCTCCCCAGTTCAAGAAGGACAGGAAACTGCTGGAGAGGGTACAGCAGAGGGCTACAAAGATGATTAGGGGCCTGGAGCATCTCCCTTATGACGAGAAGCTGAGGGACTTGGGTCTTTTTAGTCTAGAGAAGAGAAGACTTAGGGGGGAATCTGATCGATGCTTATAAATACTTAAAGGGAGGGTGTCACGAGGATGGGGCCAGTCTTTTTTCAGTGGTGCCCGGTGACAAGACAAGAGGAAATGGGCACAAATTTAAATATAAGAAGTTCCACCTAAACGTGAGGAGTAACTTCTTTACTTTGAGGGTGGCAGAGCACTGGAACAGGCTGCCCAGAGAGGTGGTGGAATCTCCTTCTCTGGAGACATTCAAAACCCACCTGGACAAGTTCCTGTGCAACCTGCTCTAGGTGGACCTGCTCTGGCAGGGGGGTTGGACTAGATGATCTCCAGAGGTCCCTTCCAACTCCATATAATTCTATGATTCTGTGATACAGCAACAAAACCACAATAAACCGAGTGTATGGAGAGTCAATTAAGACAGGAGTACTACAGCAGACTATATTCAAACTACACGACATCTAGTAAATAAAGGGATATTTGCCTAAATCTTGTTGCCTCAAAGGTAATAGGAAGTGCTAGAGGTGGAGTCAGGGTGTGCCTTGAATAGTAACTGCAGGTTTATGACTCTGTAAATGCTTCTTTACCGAAAAAGTGAGATATAGCTTAGTCCTGAGTAGGCAAGATATGAAAATGTGGGTCTTTTGCACATATCTGTGTCCATATTCAAACCTAAGTTATGCTCTTCTATGTTGAATTCAAATGAAGATAACTTTGGAGCTGATTCATATCTTACACCAATAATTAGAGATGACCAGCTTCTTTATTTCTGCTTCAGTTTCCAATGTGGATTGCATTCACATTGAATTAGGTGAAAACATCATTTGGGTATATGTAACATATGTTATATCATTGTAACTTACGTACAATATCATAAAAAATGAGTCATGCTTTAAAACACTTGCTCACTTTAGTGGATACCTAGTAGTGGTAGATAGTAGGAACTATAGGTAAGAAACTGTGTTGAGATGACCTCAAGGAGACATATCCATGGCACTTTAATTATAAAAACACTTTTTAAAAATGGTAATGGCTTCTTCAAACAAGAAACCCTATCTGGTTACAGAGAAGTCTGCAATGTAAAGTTCATATCTCAGGATATTTCAAATAAGCATTGAAAACCAATATTTTGTTTCAGCCTAAGTGTGGACTCTGATGCATTTCTTTCAATAAGCTAAATTTTTAAAATTTGAAATCTTAATCTCAAAATTAAGTGTAAGGACAAACGAAAAAACACTTGAGGGGGTTTTCAAATGCTGGAATGTATGCTCAAATCACTGAAATGCATATTTCTGAATTTTTTCGGATCAAAAGAAAATATGCCACATTCACATTTGAACATTGGTTGATAATACATAGAATCTGTGATTATAGTAATTAATATGGATTAATGTAGTATTACATTAATTTCTGAAGCACTAATTATGAAAAAAGTTCCATATAATTTTATATTTATCAATAAATTTTCTATAAAGCAAGCTAAAATAAAAGATAACAGGAGTTCTTTTCAGCTTGAGTGACCAAAATTAAAGAAAATTACAATATGTGTCTGCTTCCCCCCTAAATTAAGATTTACTATAAATTAGGGTCAGTCTTCTATAATGTAGCCAATTAAAGTGCTGCACAGATGTAACAGTGACCCACAGGTTCATAAGTTTTTAAGGCCAGAAAAATCATTGAAATGATCTTGTCTGACATTTCCTATAATATGGGCCATAAAACCTCATCCTGCTTCTTTCATTCATGCCATTAACGTGTCTTATTTAAAGGACTCCAATTAATAGTAGAACATTTCTATAAAACTCTTCAACCCCTTTTAAAGTTCATTCATTTTTTGGATGAAGTCTAAACATTAGACTGTGGGGAAAGTTTGTGTTATTTATAACTGTCACTGAAGGTGCTATAACTGTATCTCTCATTCCAAACCTTGCCTGCAGGTTTGATGCAATTGCACAGGTCTTTCTGTCATTAAACTAATGAGTTTGAGTTTGAAAAAGCATTTTATGACAGGCAGTGAGGCAGCACACCTGATGAGGAGTTGGTTTCTTAATAAGGAAGAATTTTTTTTCTACTTGCAGTTGAAATAACATTAGGATTTTAATATTAGAGCCAAGCTTAATTATTTACTGTCTGGTTTTACAGGACTCTGCAATCTGAGGAAAAGACATTTGCTTTCTAATGAAGAATATCATAACCTCTTTCAGTAGCTGGACCACAGGAACCATCCTCATAGACAGGAAATTTTACAGCTCTACCTATACAAATCTTTAAAAAATCTCTGAACCAGAGCATAAAAGCCTCATAAAAACAATGAGGTTTTAATATACAATAATTGTTGGAATATTTGTATTTGCTTTCTGGAAAATTCTGACAGCCAAATTTGGCAAGCTGCATGGGTGGAAATTGTTTTCGAGCAGTGCTCTAAATAGACATTCCCTCCTGATCTAGGGAGAGCACTAAGGTACTACTACATTTAATTGTTATTTTTGTACTTTCTGGATCTGTTTATACAGCAGATTTTAAGTCCAACAGGTGGGGGCTACTTTTAAGATGTTTACATACAGTAATTTTAGTAACAGTCTCTGTTCAAAGATGGTCATTGTTCTTCTGTTTCAGTGCATTCAGTAAATGTAAAATATGATGTCTGTCAGTTGTCACAATGTCACTTTCTCTTCAGCAAATGCTCAGAGATTAAGTCAAATGCAAAGAAATCGAATCAGATTTTTCTATGCTGACATTTTTCCCCCTATAATGAAAAAATTTAAAATGTTTTAAAAAATATTTTCTCGTTGAATAAGAAATTGGAATGTGAGAAACACCAGGAAAAAATCTGCATGTCTAGGACACACAAAAAAAATTGTTCAGGCAATACTGGTAACATCATCAATAATATGGTATTTGTTTCAGGGACTTTTGCAGGAGGGATTTACTACAGCGGGGTAGCTCTTTAAACAGCCTGCAACTCTTTAAAGCTGGCAATAGCTGTGGCTGACACTACTGCTAATGGTCAGATTGAGAAGGTCAAGATAAATTATCTCTTCAGATAAGTACCCACACATTAGGTGTGTATCAATATGAATGCTACAGTTTACATGAGCTAAGATATAATATTATTTTTATCACCATGGGAGGAAGAAAGGCAGTATAGGAAGCCAGACCTCATATTGACTTTACTAGCCTTTTCAGAATTCTCAAAAACATTCCATTCATTGCAAGCCTTCTTCCATTTTTCATTTTTCTTTTTTTTTTTTTTTAAATTCCATAATTTCTGTCTATCTTGTCAAAGGACAGTAAGTTTCTGATGGAAATTAATTTATTTACCCTGCTAGCTTTCTAGATTAAGCTTTTGCTACAAGGGCTCTCAATTTGTCTCCTAAACAAGACTCTGATAGCCTTAGTAAAAACATCAAACACTGCTTTGCAAGACACTAATTTTAAGGAGCTGTTATCTCTAGTTTCTGTATATTAGGAGGATAACCAGGCCACTTGCTGATCCTATCGGCTCTATTTAGTAGACATTCATTCCTGTCATGGTTGTATTTCTCTTTGGAAATTACAGTAAGAAGTAGTGAAGCACCTATTCTGACATTCATGTCCTGACAGCCATGCTATCTGTGGAGGAACTCTTCTGAAATGTTGTCTGCTGTATATCGACATGTATATAAAATCCTTCTGTCTTTTGGGCTAATCTGGAAAGCAATGAGAAGCTTCAAATATTTGGATCCAGCTGTCACCACTCATGTAGAGTGACCTCACTGTTCTAGGCAGAGTTATATTAAGAGCTACTCTGAGCTAGCTCCAAAGAAGATGATAAGTCTACATGGTACAAGTCAGAGTTCGTAGAAAGAGAGAAAAGAAATTCATTAGGGTAACTCCAGCTCTACGCTGGAAAAAAATAGATAAGCTTTCAAGCAATCAAGAACTTTCTGTTAATAAAGTCAGCATACTTCAAAGCTAAATACAGGCTGAAAATATTGCCCTCAGCTTAATAATGTATGTTAATTGGTTAGACTGTGAGAAAAGGTACCTGCTACCTTGTAAAGCAGAAGACTGTTTCAAATGGAGAGAGACATTAAACTGTTTATCTTGCTAATAGAAAGAGAATGGGAGAAAGGATTTATATTCTGTGAACTATAAAATACCAGCATGGAAGTGGAAGAGACAAGACAGTATGTTTAGAAAATGCTGCTTCTACTTAACCCATGATTATTATTTTCTCATTAGCCTGTTGGCTACAGAGGTGAAATCATGCTTTAGCCAGGTCACAGTATCTTTGGTTTATGATATCATAATTGATAGCCTGTAACGTGCACATCTTAACATGGATTTAACTGGTAGAAGACCTTTGTTTTGACTTCAGTTGTATATTAGGATGTGAGCTGGAATCAATGGGCCGCTTATCCTTCCAGATGTTGAACAGCATTGATATAAATTTGCTCTACTATTGGCAACTTATTCATTTTCACCACCATTAGTGCTTTATCTTTTGATAGGAAGCCTTTACTGATCTCATGTTCAAATATGCACACGAGATTGTATCTTTGTCAAGGCCATTTTCAATACACTGAGTGATACTCAGATTTGACCACTAAATTACTTTCCTGAGTGGAGCTCAGTTTCTTTGACAAATGCACTCTTCAACAAATGGTGATTGGCAATGTAAGAGGAAGCATTTGTTGAGCCATGTAAATGACTAAATAAGGCATAGGCCTGAAATTCATCCACTGTGATCCATATTTACATGTTTGCAGGACTGCTCAGGGAATTTCTACGTAGTTGAACATACATTAACTGAATGGTCCAACGATTTTTCATTTCAGCTCAGGTGTTGTCACGACCAATTTTTATTTTGCCGTTCTTAAGGGAATCGGTTTGCAGAGTTAGTTCCTCCATTGTACACATACATTCTATGTACATTTTACATTCTCTGCAATGACGAATCTGCTGCTTCTCTTGTCACTTACTGCTTGCTTCATGTTCTATATCTTTCATGGAGCTGATACATAAACTCACCTGACGTGGCAGTGAAGGATTATTCTCTCTCTCTTGGACAATTAGGAAGTTTCTTTATGCTTATGCTATCTTTTCTGTCAGTCATATTTATGTTTCTTAAGGTCTGCCGCAATTTCCATCATTCCTTAACTAATAGAGGCACCAATCCTTCAGCAACTGGTAAGAGCATCACAGCTGGATGCTCTTATCTCATCACAGAGAACACACCTGAAATACCTGTTTATATTTTTCATCTTGATGAGCTATTTCTGGCACCAGGCACACAATTCATGCTCCAGCTTCTTGAAATGCATACTGAAAGCTGTGTGACAAAATGTTTGTACATTCTGTATTTCCTATTATGATATTAAATTGCTTAACATAGTCCTTGCTGCTTCCCTTTTTAAAATTTAAGTGGCTGGGAAAAATTACTATGTGTGGTGTTAGAGCCACTTTTTTTTAGTGACTGACCAGTAGAAACTGAGGCAAGAAATGATGACTAAAGTAGGAATATTTTTTGGTGCAGTCCAACAGTGTTATTGCCGTGTTAAGCCCTGCACAAAATTCATTGGTATTCTCATTTCCATTTTCCGCTGCTGAAAGATTTGGGTTATGGAACAAGCTTAGATGTCAGACACCTGCCTGCATTTCAGCTAGTTACCACACTTTATTATTTGTTTTTAGCAACTGTTATTACTACAGCTGTTGAATTACTAATGTTCAACCTTCCTTTATTATTAAGACACAATGGTTTTTAACATTAATTTTTTCAGGCAAGGCCTCCAGGCATTCATGATGTGAGATACTGCTACCGTCCTTTGACAGAATTTCACTAATTCCTGTATGAGCTATGAATGATGCATTGACATATAAGATTTGACAAAGGTTATGCTGCTATACTGCTTGTGAGTACTCCAATAACTAGCTTAATTTGTGATGTAATTTTCCATTTTTGTGTTTCCTATTGACATAGCACCTGATTTTGTAATAAAGGCAGCTTGAGGATGTTTTTTGTCACTAAAAGCAGATTGATTCTTTTAAATATTGTGTTATCAGTCTAAGCCTTCATGAAAGACTTTTTATACAGAATTGTGGACTTGACTAACTATTTATAACTTTTGTTACAGTAGTGGGCATGTATCAAAATTTCCACATTTATTAAATTTGTCATAAACTTCAGTACAAACTCTCCAACAATGATGCATCCATTAGTGCTAGTATAATAGCACTAATAAACCCCAATTTTCCCCTTAAGCAACACAAAAGAACAAACCACCAATGATACTCATAGTTAATCTTGTGGTTTTCCAGAAAGCGTGTGACTACACACCAGTGAGAACTTGTGTATGTATATGTGAGCCACTGTAGCCACCACTGCTTTCATCCCTTTCCTTCCTGAGCGTAAGTGTTCTTTCAGTTGACCAACAGTACCATGAGTTAACTCATGACTGCATTAAAACTGCCTATACAATAGTTCTCCATGGTGTGATGATATTATGGCATCATTAGATGGAATTTTAAATTAAAAACCTTTGAGTGTTTTACCTCCTGAAAGCTGTAATACTTCTTTTTTGATGTGTTGATCTAGGACCGACCTACAAGAGTGGGAAGGGTAATGAGACTCTCATAAAATAGCAAGTGAAGAAGATGACTGCAAAATTGAACTGACAAGCTTTAAGGTAGTAATGTTCTGTGTTCACTGGTGACAGCTGGTTGGAAGATTTATGCTGAAAAGAAGTGGTTCTCCAGCTGAAAAGTATTTGATAAAAGAGAGAGAAAAAAATCTGGTTTTGGCATCTACCTTTGAAACTAATCACATTCTCCAAAAGAATAAAATAGATTGTTCTTTTCAGTAAGAAGACATATTCCTGTGTTACCAAAAATGTAACTGTGTTACTAGGAAATTGTAGTCTAAGTATTCTGAAAGCCTACTTTCAGGGTAAAGAATAGGAAAAGCCTCCTAACAAAGGCATAGACAGCAGTAAATAAGCTAATTACTGACTACACCAGGATATGTAAATAAGACTGATAGAAAGGTATCCGGAAGAAGATACATATAGAAGGATTTCAGATTTCCAAGTATCTTCTAAATAAGATAGTTGATATGGTCCTTAATTCATCATGTATATTTTTAATAAACATAGTCTATCTTCTCTATTTAGGTTTTTATTCTATTCATATCCTTTTGGTATCTAGCTAAATAATATGGTTATCATATACAACGCATACACATAAAAAAAATACCACACCTTCACATTTATTGCTATTGCCCCAGGGATTTTGAGGGTCAGATGCTGAATGAGGAAAGTTAATACAGTGACACATGAAAATGGAAGGGATCAAGTCTTACCTTTTCTACTCCTATGAAGTCTAGAGACATCAAAACAGGAACAATTCAACACAGTGAACGGCTCTGTGTTTTACCAAGGCAAATTTTACTCTACAATAAGGATGACCCTTCCATCAGTGTTTTCAAATCTGAAAACAGCAAGTCTACAGCCACAATGAAAAAAACAAACCACAAAAAACCTGAATTATATTTTTGGAAATCTGAACATTTCTATAAACATTTGTTACAACAATTAAATTTAAAACGACAAGTTATTCAGGATGAGCTTCATGTTTTTCTCTAATCTGAATATGAAGAAATCCTATGCAAAGATGTTACAGCATCTTATTTCAACCTAATTTTATGAGAGACCTTCCTTCTTTGTCAGTGCATCAGTGCACACTTTAGTTATCCTGCAGTACAGGGTTATCTGGCTGTCTGTTCTTCTACATCTTCATCACTCTATAGGTTTGTACTGTATAAAAAAATGACTCATTTCCATGCTTCTGCATCTCATGTATATATTCTGGAGAACAAGGATGCATACCCCAGATTTGAGTGTATTCTGATACTGTAATTTACTTATGTATTTATTAAAGTTCTGTGTTCTCTTTTGGCCATCACATTTTACAGGTACGTTGCAGGTCAAGATGCAGCATTGTCAAAGTGTAGTCTCCTTTAAGTAGCAGGAATTAACCTTGAAGTATAACAGAAATAACTATGTTCTCCAAGGAGAAGCTGGCATTTTTCATTCTACCCTGTTCTTACCTTGAGAGTGTCAAAAGAATTTCTTTTTTGTTGCCTGAAAGGAAAATACGCTGTTCACACATTATACATTAAAATGACTGAAAAGGAAGAGGAAAAAGACAAGTTGGTAAAATGATCAGATCTGTTATTTAGGACTATTTGTGGATCATACTTTTAACTATGCATTCACAAATAATTTAGATCAGAAGGATGAACATAACCAGGCATCTCAGGTTATTTCTGAGCTGCTGCTTGCTTAATATTTTTGGAAGACAGGCCCTTTGGGGCAGACTATATTTCTCAATACATCTGAATACTGTGGAAATTACAATATGCAACCAGTGGAATAAGAATCTTAATTGATTGGACTGAAGGGAGCCTATAGGAGAGCCAGAGAGGGACTCTTTGTCAGGAAGTGTAGTGACAGGACCAGGGGTAACGGGTTTAAATTGGAAGAGGGGAGATTTAGATTAGATGCTAGAAAGAAATTCTTTACAGTGAGGGTGGTGAGGCACTGGAACAGGTTGCTTAGGGAAGTCGTGGATGCCCCATCCCT
>JAOXNO010000024.1:71933502-71973432 GCA_028565335.1 Limnodromus scolopaceus
ACCTTCCTCTAACTCCTCCTATATCTCAGAGCAGCAGTCATCAACAACTAATGATTAACCACGATTAACAACAGATGATTTTACCACGATTGTATATTTTAGTATACAGCTGTTATCTGGAAGTAAAAACAACTCTCTAACCATTATTTGGATTTCTGTGGCCCAGAGACATCCTTGCATAGCATCATTTACAATAGTTTTAAAGATGGCATCTGTAACATGTAGATGCACTGTTTTCAATGGAAACAGCAGCCAGCGTGCTGAGATCACTGACTACGACTGCTGTCTCTCTTTCACTGTTATCTCTCTGTGTGTACCTGATACCTCTTCCTTTTTAGACTTCAAACTATAGTCTTTTAGAGTATAGTCTTTGTAGGGCACACTGTCTTCTTGTTAAGCATCCATAAAGACTACTTCTATGCTAGCAAATAAAATAGTATGGGTCTACTGACCAGTCTTCAGGCTGGAGGATGCAGCAGGACTACACCCAAGCTTTCTCCCATCACAGGATAGTCTTACCTCACTATACTGCCATTAGGAACTGTCCCTGACTTATGTCCTCCTTTGCAGCAGCCCCAGCCAACATCTTAGCAATCAGGACATGGCACAAGCCCAAACACTATGTGAAGGAGTGTGCTGATGACTGTGCTGTGGAAGACCATTCAAACCTGAATCGCTTTAGATGCAGCTACAGGTGCTTCTACAGCACTGTGGAGTCTTGACATTGCATTTTGGCTTCTTTAACCTGCAGTGGCAGTATTGAGATTTAGAAGAAGTTCTGGTTACTTGTAAGCAGTCAGAAGTTCCTGCTGCTTCATCACTAGGTTCCGCATCTGTGTTACAGGGCATAAAGACGTCCCTGTTATGTAAAAGGTAAACCAGATGATCTTAGTTAATTTTTTCTGGTGATTCCAGAGTCCTACAGATTGAATAGATAGTTGTATTTGTATTACTGCTTTACTTTCATACATAGCCTATGCTTCTAGCTATCCAGTCTGTACTCATCACAGCTGTTTCTGATCACATTTCTACTGGAGGCAAGATACCAGTATCTTTCTTATTTTCTTTATTTCCCATGGAAAGAAATAATGCATGATTCAAACTCTATGCCAGATAGATAAATAAGCATCACTTTTTCCCATGGATAGTTAGTAGAATTTCATTATTAAAATAATACCCAGTTTTATGAAGTTTTTTGACATCTCTAAATCAGGGAAGGGTATTTAATATAGATAATTCAGATATGAATTTGAATTTTGGAATGTTTATTCTATCTGAATCAGAAGTCTCAGGTCATTCATTATCTCCCAGCTACATACTAGATTACAAGAAATAGAAAATATGTCATTTTCAAAAGCCAATTTAATGAACAATTGAAACAACTTGGAAAACTTTACAAAAGTTGAGATGAAATCTCTTTCTTATTGATGACTTGAAGGCCAAGATAGAGTTCTCTGTTTTAAACATATACTTTTTTTCAAACAGCAATATAGTATTCTGGTCAGTGTTATGGAGGTCCGATCAGAATATTGCAGTGATTGCTTCCAGTTTTCTATTAATTTATTTAAGATTAGTTAAAATGCCAAAGTCTAAAAGTTATTATAAGAAGCTGGTTAATAAATCCAAAAAATATTGAAAGTTCAATTAATGCAAAGATTATACCTATAGAATTGTACAAACATAGACTGTTCATCATAATTGAAAGATGATCTCTTCAGACAAAATTTTGTGCAAATTTGAAGTGATTTTATATTCTCTGCTCCAATTATATTTTGATTATCTTATACCTTTAAATGTCCCTAATTTTACTGGCACAAAAAGATGTGAAAAAAAATAGTTATAAAGCTGTATTCAGCATTTTTTGTTAAAACTCATTTTAACATGCGCTTTCATACTCAGAAACACATGTTCTTCAAGTTCTTACATAATCTTTTCATGAAGGAAAAGAAATCCTGTGATTTATCACCCAGTCAAAACTGTGTTGTACACCTAGCAAGATGAATATTTACGAACTTTTCACTGTCTAGATCCTCATCCTGTACTGAATGAAGTGAAAACGCACTGATTTACATCAGCTGAGGATCTTTCCTTAATACAGGAAATCTTATCAAAGATGTTTTGTAAGCAAAATAACGAAAGTAAAGCTGAATTTTTCATTCTGAAATATTCACTCAGCTCCGTTATTAATACATCTATAAACATCATAAAAGTCCATTTTGATTAAACTATTGTAACTCATTTAGCACGACAGGTTTTACCATTCCCTCCCCAGAAGTGATACTATCTACAGCAAGAACATTGTTTCTGAATGCAAATAATCTGTACAATGTGTTGAGGAAACCTGCTGTGTTTAGCTAACAGGCCTCAAAAGACTGGGAATTGGGGGTAAGAGTGAAAAATAATGCACTTAGGAAAGAAATAAAGAAGTGTTTCTATTTAGTTGGTTTTGAAAGTAATTGATGTGGTTTAGGTCAGCCGCAATTTAGTGGCTGCTTTCCTTGTTTAGTATCTAAACATTCAGATACTAGTAATATTTTAGCTGATTTAAATGGTTATAATTATACTTATCCAATGTTTAATCAAATTAACTTTAAATGGGCATTCTAGATTTCATTTTTTACTGCTCTGCATGTTGGTAAACAGACTAAGGAACATTCGAAATACTGTCAAATCTAATACATAGCTCTATTGAGAAGTGATTTTTTATTTCAGTCCTGAAATCCACCTTTGAATACAAGGAGCTGAATAAGGGCAAACACCAATCAATCTCACTTACAAAGATAATGCTGAACACAAAACCCCCTAAGTAAAAAGCAAGGAACAATTTGCAGCAAAATATATTTGCTCCTGAAGAACCAGACAAAAAAAAAAAGATAGGTGTTGTAGTCAAAACTCTGTAACATTTGTCTAAATTGTATAAACTCCTATAAACTCCTATTTCTAAAAAAAGTGAGGCAAGAGGGAAATCAAATGAAATTCTGCCTCCCTCTTGAAAGGAAATTATGCCTGACATATGTCAAAATTCCATCCCAAGAAATATAGCGGGATGGATTATGAGAGAAATGATCTCTACACTTCTGCAGCCAATTGGTGTTGGCTGTAGCTCAGGTATGTGACAGGAGGTCACAAACTTGAATTGCCGTGCTAAAGTGCTGACTTGATAGAAAAATCTAAACTTCAGTTGTTGCCAAACCGTTTCCTCCAGGTAATAGCCATTTATCTATTTACATGCTCTGCACACACTCTCTCCTGTAAAGCTCTGCATTTGTGTCAGTATTCCACAAACTACAGTCAAGGGACACTGGTTCATGGATTGATTTATGTTGAAAGCATTACCTCGTAAAGAATTAATATGCAGGCTTCATCATTTTATTTTTTCCAGTACATATTGCAGCATGCTAATCATAATTCCTGTGAAAGCAATCTTTATTCACAATTAAATTGTTATTTGGATATAAAAAATACACAGCACAAGGCCCTTCCCTGGTCATTTAAAAATGTCTTGGGAGAACAATACCTGACCATAAGTTAAATACAGCTTCTTTAAACAATCCAACGCATAAGACTTTGCTTTCATAACTGATTAAGTAATGAACAATCTGGATGCTTTGCGGGTAAGAATGTACAATATTTTCTTTTGTTGGGAAGTATATTTTATAAAGATCAAATGTCTGGACTAAGGCAAAAAAGAAAGGGAAGTAAAAAAAAAAGAAGGGAAAGTAAAGCGGAATGTCATCAGGAAGGGTCTAACTAAAACATTTGATTTGCTTCCTTCTTTTATTTGCTTTTTAAAATATTAAGTAAAGTCTGAAACTCTGTGCTAAGTAGAGTTTTTTGTGAAACCAGGTTTTACAGGCTAATTGGTCCCTCATTTCTTAATACATCAATGATATAAACATGGAGCAACTAAAAGTTTTATTATATCCATAAATTTTGAAAAAATGGGACACAATATTAAGCAAAGTATCTTTAAAGAGGATTGTCTCAGAGGCTCTTCAAGATAGGCCTCATTACTGTTTTAAGATTCTGCTTATACAGAAATGTTAGTGAGGATATTACTCGCCACTGAGCTAATGTTTATGCCCCAGCCAGATGTGCATTACCCCTTCACCAAACCTTTCTCTGACAGTAAAAGGTGGTTACATTACTACACAGCTGAGGCTGTGCACTTTTACACTAACAACACTGGAGAACTATTTTTAAAAAAAGCAGCCAAAGCTGACATACTTAGGGTATAGGTACCCTGGTGATGGCTGGCTACATGTGACACTGTTTATCTCCCTGTGAAGAGGGATATTCCTGCAGGGAAAAAAAAACCAACGAACAAACAAACAAACAAAAAAGAAACATTTTAGATGACTTTGCTTTGCTTTTTTGTGCTAAAACATAATAAATAGATAAAAAAATCTCAATGTCTTAATACAAGCTTCTATAACTATTCTCTCCATCCTAGGTTCTGTGCAGCCCCAAAAACCTCTAACCTCAGTATAGGATTGCTTTCGGCTTAGGCTGACTGACCTTTCCAGAGCCATAGATCACAGCTACAAGACGACTAACCCAATGTGGGCTTGTGACCAAACTCTTTAGCAATACTGGATTCTGGCTTATCAGTTTCAATTTAGATGTTCCTTATCTTCTGGTACCTTTCCAGAGTCCCTTCTAGGTGGGGTTTTCTGCCTACTGTCTGCTTCTTTTCCCTTCAATTCAATTCCCTGACCTGCTTACATTCCAGTGTTGGCCATGCTTCTGTTCCATTCACATAAGCTTCACACTTGAAGAAAGTGCTTGATAGGCCATGTTTCTGTATCTTGCAGACTGGTCCAAAGACCTCTTCTTTAAATCTTTAGAGAGCCTGAATTTGGATACATCTGATTTAGCTCTTCAGTCCTACCATGCCATCTCCAGAAAACTAGGAAGTTCTCTAGATGGGTCCTTGATGTGGGAACGAAACCAAGTAGCATGAAGCTGAACAGTTCTTCAGTCAGCAAGCAAAATAAGAAAGCAATGACTATTCTGTGATTAATTCTTTTCCCTCCCCCTTTTTCAACATTTATAGATGCTCTGTCAGATTCATGCCATGTTTCGTAATATGCAATTCAGCGTATCTCAAAGCGGGGCTTATTAGCACAAGACAAGTGATGCAACGAACGCAGGTTGCTAGTAACTATAAATGTTACCAGGTGCGCTACCCCTTGAGAGCAACCCTGAGTTGCAGTTCATTTGTACAAAGAATTTAAAAATTTTTCCAACAGGAGGTGAATTCTCCAGAAATAAAATTACAACATTCCCTTACTACTCAAGCTGATAACAGAGAGTGGCCATTGAATGACCATTAATAATGACAACTAACAGTCAGAACAAATCATTTCAATTCCAGCCACACAGAGGAATAGACTGAGTGGAAATGCATATTCTGACAAAGCAGAAGTATTTATAACTGAATTAACAGTACAACCCTGTTTCAGCACCAGGGCCCAGAAAGGACAAACGTGTTTCCCTCAACACAGAACAAAGCAGGTTGCATGGAGTGCAACACTGAAAGACAGGGTATTGGCCCCTTGAACCTCTCAAGCTTCACATCATTGAGGAGAGCACATGCTTAAATTCAGCAGCTGCCATGTGGCCATTCACACATAGCAAAGAGTGAGGCAGGTGCTGGGACCTCAGTACCGACACGCAAGGTTACTTCTGCACGAAAGATAAAAATAATGCTGTTTCCTAAATGATATAAAGTATTGCTTAACCATAATGAGTTTGGTGAATCTGACAGTCACCCCCGCTGTGATTAATAGAAAAGATGAAGAACCATGGGATTCACAAAATGCAGTCACTCTTTCTTTGTCTCATTTTTCTATCACTTTATTTAATAACACTGCAAATAAGAAGACAAAGCCCAGTATTAAAAAAAAAATGGGGTGGGGAAGACAACAGCTGCCTGAAAGAGTCCAGCTGTGCAGCCTGGATTCTGTTTTCAGGCATGTTTTGTGCAAAGTAAGTGAAACCGAAAGCTTATAATAAAAGACCAGCGATCTGCAAGGTTTCGCAACTTGTTTTGTAGTTCATAGGAGGTTTGCTAAGACCATGCTGGCACAGATGAGAAACAGAAGTGAAAGCAGGGAGGAATTTGCATACAGAGTGCAGATTTCATTGTTCGTGGCAAAGCTGCCCTTGATTTGCTTCAATCATTGTAACAATCAGCCCAGCCAACTGTTTACATGCTCTCCATTGTGCTAGTGTTGGCTAGGAAATGGCAGGCGCAATGAGATTTGCTTTCTGCTGGCACTCTGGGGAGCAGCGGGAGTTCGCACACTTGACAGACAGACAGACAGGCGGACGGGCCCCTCTTTCCAAGAAACAAGAGAGTGGCTTGCTCTTGAGCTGTGTTATTGTGGTGATGCAGCCAGGAGCATTTGTGGCTGAAAGCAGGGCACACAGCACGGTTTAGGTTCCAGGGGAGAAAGGGTGAAGATTTAAGCAAAGTGGAGAAACTGCTCTGCAGAAGGATTTAAACAACTACCCCTCCTTGCCCACCTACTTACACGTAAGCTACGCTTTAAGTTTTCCCAGAAAAAAGTGGGTGAGGGGCCAGGCAAAATGTGGCAATTGAAAAGAGTGTAAGAGAGGGCTGAAACTCAAGCTGTACTAAGGAATATGTAAATAGTTGTTCTTTTCCTGTAAAAGGGATGGCACTGTTGCTGCTGTCATAGCAACGAAGTCACAGCTGTAAATATAATAAGCTCGCACATTTAAATATAATCACAATCAAACAGAAGGCCCATGAAAGGCAATCCCTCTGTCCTCCCCCCTGCCCCGCCGTGTTCATGGCAATCTTAATGGGTTTAGGTTGATAGGCTTTTCCTTGGCCCACCCTGATCTGATTTGAAATGCATGGATGAAAACACTTCCCTAAGCTATTTAACAAACTTACTAGAAAGGTTAAAACCAAGTATTTCTTAAAAGTTGCACAGTTTTACTCTTAGATCTGCTTTCTAGAACAAGAAAAGACATCCCTGAGGAATAAAGGAAGGTTTAAAGTCATATGATCAGAAAGTGTTTGTAAACCAATTTGGTTTTAAATTTTGCATAGTTTATGCTCCAAATCTTCACTGATTTCTGAAGAAATCTCAGTCAGCAGTAATCTTACCATTATCCTACCTGCTAGAATTATGTGATATGCACCCCTGAAAAACACACTATGCTCTTGAAGTAAATGGGGAAATATGATGAGTAACCTACAGACTAGAGGAGTGAGGGAAGGGTTCCTCAGCCAAACAAAACACAAAGGAATGAATACTTGAAAACAGAGAAGTTAGACTGGTGCTATCGAAAGGCCGAATCCCCCAGTGAAACAAAATATCCAGGAATATAATTTAATAAGGTAGAAAGCAAAGTAAGCATTTTACACCTCTATTAAATTTTCCTTACAAGTTTTCTCTGCAAATACAGAAAAGATGAGAATGCCATTTCCTTTATATGGATTGTTAAAGTTTTGTTAGTTGTAATTTATTTGTACAGGTCTGACTAATGACTTGAAATGAAATGGCTATAGCAGGGAAATGATAAATTATCTAGTGTATAACACTGCTTAAAACCTAAACATGTGTTTATAGTTGCTGTTCTGGGATAGTTGCCAAAGGGACATTTTACTTAGCAAGTTATGTTAGCGTAAGTATTTTTTTTCCTATAAACAACAAAAAAAGTCTCCAAAAATAATAAGATGGGGGATGCAGGGGGAGGACTCTCATTTGCCTGCTGCTAGGAAGCACCAGGAATCAGATTTTCAAAGGAATTTCCATGGTGTTTTAATTAAAATTAGTTTCTTTATATCATCTGGATAGAATTTTCAGAAAAAGTACATGCTAATATATAAGTACACCTAGTATATAATCTAGCTATATGATAAAGAAGCAATTCCTCGGCACGTAAGGCTGTCACTGTCTGTAAAGTCAGTTGGAGTACAAATTACATTCATGACAATTCTTTGAGATAATGGAAAAGAACTGAAAATGCATAAATTTTATCCCTGAAGATTCATTCTGTAACAGTGACTGTAATATACTTGAATGAAACAGGCTGAGTGATTGAAGAAAAAAAAAAAAGCCTAAAGTCCACCATGTAACATTTATCATTAAAAATCTTTATTTCATTAAGGTTTTTATGACATAAAGTCATCCACTTGAAAAGAAATGATAATAATAAAAGACACTTAAAAGCCATTGAATTAGAAGCTCACTGTAAATATATACACCATCAAGCTACCAAAAGAATAAAAGGCATTCCACAAATTCAGAAGTAATATTCAAATGAAGAAAATGGAAAAGAGTTAAAGTTCAGCATGTTAAACGTAAATCATAATAAGGCCAGCCAGAAAATATTTTTCTGAGCAACTTACTAAAGGCATTAAAACTACTAATAAAAACATTTTGTAAAAAAAAAAAAAACCAACCTTCAGAAGTAGGAAGCTCGCTGAGAGCCAGTGGGGACAATAGATAATTGAGTTGAAAATGATAACTAAAAGAAAATAAGGCAGAAAAGCTAAGTGGGCTCTTTATATCAGTGTTGATGGGAGGGCTTGGGGGTTCCCATACCAGAGTCTGGCCATCAAGGGAAGAAGTGTCCAAAATAAACACTCTCTTCGAATCACAGAACCAGGGAATGGTTGAGATTGGAAAGGACCTCTGGAAGTCATCTGATCCAATTCCCCCCTTATCCCCCTCAATTATACAAAGGGTTTTGGAAAAAAATGGACAGAAAGATCATTAACACTAGATATTATTTACCCAAAAAGTCAAACGAAACTCAAATACAAAATAAATTTACCAATGGGTTTAGTTTGTTGTTTTAATTAGCAAGATAACAGATTTGATACAAAATTTTTAAGGATAGTTAAACTTGAGACTTACCATTGATCAGTTGAAATCAGTATTCATGAATGCAAAGCAATATACATTGTAGACAGAAATAGCATACTTATATACATGTACGAAGATGTTCAATAGAAGATATTAGAGAATTGTGTACAATTTGAGGAACATATCAGTGCTAAAAAATACCATACGGAAAGTTCAGATACCTTAAAAAAGTAATAAAGAAAAACCTACAAGCAAGCAAACACAGAAAAAATTTATGTCTGTTCTTGAATGGTGCGGGCAGTTCTAGGTTCCTTATCTCAAAAAGGATATGGTTAAGTGAGAAAGGAAAAAACATTGGAAACAATAAAGACCAGAGGTACTGAGCAACTTTCATCCAAGAAGAAATACTAAACAATAAACAAAAAGAGCAAGAGCCCTTACGGTGGAAAGAGAACATCTAACAGATAGTATAGTACAGGTCAAGAAAATCATGATTCCTAAGATCATGAATGAAGTTGTGATATTTCTTATGGTGTCCAAGTATGAATTCATACAATGAAATTATCAAGTAGCACGATTACAATCAAAATAAAAGAGTTTCTTTTTATGCATTGTGCTAGTAGTGCCACAGGATGTTGTGTAGACTAAAAATAGATATAAACTAGAAAAGGAATATGTGGAGGAGAGGCTGTGAGCAGGCTAATAAAGTCAATGTCCTGGATGCAACCTAGTGCAAAGGAAGTCCTTAAATTTCTAGCTGCTACAAGCTGGGAAGCTGTTGAGAGGGAGCAACTATTCCTTACTGGCTTTCTTTAATATTTTGCTACTGATGGCTACCGAACGCAGGATAGTAAGCTAACTAAACATTTGATCAGAGCAAGTGTAGTCATTTTTACTCATATTCCTAAGGAAACGAAGTGAAAATGGATGAGCAGATGGCCAAAAGATAAAAACAAGAAATGAGAGAAATTTATCAAAAGCAGGAAGGCTGTGAAAAAATCTGGCTAAAAAGATAGACACTATCACAAAATGAGTTATTAAAGAGGAGGAACTAGACCAAGCCAACCATTGAAAAATGACAATTATTTACTAGGTTGGATGGGTCACTACACTACAGGGATCCAATACTGTCCTTGCTCACATAACCACCAGGGATACACCCTTCTTCTTCTGTAAATGGAGCAGCTGGCTAAAGCAGTTTTGCACAGTTGCACATACTGAACCTAACTTTTCGAGACAGTCCTGAGGGAAGAAGGGATGGAAAGAAAATGGAGGGCAAATGCATTATGTGAACAAATAAAATATAGTACAATTGTGTCTGAGATGCTGATAGAAGTATATATTCTCCCAGTAATTAGAGGTACCCTCCTAAATCATACAGAAATACGTACTTAACTTTTATTTCCAGAGAGTAATCCCAATTAGAGATGACCTTTGCTGAAAAGACCAGCAGGCTGTGAGGGAGTTCTTTAAATGACATGACCCCAATAGTTTCAGAGAAATATATAGGTAAGGATAAAAAGTTAACAGGGGACGGATCTCAAACAACACTGGTGTGGGGGTCAGATTGTTGTCCTTTATCTCTTAATCAGTGTTTTTGTAATAAACATTCACAGTCCATTTCTCTCAGTAAGAATGTCTTCAGTTACCAGACACGGGTCTGTTAGGCAGCTCCATTCATTCAGTCGTGTCATTTCCGTGTTTCATTAAAGACAGCTTTCATTTCATAGGCCCAGCATGGGTTTGTGTTTGGAGGGGGCGAGAGGAATTCAGCTCACTATGTTAATAAAGCCATGTATGGTTACAGCTTGTTATCTTTAAATTTTACCCTGCAAGGACAATTGCTTTCCATTAAAAATAATAATAATAATAAATTCTAACTTTGTTGCTGTTGAAAGGCAATCGTTCTGATCACTTCCTGCCAACAAAGGGCTGCAGTTGAAAGCGAATGTTTTACTGTGGCTGTGAGTGCTGGGGTTCTCTCTTTGATCAGTACACAGAGGAGAGAGATCCGTGTGTCCAAGTGGACCTGTGCTTGCTTTATCCCTATGCCTCAAAAGGGCTGCTGAGACTGCAGCAGGGAGCAAGAGGGCCACGTAATTCCTTCAGCCCCCCTTTGATGGTGTGTTTAGTGGCACACTGTTCCCGCTAATGTGCTTCTTCAGTGTTAGCCTTCATGCTGAGGGGACGGACACAGCTCCTCCAGGCTCTCTGACAGCGATATTTGAGATTAATTTCCTTTGCATTTTCTGCACTTCTCTTCCAAAAAGATGCTTTATATACTTTGATTTGTCAGGACGAAAGTGCCGTGTCCTAAAAGAAGTTGGGCATCGTGATACACAGCTCAGTTATTCCTAAAAGTGTGATGCCAAGATCTGAGCACGGGTGACACCCTGGGCATGGCCCAGGGCTGAGAGCTGTGTCTCAGCTGTCTGCTCCCTGTCAGATGGGTGCAGGCTATTGCAGTCCAAGAGAGACTTCTTAGAAGTTGGCGCCTGGCAAACCCAGCTTTCAAGCTATCTACGTGTTTTGTCTGAAGGCTTGCTCCCTGCCCTCCCAAATGTGTCTCATGTTACGGGTCTCCCTTGTGAATGCTTTAATTCATCACTTTAATTATGTTCAATACTACTAGATATGTGTGTACCCTGGATTGACAGCTACCTCTGTGTTCATTTTTAATATCAGACAACTTAATGGAGAAAAATGTGTTGGTTTCCTGTGGAAAAACAAGAAGCAAAGATCTCAACTAAAAAGTATGAGATAGGGTCACAGAGAAACAAAACCAATAAAATTCAGTCTATGTTACACTTAAAAGCATATTTCATTCTTAGCTGCCCAGGGACCTTTCCTCTAGAATTCCTTCCCACTGAGCTCTACCCTGAGAGCAAACCAGGGAGGCAGAGGAAGGGGCTTCCGTATGCTTCTGGAGCTAAGCTGGCTTTCCTTGCTCTCACTGCTCAAAATGGAGCCATCTTCTCTTCTCCTACCTGTTTATTATTCTTAATTTCTTATTGCTAACACTTTCTCCTTCCAGTTCACAAGGAACAGTCAGAGGGACTCTGGTTGAGGGACAGAGGTGCATTAGGTTCACTATTAAAGCAATTTCAGAGGGGCCACAGTATGCCCACTGCTATAGCTGCTGTAATAGCATCCTGGTTCACATTACAGGCAATATCATTGTGCATACTTTTGAAATTGCTCTCAGATCAGAATGGTTTAAAAGTGATAGTTTTAATGTTCACCTATGAATGAAAGCAATAAAACACATCACCAAGGCCAGTGACCAGGTCCACTGAGACCAGCTCATGTGTAAACTTTGTTTCTCCACCCTTGCTTTCATCAGTGCCAAGAACATGAAAGAACTGGAGAATGGACTCCTCTTTTCCAGTCAAGTGCCTCATGCAGGCCATAGGTAAGCAACAGTAGTGAATATTCTGTGTGGTCCAGATGGCTAAAAGTGTAATGTAAGTGTCCATGTTCTTCCCTCAGTACCAATTTCTGTGTAACTCTAAGTGTATATTGCTTTGGTGCTACTTTTTGGATCCTTCTCTTGAGTTTATTGCCTTCATGCCACCTCGTCAATGTATGACACCTATGGTAAGCCTTCCTTTGATGCCTTCCTTTTTTGTCTGAAGAACAGGATCCTTTTTCACACTTTCCTTCTCTAAAGGTACAATTGGAATTTTTTTTCAGTATTTGATGGCATGATCCCATTCTTGGGAAGTTAGACAAGAAGTGAATGGAAACTAGATAGATTTAAGCTAACCTCACAACTATCATTAGCAACCAATACCAGGAAAAAAACCAGGGAAATGGAATAGATGAGAAAATTCAGTAGCAAAGCAGAAAAGTGTGAGAAAGAGGTTAAGAGATAGATGAAAAGAGAAATTCTAGAAGCTACAATTTAAAAAGCAAATACAGAGAAATAATAATGTCAGTCCTTACAGACAGATTAAGAAATGGGAACCCAGCCAACACGAAGAATGGAGAACAATATTATAATTGTTTCTTGAGAGATATGGCAATGGGCCATTTAGCCTGCTTGTTTTTACCTTGGGTCATTGCCCAGACTGGACAATTAAAAGGATATTTTAGTCATAAAACCAGTCATTTTATTTTCCTGCTGTTAAAAAAGTGTCACTACCAACTGTGCACATTGATTTAATCTGTAGTTGTAAGTTTTTGTGGAACAGAAAGCATTTTCTACAGTCCAGAAATATCAGAAGCACAGCCATAGTGTGAATGGTCTTGTCATATCTTGAGGACTTTTCAAATTTAAAGAATGAGTTTCTAGAAAGTAGATGAAATCTCACCTTCCTTACCTCCCTGCACTGGGGAAATTCTAAATACAATCTGCCAGCCAAATTCTCCCTTTATGATCACCTACAGTTTTCCTCTCTCCCATCCTGACTGTAGACATTTGCCAGAAGCACAATGAATCTTTTAATAGGAACTTCTGAAGACTGGTGCCATTTATTTTCCATCCTAAGCTAAAGAATGGATGGTGGTGAGTATATAGAGTTTTCCATTCAATACTATTAGCACATCTGTTTTCCAAGGCTCTTTTTAAGAGTTGCTATGTTAAGCAAAGAAGCTATTTTAGTTGCCTCAGATCCCACAGGATTAAAACATCTCTGACATTGAAGATTTACAGTAGATAAAGTTTTTAATAATTAGAAAATTCAGTTTGGGTAAATGTATTCTGCTGGAATTAGATATTAGGTCTATTGTAAAGGAAGAAGATGACTTGAAAGGCTGAATTCACAAAGGTGTTAAGCTTTCGTGCTATGGGAAGTGACTGAACACCCCAGTTCCACCTGTACCTGAAGGAATTTAAGTCTGTAGTTTCCAGCTTCCAAGGTAGTATCTTGTTCATTAAGCTGTGAGATCATATGTCACAGATGTTGTTTCATGTGAAATCTTTTAATTTCTTTTGAGCGAACACAAGACTGAGAATGACTCTTCTGCTTAGTGAATAAGTATTGAACCTAGAGGTGAGACACCTACATTCCAGGACACTTTTGGAACAGTGTAGTGAAAAACAGCCTAAAAGTCCCGGAGTGATTAAGCTTGACATTAAATTTACCACTTGGGAGCCCTAAAAGGTGGTTTTAAAAAAACTTGTCATGGAGAGAATGGAAATGAGAGTACAACACAGCATTGATTAAAGGCAAATAAAATAATCCCTGCATTTTTTGCAGCTGAAAGGATTTAGCGTATTTGGGTTGAAGTAATCAAAGATTTTAAAAACAGTAACAGTGAAATGATGGGTTTAGGCAAATTTATTATTTCTCAGAAAAGGTTTTTCCTGTTGTTTGATAAGTGTTCCTAAGTGTCTAAATATGCAAAAAATATTTTAAAAAATTGAAAAAAGCAATAAAATAATTATATTCACAGGGGTCATTTTTCATAATTTGCCTGTCTCATACAAAGACTTTTGAAGTGTTAGCAGTTTCTTGTGGTTTATATTTATATTTTAATACTGCAGTTCTTAAAACAACTGTCTATGGTTGATTAGCTCTAAGAAAAGACACAGGTAAATTTATCCGTAATGTAAAACAAATAATAAAAAAATCTCATTGTCTCTACAGTTTGAAGTATAAAAAAATAAACCACAGAGTAGGACATTCTGCCTGAAAATGGGTAGGGAGGTTGCTTTCTTCATTCCTCCAACTTTTAGTTATGAATTGATCAAATAAAAATATACAAAATCAGGCTCAGATACAAGATTAACATCTTTTTCTACCCATTCTAATTTTCTGACCATACATCCAAGACACATATCAGCAGGTCAATGACTGTATTCCAAGAGTATTGTAAGTCAAAAGAAAATATAACTCAACTGGTTCATAATTTTTAGCTATTTTTCTATTTTTTCTGGTCATCCTGTCATGAAAAACTGAAGTAGAAAAAAGAAAAAAATGACAGTGCCAATTATTTTCCCAGTGCACTAGAAGCTCTGTGGGATCATGGGGATCACTTTGTCCTAGAATCAAAGAAACATGTAGTCCTCTGGATCAACCCCATGCTCAAAGCAGGGCCAGTCAGAGCAAGTTGCTCATGGTTGTGTCCACTTGAGTTTTGTCTCCAGACATAAGATTCCATCGCCTCTCTGGGAAACACGTTTCAGTGCAGACACCCTTACGGTAATTTTTTTTTTCCTTATGTCATTGATTTCCCCTTGTCTACACAGCCACTCGTGTCACCAGTTTGGTCAGGCATGACTTGCCCTTGGTAAATCCATGCTGACTGTTCCCAGTCACCTCCTGCAAATGGCTTCAGGGAGGATTTGCTTCATAATCTTCCCAGGGACTGAGTTGATGACCGCCCTGCAGTTCCCTGGATCCTGTTTCCAGTAGATAGATACGACATTCATCTTTTTCCCACTCTTTAATTATGTCCACATTTACTGTGGGTGTTGTTTTATCCCTAAAAGTGTGGTTAGTAGGCTTGAGCGTCTCCTTGGTGATGTCAGTTTGGCTCTCTAGGGCAAGTCCCCAGAAATGCTACAAGAAAGATGAGCTCCACAGACACCCACTCCACACCCTTGCAAGGCTCTTCCACAGAGGAACTGCAGGCAGAGCCTGTTTCACTGAAGAAAAACTTTGCAATAAAAAGAAATCTCAAGTTGTTACACTCTGCAAAAATGCAGGATAAAGGTCTTCATAATGGTTACCCAACTAGTACAACATTACGAACTGGAAAATCAAGGTTATACTATTATATATCTTTGTTATAAAGCCTTTAATGACATCACTCATAGGTCCTGAAGTACTGAGGTGATGAGAATCATAAATTCTGTGGGTATTTCAGACAACACAAAACCCAAATGCCTTTCCCCTGTCACATTCCTGTACCTCTTTGTAGTAATTGATTCCACTGAAGTTGCAAAATTATTTCTGTGAAAAGTAAGAAATAAATCACAGCTCCTAATTGGGATGAGCTGAGGGATAGAAGGATAAATTCACTTATCTTTATGAGTAGCTTATTTACAACTGGCCAATAATATTACAGTGTTTTAGCAGCTGTTTCTCTCCTCAGTCCAGTTAGTCCCACACATTGTCCCTGAAAAATTATTGGAAAAAGAAGAAACCATTCAAAGAGACAGAGAGTGTAAATTTCTTTCCATTTTGCAGTATCGAAAAAAAATGGTCAAAACCATCCATCCTCTTATTCACAGGCAGTGCTACAACCTCAGAAGGAATCCATATGAGGCTGAAACCCAGTGGATCTAAAATAGCCACAGACATCACAGGCCTACATTTTATCCTCAGTTGCATCCAAAACCTCTTCTATTTGGATGAAATAATGGCACTGAGGTTATGAATTTATTGTCATGTAATCTATGAACAAAGAATTATATCATTCTGAAAGCAAACAGTGATTTAAGGCACTGAGGAGCAATTACTGCCCTGGCATTTTGCATAAACAATTGCCATTTTTGAGCTTGTGCCCAGATTTAAAAATAAAATTTGGTCCAGCTTTTGGCAAATGATGGCCATTAGCAGTTGAAATGGATAAAGCCTAGATGGGATGCCAGGTCTGATTTTGTGTCACTTTTGTTTTCATGCTGAATGTTGTACTCGCATGCTGTATTTGGTGAGGGTCAATCCGATCCAGAAGGAAACATGTAAAACTTAGACCCAGCTGTGAGGTTCTGGGTAGAAGTCCCATTGAAAATCACAGCAAATACCTGATCACTGCCTTTCAGACTGCAAGCTCTTTATATAGCATGACTTTTACCATATGCCTTTATAGCGCTTGGTTTGTTAGGACTACCAAACAATCCTGGTTGTGCTGCTATGAAATACCAGCAGCAAGTTAGGGACTACCAGGCAACTTCAATCTCATTGATTCTAGATACTAAAACTCACTTCAGCTGCCATAAAACTATTTATTATATTCTGCTGTTATAGATATGTTTTCATAAAACAACCTGCAATAAATTACAAAAAATGTCCTAGGAAGTAAATCCAGGCAAAAAAAACCAAAAAAGAGTAAAATTAAATAAACCCCATTTATTTTATTACATTTCCCTTTTATAACATTTATCAAAATATTAAAATTTTCCTTTACTGCTAAAACTTTACTTTAATCTGTTTCTCTAGTTCTTCATTTTTGTATTTCTAACTTGAGGTAATTAAAGTAGCATTTTTCTTTAAAAAATATCAAACTGACCTTAGTAGAGAAATATAATATTATGGGGTAAAAACATCCCTGTTCAAAAATGTATACTTTTGCTTAAAGCTCTTGAGTGGCATGAAGCAGCTAATAGCATAATCCTCTCTCCATCATCTATGTTCCGTTACAGTAGTCTCAATTTCAAATCTGCTTGATACTAAATTGCAAAGGAAAAAAGTGCTTTTGAAATGAAGTTTTGTTCTCAGACCATCATGAGATAGATTTTATATATGTGTGTGTGTGTGTGCGTGTGCACATGTGTGTGTGTATGTATGTTTGTACCGAATTTAAGAAAACAGCTTTCTCTAAATGAAAGCATAAAAGAACCAAGGAAGTAATCTTCGTATCCTCCCCCTTGGCCTTGTAATGTCCTTAGTGCTGCACCTAGAACATGCAGAGTGGGAAAGCATACAGGACAAAATGAACTAGATGGAATCAGAGATTAATTTCCTCCTGGCTTATGATTATTTTTAAATGAAAGTGTTTTAACTAAATTTTGGGAGAAAAAAAAATCAGGTGAGATAGGCTGCACCTCTACAGCTGAAGGTAAATGTAGCTTTTAAGTAAGAGAGAGCTGAGTTTATATTGCCCTGTAAAACTTCTCCATTTTAAAATGGAATTTTTGAATAAAACTGCTGAGGCATGTGAGCTCTCCTCAGCCGTCCTGTTAACTCCCAACCACTGGCGACTGGAAGCCTTTTCCATTCAGCACAGCCAGAGACAGCTTAAATTAATAAAAGGGAGCAGGCCAGTGGTATAATCTGATCTACAGTAAAGCAGTCTCTGGTCTAGAAACATCTGACTTCAACATGAATTAAAATCTGAAAGTTTTTCTAAACTTTCATTGCCTTCCTATGTTCCTACAGAGATTGCAGTTTCATGTTTCACAGCACTGATCCCAGAGTATTTTCCTTTTGTGGAAGCTCTTTCCTACAGATTGTTGAGAGGCTAAGAAAATTGATATGATATAAACACACATATACATACTGTATGTGACCTTCTGCATCAAAATTGGAAGTTCAGGGGGGTGGAGGGAAAAAGCCTGCCTTTCATGATCCATAATAATGCCAAACATGGGGCTAACTGGAAGAGCACTCTGCTGTCTTAAAAGCAGGCAGCTCTGTGTAATGACATCCTTTTATTCCATGTAACTGGATCTGTTAAAATATTTTTAAATATCATCATGTGAGTATCACAAATTATGTCACTTGGCAATCTGAAATCTCTTTATCCTCAGGGTCAGCAGCAGGGGCAGTCAACTTGAAGGATGCTAACAGTGCTTTCTAAAGCCCAAGCTGTCTTTCTCCAAATTGAAAATCTCTTAATCTACTAATTGGATTTTACAACAAAAACGGTATTTCTTCATATATTTCTTGCTTTATACATCCTGAGAAACAACAAGAAATTGCTTTTAAAAGAGTTTCCATCTGCTATATGTCAGCTTGGACAGCACAGAAAAGCATGTGAATAGATTTTCCTTTTCCAAGAGGTTTTAATTAGTGCCAGAGAAGCTATAAGGGTCTACACGAGTTATGCTTACACAAAACTATTTGGAATTTTGGCTGCAACTTTCCTTCATATTCTTCAATTCCTCTGTAACACTACCTCTTCTCTTCTTTTGCCTCCTTTTTATTCTGTGTTTCTTTGATGTGCCCATAATAACCGCTTATCTTTGAGACATTCATCAGAGAGCTCAGTGATTGGGGCAGCTTTTTGATGGAGACACCTACTGAACTTTAATTATGTGTGATGAGGGCGCACACACTCCCAAATACATTGCATGACCACAGCATGCCTGTCCTCTGGGCTGGCTGTGCTCAGCAGAGGGAAGCTCTAATGTATAAACTGGCTGGAGTGGAGATGCTTGGATCATTTGTAAAAGTGACTTTGGAGTTTCTCTTTGGAAATTGTCAGTGTTTTGAGCCTTGTTGGTTATCAGGTAATCAGCCATAGGGGGCTCAATGCAGTGGCTGAAGTGTAGCAGCTGTGAATGCCATTTGAGATGATTACCTGAAGGTCCCTGTGGTATCCACATGGGTCTTTGCAATTGGGACATCCTACATACTCTCAGGGCAACATTTACAGAAACACTTTATACCATGATTTCACACCTCCTGTTTAAACAAGAACAGTATCCATAATTAGGGTTAAGGTCCTTTATAGATTTGCAAATAGAGGGAGAAAAAATGTCATTTTATCTTTTGTTCATAAAAATAATCATTCAGAGCAACTAAGAATTTGTATACAACTAGACAAGGCTCACTCAGCCAGAGTTTCTGAAAATGAAATGAAAGAAATAGAGACAGCCTGGATGCAATTTTATTTTTACTACTGGTTGCTTTCTTTTCTGTGTTATTTGGATTTCCAGGCATATGCTTTTTTTCCCTCTAATATGTTTATGCAAATTTGCTCCAAGTGCTACTTGCAAGTATTCATAACATGCAAGTTTTCTGACATATTTATGTGACATACCTTTTGAAGAGATGATAGGGACATTACAGCACCACATTTGCAACGCTATAGATGAGGGCTGTCATGCTTTCTATTCTAAAATACGATTTTTAGAGGGTTTATAATCCAGGAATAAAAATTATTTTTGGACCTTGGTTTAACATACATGACTGCCATAACATATCTCTGGATACAATGTGAGAAAATATCAGTTCAGTAGAATCTAGGCATACATGCCAATGAATATACAAAATTTGAAAGAAATGGGATTTTGCTCATATCAGTATTCTTTAAATTTTCAGTTTGCAGCTGGTTTCAACTCTGCCATAACTACACAGGTTTTAGGATACAAATGTGTGCACATCTGTGGTAATTTATATAAAAATATATCCCTGTAAGTGTGAAGAATGAATGTTCCTATGATGCAGGTGGTTATAGACAAAAGATGGTAACAATTCAAAAGACCTGTTAAAATGCAACTGATCTTATATGGAAAAAAAATAGGAAAAAACAGATCTCAATGGCTGGCTTACTGTTTCCTCATATGTTTCCTCTGACACTCTAGGCACATGTTAAGGATGTTGCACAGACAATTGCTATTTTTTATGTTTTTGTGTTTATATTCTTTAATTGTATGGAAATTTTCCCCCTTGGAAAATATTCCTTAAGAGATTCAGTTTTGACAGATATTGTCTTTCTGCTTCTTAACAATACCTTCAGTTCTCCTTTGGTTTCTCACATAGCATGGCAGCTTCCTCTTACTGGCACTAAACTCTGTGGAACTTTGTAATTAATTTTCAGATACTTAATACCTGAGAAATGGATGATGGCTAGAAGTGGTTCTTTAGGACATCATAAACTGAGGAAAAAATACCGCCTCCCAGCATCCTCTGAAATTTGTCTGAGAGGAAAAGTCAGAGTCAATAAAACATACAGTGGACTTCTGTCCACCATGATCCTCTGCAAAACCTAGTTGTATCAAATCCCAGTGAAAATTTTCTGTTACTACAAGAGTCTAATCACTCAACAAACTAGTAATGCCTCAATACTGTGCTTCTGCCCAGAATTTCATGGTATTACCTTGGACGTTATTAGGTCATATATCAGCAGAGTTTCTGTGATATCACTGAGCCTCTGTTGCTCTGTGTGCTCATTTCGGAAACCTGGAGTGGTGCCACAAGCGCCTCTGGTTTGGGCAAACAAAACCATCCTGTAAGGGGTGGGAAATGGAAAGTAGGCTGTCTGTGTTCTAGTATCCATTCTTCTCCATTGCTGAAATACCATACCTTCAAATGACCAACATGTAAACATGCCACCACATCACAGCTTTACATGCCAGGTGAGCCTCAAGCACCTTTGTTCAAGGACAAGTCAACTCAAAGTATAGACAGGTGAGGTCACAGCTCCCCTGGGAAGAGGAAGGGTGATAGTAGTCTCACCAGCTCGGCAAAAAAAAAGTTGCTTGAAGGTTTCTCTGCTGAGATGTTGAGCAGAGGACAAGGATTCAGTCTGGGTACCACCTTACACCCATGCAATCCTGCTCCTTTGTAGACTTTCTAACCCCTTAGGTGCTTGACCTCCTTAAACACTACCTCATCATGACTGCTCATTCATGACAAGAAGCACACAGAAACTGGTTTCTACCTACTACCTACTTGCACAAAACCAAATGCTGGTGGGAGCATTGGGCCAGGAAGTGTGGAATCAGACACTAGGACTTTACCAGCTCATGAGCTGGTGTCTCAGGAAAGCAGCCAGAGCACCAAGCCTTGGGCAATCCCAGCAAGGCACTCAGTCTCCTCACTTGTCCTGCAGCCAGCAATGCAGGAGTTATGCATGTGGAAGGAAAATGAGAAAAGAAGGAAACTAAACCTACCCTACAAGTTAGAGGACTCAGCTAGTAGAGGGGAGAGCTGTTTCTGGCTCCTTTCCCTGTTCGCTCGTAGGATAGTGCGCAACTGCAGTATAGAGCAGAGGCGGGAGCCTGAATCCTCCATGGCTCATGAGCTGCTCCGTGGCTTGTGTTCATGAAGGCTCATGGGTCCAACTTCACCAGGAAAGCTTGGGGATAGCCTTTTCCTTTCACTTCTAGCATCCAGAGGTTCATAAACTACAATATTTATGTAAAATACACCTTCTTCATCTTCCCTCCACACATACACAGACACACACAGATTGAAGTACAGCGTAAAGACAGATTTCTGCACTGGGGTAAATGACATAACTAGAAGGCTACTAGGACAATGGCAGGAGGTAATGCTACTTCTTTCTTCAAAATAGAGCCAGGCATGATCTAGATGGCCATAAGGCCTCCTGTATTTCAAAATGCATATGGATGCCTGCCATTCCCAATTGGTAAGCTAGGCCTTCAGAAACCAAGTGTACTGGCTCTTCCTCTAAGATTTGCTTTTCTTCTTTGAATTTAGGAACTTAGCTCAAGGGCACGAGATTTCCCCCTTCTTTCTCCGACTTGCAACAAATTTAGGAACTTTGCTACCTAACCCTGATTTGTACCCTGAATTAACCCCACTAGAAGTGGCTTTTGGGTGTAATATGATTTGGTCAAATTATTTCTAGATGACATTTTTCCTTTTAATCTAATACTTTATTTTAGTGCTAGGAGCAAATGAATAATGAGGTAAAAAATCATTAATTCTTCAAATTTTAAAAGAAAAAGGATAAAAAATATTCACGTAGATTAAAAAGCAAAGGCCCTGTTATAAATCACAGTCATAAAGGGGAAAAATTTTTTTTAAAAATCTGTGTTTTTGGAGATTTTGATGTGAATCATACTGGCTTTTAGTGGAAGTAAGGTTGAAGTACCTTCTACTTTATCCTATGTGATTTTTCACAAAGCATAAGTCAACACTCTTTCATGGGAAAACAGTCCTACTCAGTTTCCATAAACCCACATGTCCACTGGTAAATCTATGCCCTAGTCCACCTGCTGCCATGGCATAATGCCCACTCACACTAGGTGTGTAGATCACAGAAGCCAATCAACAAATCTCTGGATGGCTTGGGGAGGTTAATACACAGAATACCAAGAGTCAGGTTTTTGAAGATGCTCCTGGCACATCTTGTGTTTTTAATGATTAGGATCTCACCCTCAGGGCTGTGTGTTACCAGCTCAGTCCTTGTAACAGGGGACTGGAGCAGATGGCTTGGCAAAACCAAAAGGCTCTTGCCTTTTCAAAAATTAAAGATTAATTTGTTGTTTTCTTCTAATAGGAAATTTCATGCTGACGAACAGTATTGGGCTGACAGGCTTATATTTCTCCATCCATCTTCTGTTCAGAGAAAAGCATAAGCATCCTTATGTTAAGTCCACAGACTCTCTACATCCTCCTATGCAGTGATGAGAGAATATTTCAGCACTCCCAGCTATTTTGCCTTTGGCATCTCTGCTGTGGTTTCCAACAAGGATGATATCATCATGTGTTTATGGATTTATTTGTTTGTTTCTCATGATGTGGGCAGTACTCTACTACAAGCTGGTCTGAGAACCCCAATTATATCATGTAGACCAACCATCTGGCTCAGTATTAATTAATGGTAACATTTTTAGCAGTTACTGCTCTGGGACAGATATGTATCATGAGAGGCAAAAGCTTCTTAATGGATAACCAGTCACCTTGTCACCTGAAGCAGCCAGATTAGTTAGTACCTAGTGCTGAGTCCTGGTAGACTTTGATGGAGTGATCAACAAGAGTACATAATAGGAGCACTTCTCAGAATATTAGACAAGAGCAAAGGGCAAAAGGGAAATAACCCTTTTCTGCACAGGAGCAGTGGGAATTAACCATGGCTCATAACTTTTCTGTTGGAAATACACTTGGTCCCACCTACTCACAATATATAGCAACAAAGGGTTTGTGCAATTTGGTGTAATAGAATCTATTTTTTTATTTAGTCAGTTTCATCAGTTTCAAAAGTATCAAAATAACCATTTGCTGAATATGACAACAAATATTTAAGTGACACTATTTATCCAACACTAGTAGCTCTTTTTAAGGCTTTTCTAAAACCACGCTCCAAAATCTTTGCTGTTTTGAGCCACGAACCCTCATAGGAGGTCATTAAACATATAGGCAGTGGAACTGCACAGCTGCTCCTCCAGTCATACTAATCTCTAGACAGATGCTCTTCATGTTCATGTGCTGTGATGAATGCCAAAGAAACTATTAGAGAACAGATTGACTTAGACTGGATCATGATCCTTGGAGATCTGGGTTCAGACTGCAAGAAGAGCTGAGGGGTCACAAAGGGAACTGCAACCCATGACAACGTGAACAGAGAGAGTTGCCTTTCAGCTAGATTTTCCCTTCCAGCATTTCAGAATGCAGCCTTGCATGGAGTGCCAAAAAACAACAGTAGAGCAGACTTCCATTATTTTCTTTGCTTACTTGTTTGCTGAATTCGCTGCAGCTAGCTTGGCTCCTCAACTTTGCCCAAGTGTGACTCGCAAGAGGTTCCCAGACATCTCTGTATCGATCCCATGTTCATCCTCTGGCTGCTGTGATCTGCTACTGTATCTGTTGGGAATCTTAACAAGTAGCAAAGACGGAGCTCCAGGCAGAGAGTCATTCCCCATCACACCCTTCCCAGCCCTGCAGAGGAGGCCTGAAGACAACTTAGTTGTTATGAAACTGAGAGATCACACCTGCTCCTCTCCTCTGAGGCTCACAAGAAAGATCACTTGCCATTATCGGATTTGAGTCCAGGGGCCTGTCTGTCCAAAGAGAGGTGTCATCTGTGGTACATCCCTCTGCGGACCTTACTTTTCTGACCTTCATAGCTACAGCAGATGTTCTTGTTATGTTGTTATTCTGAGGAAGGGGTTTTGTTGGCCTCTCTGGGCTCCTGGGCTCTCTTCCAGCTGCAGCTGTGGAAAAAGGATACATATAATAATAATGGAATCTTCTTTTTGTCGTTTCAGCTTACATCATCTTGGCACCAGCAGTCAAGGTAGCATTAGTCAGTCAGTCATAGGGTTTCTGCAGATTCCTTCTCCAAACCACCACCCTTCTGTCTCCACCACATTGTCTCTGCTCTCATTTACCCCTTCCCAATTGGAATGATTTCAGATCTGGGAAATAAGGAGTTGTTTCTCTGCTGACCACTGTGCTTTTCCTCAGCTCATACCTCCTGCATGTGCTAACTGTGACATTTGCAAAACACCAAAACCTGAATCCATTTAGTTAAGCTGTACCCATGTAAAAGTCTTGCTGTGGGTTGCCTGTAAAGTAGCAAATACATATACTGGCCTTCATTCTCTGGGCTTTTTCTTTGGTTTATACCTTCTATAAGGAGCAAAATCTAAGTTGTTCCTATAAAAGACACAAAGAGGATTTCAAGCAATATATCCCTGTATATACACCATAAGCAACTTCATCCCTGAAGGATCTCTGTTGCATTGGGAAATACCCTGAAAGGTGCCTGTATTGCATATCATTGCCTCTTTTGTGAAAAATATACACAAAAACATGGCTATTGCAACTTGAAGTTGTAAGGCAAATGGTCCCTAGCTATTTTGTGTGGAGATCTACTCCGAGAAGGATCAGGATCTGTGAACATAAAAAATTATGGGGAGGCAAGGGGAACAGTTGCAGGAAAGGAGGGTCATTCAAATTACGATGTGCAATAATGATGGAATAACCTGTGTAGTCTGATTTGTCAAAGGTAAGGATATGTTACAAGTTCGAGGCCTCTTGCTTAATTTTGCAGAAGCTTGTAAGAGGCCATTTATTTTTACCATATTATAAAACACTCAGTTAAAATTCAGAGAATGTAGATGTACAGAATATGTTAATAAACATTTACTTGCACATGCAAAATGTTATAAATCGTATTTGATATGCAGTATAGCTGTGCCTTCACAAATACTCAAATGTTTTGATGGTACCAGCATTTCTTAAACTGTACCATCCAGTCAGGAATGAAAGCAAACTTTTCATTCATCTGTTAAAATGCTCAAGGAGAAAAAAAAATAAATCCCTCACTCTTAACATTTGTTTTTGCGAAGTTTAATACATGAAATAAATGAAGTTACTCTAGCAGATCCATCCATACTGATCAAAGCAAATAAGTTCCTTCAGCTTCCCACCTCTTGCATGAAAACTTTTCCCTGAAAACATGGTTTGGCAGGAAAACCAATACCACTGTTGTACATTGACTAATATCAGCAAGAATGAAAATAAGATACTCTTAACTGAAGTACAGAAAAAACAGCTGAAAGGAATTGCAGTTAAGCAGCTAGGTCACAGTCTTGATGAATGTAGGAAGACACAGAGGACAAGAAATGGTAATGATTTTTCCATGTTAACAACATCTTAAAGTGTTACCATCTATGTATTTGTGCTAAGCTTGCTGATGGGCTAAAACTAAATATAGTTCCTGGACCAGAGTGCAAATTTCAGGAAAATGAACACTGATTTCCTATAAAAATAGGGAATTCAGAATTATTGCCTTTGGCAATGAATAAAATGTGAAAGCAGACCGTGTTCTAGCAGTACTGTCTATTCCACCTTAAAGATCCATCAAGCTTGAGTGTTATTTTACATAAAGAGGAAGCACAGAGGCAGCTATCCAGTCTTCATTTCTTGTTAGCTCCCCAGTGGTTCCCATTTCATCCTCTCTTTCTGCTTCCTCTACCTGTCAGATTCCTTAGGGAAGCCATGTGCAGCTTGGACAACCCAAGTTGGAGTTCTTTCTCCTTCAGCTTTGTTTATGTTTGCTATTTCTTCCAACATGCTTCCTATTTTTCTGCCAAATAGCACTTGACAAAAACCCTCTAAAGAGAATAATAAGAAAAAGGCTGAACAGAAGGTGTTTAGTCTGAATGCTGGCTTCCTTTCAGTAAATTGAGAAGTGAGTATGTTTCAGACAACTTTGTAAATCATAAACTCAACACAAACACTAGAGCCTCATCATATTACACTTTTGGATAGAAGCATGGGTTTCCTATGTAAGAAGAGCTTTTCTTGCAGATAGGACCTTTGTGGAAGGGATCTTAAGATAAAACGTTAAGAAATACACAAGAGAAAAGGACAAGAAAAAGAAGTCATTTATGTGGTTGCATTTTATTTTGACCAAGGTTGAACCCTTCTATTTACAGTTGTGGAGAAAAAATATTTTCCTGACCACAGCTGAAGAGAGACCCTGACAGGGCTTTCCTGCTCGCCATCTCCCATGTCATCAGTGTTTTCTGGGAGAAGAATTTGAGGTGGTTTTCCACCTAAGTGGTTACAGCTGTTTCCACAGGATCAGTCAGATGGAGTTTCTGCCTCTGTTTGTTTTGGCTCTGATTTTCGGCTGGAGCCCGGCAGGATGACAGTGTTTGCTCAGGGTCTTGGGACTTTGGACAAACATTCCAGAATTTCTGACTTCTTAACATTAATGTTTGATAAATTCTGCTCTTAATTTCTTCTGGAAAAATGTCAAGCCCACTGGGGATTACCCTTAGTCTTACAACAGTCTTTTCTTTTTTTACTTTTTTTTTTTTTTTAAGGGAAGAAGAGAAAATCATTTGCAAGCTTGTGAAAATGAGCATGATGTAAAAAATGGAGAATGCAGTTTTCTAAAATTGCAGGCTTCACTTCTTTGTATTTTTTTTTCTTTTCTTGTTAAGAACACTCTACTTGACAAGAAACATCCACTGAGCTATACCTACAGCTAAAACCTCTTTAAGAAACTGATTCACATATAGGGCGTTAGTTGGGAAGGTTATTATCCAGTAATTAATCAACTCTTTCTCAAAGTCACTGTTTTGATAGCCTCGAAACATACTGCGTCAATACACTGTTGTCAAAGGTGACCTTTAGAAAACTAAATAAACACCCAGGTGAAATAGTCACCCTGGTGGAGAGAATAGCCTTTATCATTGACTTCAGCAAGGTCAGGACTTCCTCCCTAGTACCTTATCTCTTGAACAACAGAAAAGCACAAGTCACAGAATTACATCTTGAGGAACATTTACTAGCTCACAGGGATGGATAGAGAAATTTATTTACAAAAAATATGCAAAAATATGAAAAAATGCAGTGAATTAAGTCTATATTTAAACTACGTTCAATGAACATACTGTATTGCATGGGGTGGCTGCTGATTTTTATACCTACGTATCTTTAGTAACTTGCGAGGGACATCTATGTCATATTTACATCAGCAGCAGCTGACTTCAGGCTAGCTAGACAGCTATACTCCAGAGGACAGTGTCTGATTTCCAGTCCACCCCTTAACCACTGGAAGGTCATGCTGCCCAGTCTTGTGGCAGGATGGGTTCTCTGCAGTAACTCCCACGCGTCAGAGGTGGGGGACTAGGTGCAGGCGGGGAGTAGGTGCAGACAGATCTGGGAAGTCTGTTTAGATCCCAAGTCTCTTCCCCTTTTTTCCCCAACTCTTCTCCCTCATTCAGTGAGAAAAGAGGGAATCATGGCCTCCTCAAGTGACAGTAATGGTCTTATCCTTGTTGCTTTACACCAGCTACAGAACTAGCTTCAATAGTTATTATGAAGCTTTCAAAACCAAACAAAAATAAAGAAAAAAAAAGGAAAAGGAAAGGATTTGTGTGCATATAAATAGACACAGGAAGGTGGTTTCCTAATTAATATACAAGCTTTCACAGCAGCAGCTTTGTTTCACAACATTGCAGAGGCTACAAGCAGCATGGCCCCTGGACCACGGTTACAGTATCCACGCATCTGGAGATGCTAACATAAGGAAGAGACCTAGCTTATTTTTTGGAGCCTGGTTGCTGGCACTTCCTCCCTAATCTGTTTATGCTGTCAATGGTCTAGATAAAGCATATATTTAATCTGTGCCCTTACATTTGGCTTTTCCATGCGTGACAGACATTCATAATACAATCTGGAAGTCCAGAAGAGAAAGGACATCATAAATAATGCATTCATGAGGAATGTGGGTTTGATACTTGTAAAAGGAGAACCAGAAGAATCTGTTACAAAGTTGATGTTTCTCCAAATAAGGTTTGATAAGGTATTGTTGCAACATTCAATATTCACAATGTATGGATCACAGAGGCTTACTATATTTGTCGCCTTTAGTTAGGGGAAAAAAACCCAAAGCTCCAAACTTTCAATCAATCTATATCAAAACCATATGGCAATTGGAACGCACTGAATCCAGTTTTCTAAAGCCATTGAGTGATTTAATGATACATACTTTCAAATCAATCTTTTCAAGGCACTGAATTCCTGGGCAGAGTTTAGAAACATAGGGACAGCATAAAACCTAGTTCTACTAAACCAAGTCCATAGTACATCATCATATGAAGCAACACAGACATAAAATATGAAAAATATGCTCAAAAAAGTAATTAGGATTCCTTGTCGGACTACAATTGCATACAGAAACATATCCAGAGAGACTGATTGGAATCGCTTTCTTAACTAGTAATGGCTAATTGCAACTGTTGAAAATGTTAGAATATTTTTCCAACCATTGCTACCACTAGTTTATATAAAACAAAGGTAAGACATTCTGAAAAGAAGTCAGCACTTTATAACTTGGCTTAGAAGAAATATCAGCAAGGCCAGCAAACCAGAACTGTTCCTTAAGCATGCTGAGCAGGTGGGCATATGATAAGAAAGTCAATGAGAACCAGTTTACACATCAGCAGAAGATGGTTGTATAAATAGAACTGCAGAGTGGAAATGAACTCTGAGTAAACCGGAGAAAGGTTTTGTTCAGAGACAGGCAGCTGCAGCATTAAAGTTTGTCACATAATGTAGTGTTACAAATATCACACTATATCAGCAAGATGTAGGAAAGCAAGAAAAATGTTTTCAGGTCTGAGGCATTATCTTCAGCTGTTCTGCAGCCATTTGCAGTAGATAAGCAATTAATCTGAAAGGAGTAATGGCACTGGAAGATAAAGATGAGTCTGCTGTTGTCTTCACGAGGCTGATTGTTGTTATATCAATTCTAGAGTAGTATATAATATGCTAATAGAAACACTCTCAACAGGAGCAGGCAATATTTTTTTCCCACACATAATGCAAAAAGTGCATGATAAACAAGAACACACCTGATGCTTCAAAACAGTGCAAATCTGGGACCGAAGAAATAAAGGAGACATTCTCAGTCACATGTTATGAAACCCTCATGTTTGGCACAAGCTTCTGTCAGCCAGGAATCTGGGAGAAGGATCTTATCATCATCTTCGGTGATTAAAAAAAAAATTATATATATATAGTTATATCATAAATATATAAATATATTTGCCATCCATAGGGATTCACATAAATTCAGGCCCTAATGAAGCAAAATACTTTAGTGCATCAGGGCTCTAAGGAGCTCTTCATAAATTATCTCTGCAGGTCAGGCTTGAAGACCACTAGCAGCAAAGTGTGAAAATGCTGGCACTGTCTCAATGACCAGTGGATTTGAGCTTCCAGAACAGATGCCTTTAAAAATCAAGAGGTTAATTAAAACTTTTCAAGAAAATTACAGGAAATTATTTAGTGAATTATTTAATACAAGGATTACTGGACTCTGTCTTTCTTGCAATAGCTGATGAGCATCAAATTAAGGTTATAAAGTACAGCTACAAATTCAGTCAGAAAAAAAAAAAAACCTGTTGTAAAAAGAAAGAGAGAACAAAACAGCTTCAGTGGCACTAATCACTCTAGGACTACAATTTGGAAAATGCCCCAGTCATTGTCACAAGGAGGTATTAAGGACACCAGCACCTCTCTGAATCAGTAATTGCCAGCTATGTCTATAGCTAATTATTTACTGGTTCCTGGTAGTTCCTGTGGAGCTAATTTTACTTAAGTAGAAAGGATCAAATTGCGGTTACTAGTAACTGTAAAATAGTGCTAATTTGTTGTTCCAGACTGTTTTTCCTTTGCTTTTTCAGCAGCAGCTTGCAGCAAATACAAGGCTGTCTTGTCATTGTTGCCTGTCATTCATTGCGCTGGTTTGCTTGTCTCAGAGCAAGGTAAGGCAAATGCGTGTTCCAAACAAGTGTGTTATACTAGTCAAGACTGTAAATAGAGAGAGGGCATTGAAGTACCTCCCACTGAACCACATAAATAGCTTTATCGAAACACAAGCTTTCTCTAAGGAGAAAAATGTTTCCAGCTGAACTAAAGGTCTTTAAAAGGCAATTGCTTACTGATTTACACTATGTATTCTTAAAACAAAATATGAATGCCCACACATAAAGGAGGACATGCATGGATGAAGTCTTTCTCTCATTTAGACAAGCTTTCATGTTGAACTGATCTTGTTTTGAGGTGCTTTTAGCATTCTCTGGCATAGTTAACAGCTTCAAATATTTATTTTAAAAGGCAGAAAATTATAGTTAATTTTATGTTGGCAAACAGCCAGCCCATGCTTCATTTGGGAGTTAGCAGGGAGAGACAAGTATAAGAAACATCCTGCTATCTAGTGGGCTGGTAATTGTATTATAATCAATTTAACAAATTGAGCGTAAAGGAAAAATGCTTCACAAAGGAAATAGCTCAGCCCTAGTCTTGAACTTCAGTCAGTGTCCCCTCACCAATTCTTATGTCACACCTTCTCCTTCTCTAACCAAGACTCTAACCACATATCCTCCCCACTACGTTTGCTTTTTAACACTTCTCCCCTTCTCACTCCCCCAGCTTCCTCTAGCTGCTTCTAGCCTCCTGTCACTCTTTCCTTCCAAACTGCATGCCCTTATTTCATTATTTCTATTTTTCAGGCCATTTCTAATTCTTCCCCCAACCTGTCCTCACCAAGGTCTCCAAGCCCTACCATGCCCACCATGGGAATTCTTTTTATCCAATGATACAGGCAGTGTGATTCACAGCTATCTAAAAGAGAGCTATGCTATCTCATGTGTGTCCAGGGACTACAGGACACAGAAGCAGGTACAATTGAATAGATGAAGCCCAGGAAACAGAAGGCAGAGTAACTCAGGTAAGCCAGATCAAGAGGACCACCAGAAACATGGACTCCAACCCAACCGCTTGATTGCTTATGCTGAAGGCTGGTAGGTGCAATGAATCTCACACCAGTTCTACTCCCTTTGAAACAAGGAAAGGATTTTGGCTTCATCTTCGGGAATGCCAGTCTAATCCATTTCAGGGCTCAGGAGCAACCAAAAGAGCATGTTTTAGACTTTCTGATTTGAACTTGTGCGTGTCTCTCTAGCTGGGGTACTGCTAATGAAAAAATCGCTTGATGCATGCTAGCTGCCACAGTTTTTATGAGTTAATCAGCGATGTCATGCCCAGTGTTATCAAGAATAATAGAACAGCAGCTCAGATAAAGAGCTAAGGAGGGCAGATAGACACCAGTTAAGTCTGTATTGCACATTTAAGGTTTTCGTGCATTTCACTTTAATTACAACTGAACATCAGGTTATATGGACTAGTAAAGAGGTTGAGCTTTCCTACATAAGCAAATACCTGCTTTCAATTCTTTTAGCTGTCCAGAATTTATTTCACTGAACAGAAGGGCTTAGTCAAATATTAAAGTCGGGTTCTGCAGAAGGAACCTGTTTGCCTTCAGCTTTCACTGGATTTATCACAACTCCATTTGCAGCACATTTTGGAAGAACATATTTTAAGACATATTGCTGTACAACAACTAAATCTCAGTGCTGATAAATCACAGATCTCATATCTGGTCTGAAAAGGCAAAAAAAAGAGGAAGGAAAAAGGTCTTTGAAAACTTTTACAGCTGGCTAAAGGAGAAGCATATGGAATTTTTGAGGGATCATACTTCTCCTGACAGTTAATAACAGCTTTCACTTATAGAGCAGTGTTTGTCAGGATGGATCTCAAAGTGCTTTACATAGTCCAGCTACTATATGCACAACACCACTGAAATGCACTATGCTATCCTCTGGGAGAAAAGGGGCAGCTGGTATTGTGGAGCAAAGGGTTGTGTGAAACTGGATATGTATGAAAGTTTAGTTGTTATAAACTGGAATACTAATTCACATCAACAAAGAGCTTGCTTGGGTTTGTAAAGGAAAGAGGCATCTTGACAAACAATTGGCCCACATCACACTGAATGTGAAAGGAAGAGAGATTTCCTGACAAGAACATAAGGAAAAAAATCATTGTCTCAAAAAGCATCAGGGAAATCTTTAATGAACATGGGATCATGTTCAAGAGGAAGATACTTTGTCTTGAATGGCTCATGAAAGCACCATCTCCCAGTGTACTCACTGATTTCAGCATAACTAAAATGACATGCCCGTGGTCTCATTTTACCTGGTTCCTTGTTGTGGTTATAGGCAGTGCAATCTTTTCACTCAGACCACTAAGCCACTTCTGTCAAGGTTTTGTCACAAGCTGTGTTTAAGCGCTGGATGAAGAAGCTAGTGACATGCAAAAATAAATTAACAGAGAATTGTAAAAAATTATCACGTCATAAACCAAAAACACGTTGCTTGGTATCCATGGCAACTTCAGAAACCAATGCTCTTTAACAGCCTTGCCTGGAATCATGTAAACTGCTTTGATAAAACATGAATCGTGGCAGATGGATATGTGAAAATAAAAATAACTTCACATCCAATCTATTGCCCACACGGGACACCCTTGAAATACAGTGAGTTATACAACCCTATCAGGAATCATTTTGTTCTCAAACCAAGATAGAGGTAGCATTTTTTCCGTACATCTCCACAGAGTTAGGAATGGGTCCAGCAGCAACGGTGTAATAGCTAAAGCCTAGCAAGCAAATGCTCCCTGGCACTCTGCGAGAAGTAAACCTAGCCCTCCACACAAGAAGAGCTGTGAGTCTCTTGTACCAGCAAAGGGTCTAGTTTTGGGCTTTGACCCAATTTCAAGGGTAGAGCACCTGCTGCATGGCATAGACTAGAGCCACAGACTTGCATTCTGTTAGCAAGAATCATGAAGGAACCATGACAGAGATGAAAACAGGGCCAGACACACATTGGGCCAAAGTAGCCTCCCCCAAGCACCTTCAGTATTGCTCCATGGATCTGCAGTAGAATATAGTTTCACTGGTTGCTTTTTCCTTTAGAAAATCTACCTTCAGCTCAGTATAAACCTTCCTCGAACTAACTTGATAACAGGTTCAGTGAAAGTTACAACCTGGGTGTGTGAGCACCAGATTGCAGGCTACTGCTCTGAATTCAATAAGCTTTCTGATAAGGGAGGTATGTCTTGTTTTATATTTGGCATTTGTACAATGGCACTTGAACAGGCAGGTATCCATCACTCCAGGGAATGAGGATGAGAAACATGTGGGAGAATTAGGAATTGCTTCAGGATCTGAATCAACAGTTCTGGTAAGCAGAGCTCATATTTTTTCAGAGGTTGTGTGGTCTGAGCAAACAGGGGCCCCTCCTTTGCTAGGGGCATCATCTGTTCAGTGCATGAAAAAACACCCTCAACACTGTGGCTCTTTGCAAGGCAAGAACCATGTCAGTGGTCTTAATTTTTTTATATCTCCTGGAAATTAAACTAAATCTATCAAATCCATTTTGTAGAATCTGATAAGAAACCATCAGCAGAGATTGCTTTTGATCTTTACAAACCTGAAAACATGAGGCCAAAGTAACCCAATTTTAGGATATGTACAACGTCAGTGTGAAGGCTCTGAATTAATGTTGCCATCCCTGAGACTGGTGTGCTCTTCCAGTGCTGGAGCTGAGAGGTGTCGTGAATGGTAAAACTATCCCTTTCTTCAGGAACACCCCTTGCTGTTTTTCTTCATCCTAATAGTGTTATCAGGTAGTAATATGTAAAGTCTGTCTTCACCTCAAGCTTATCGTATAACTAACAAAACCAAAGCAAGCAAACACCAAAATGTGTGCTTTGCAAATAGGACCTCTTCCACTGGAAATGCCATGCCTACCTCTCATTTCCCTCTCTTCTGGAAAGCTCCTTGGCTCTTTTAAAAGATGCAGGTCACATGAACACCAGGAAGAGTTGTTTTAAGTCCAGTCCAGAAATGAGGTCAAATTCAATTGTTATGTTGGAGAAACAGGGTGACTTCAGGAATAGGCTGTGTAAACACTGAAGGCAACGTTGTGTTTCATTGTCAAAGTGCACTAGGGGTTGGGCTCACAAAGCTGTACTGTCAATTAATCACAACTGGAGAATGGCAGTTTATATTACCCCATACCTTGCAGAAGTCAGAAATGAACTCAGCAAGTATATGAAGAGACCCCAAGGTATTTCAGGGTTAAAAGCCCTTTCCCTTATTTTGCTACGTTCTAGCCTGGTGTCTTCTGATCAGGCACTTTTTCTCAGCAATTTATTTAATGGGACACAATTGTATTTTATTTTATTTTCAAGATAGAGTCCGCAATTTAATATTCTTTGTTGCAAATGCATAAGACCACACTGTTTTTCAGCCCTATTTTACTAACTTGAAAGTAGTTGTTTTGTCAAAGGCGCATGTGAATTATAATGCTGCTGGAAAATAGCTCTTTGAAGACTGTGGAGTTCTTCCCAGTTACCAGATAGGAAAGAATTGTTTTCTTCAGTTCTCCTATCCAGTCTCTTTGGCTCCATCTTGTGATATACTCGTATTAGAGTCTATACATTGCAATCACCATCCCCTTTTTTGCTATCTCAGAAAGCACTGTTATTGGTGTTTAAATAATCAGAAAGTTCCATTTGCAGCAGCTCAGGGCCCTGAAAAACAGTGGGAGCAGAGAAAAGTCTAGCAGTGTGGTCCCTTTGGATTTATCTCAACATAGGAAATGAACCCGGACCATTATGAACACTAATTGTACAATTTTTAATAATAGTGGGTATTTTTAATAATAATGACAATGACAATAAAAATACCAGTTCTTTACAATGTTCTTATGTGAAGTCTCAGAGCAGCTTAATGTAACTGACTAAAACTGGGTAAATAATACTTTTGAGACATTAGTAATGTCATATTTTTGGTACAATATGTTTTTGCGAACTGTGTGTGAAGGAAGTGAAGCAAATGATGATGTCATATTTCTAAGGTAGTAAAGGTAGTAAAAGTAGTAATGTGTGTTATTAACTAATGTGTGCAATTTCCTGAAAGCTACAGTATCATATAATCCTAAAAATGTTTTAGTTTTGTTTGTCTTCCTTATGGGGATAGAATAACTGCATAATTAATGTCACATACTAGTGATACTGGAAACAAACTGAAAGGAAGAAATAGATTCCTGAGCTCCTTTAAACTCTAGAAATACAGCGTAGCATATGCCAAGATCCAGTCTACATCCTGTCAAAGTCAAAGTATGTCCCAGAAAAACAGACTGAGCCTGATTCCAATTGCAGAGACACGGGTACAATTTGGACGCAAACTCACTGAAATCATAGGTGTGAGATACAATCTTTCATTTTATGTTCAGAGTTTGTCACGGAAGGGATTTTATGGTAGGGAAAGGAAATTTGAGATTACTGTCTATTTAAAATGATCCTTCTGAAGCACGTATAGGCTTTGTTATGCTTTGTTCACACACAGCTGTAATACACACTGCATACAAATGCACACAAGACATTTACAACTTACAGGGCTTTTCTGAAAGCCACTTCAAGACCTCACAACTAAGCTGCAAAAGTCTCCATGCTACATCAGTCTAGGAGGCACACCTCGGTTGTTTTGCCAAAGCTTTACTATTAGTCTGAATGAAAAAAAACCACAACAAAACCCCATCATCTTCTTCAACGTCATTTAGTTTTCTTTCAACTATTTTCCTGTTTTACTTTGGAAATCTCTTTACTTGGCTTTCATGTTTCCTGCCTGCATCACTTCCTGTGCATCACTCACATCCTGTCCGTCTCTCGCTTGCAGGTGGCATCGCCTTCGCTAGAGAGACTTTGCTTTGTGTGTTGGAGCACATCCTGCTCTGCTCCCCATCTCCCTTGGGCCCAGGAGCCATCCATTTCCTTGGGAACATTCCTGTACTGAAAAGGATTGGCGTCATCCCTCATTGCAAGCTCTCGGAGGCTTCTGCTATGCATGAGCACAAAGAGAGGAAACAAGGGGAATTTTGAACTTTTGAGGAATACAGTAATTTATGAGGGACCAGCATTTGGAAACAAAAGCCAGTGGTGACATTAAAGGGTCAAGAATAGTTTCCTCATGAGAGATGGAGATGTTGACACCACCAGTCTTTTACCTTCAGTCAAGCTTATGAAAATAACTTTCACCAGAGGGGCTAAATGAAAAAGAAATATTTCTAGACTTCCTACTCATAGTTTGTCCCAAAAGCCAAAGAAGGACTGCTGTTGGCATCACTGTATTTTCCAGTGTCTTACTGTAAATATAGATGACTGTCCTTTCTATTGCACTTTCTATTTACAAGAAAGTGAATGTGATGTAAAAGGAAAAAATTATTAAAGTAGTGAAAATAAACACATCGAAAAGAAGCTGTCTTTTCAAAGATCACTAGTTCTAATACACCTACCTCTGTCTGTAGTTCTCAGGTGTCAGCGCTATTAAAACCACCAATTGATTAACCTATAATGTTGTCCTCAAAATAAAAGAATAAAACAATCACCTGTCCTTTCTTTTAGAGTATGACAACAGCACTCTATTACGATAATACTGCTCAAAGGCAGACAATGGAGACCACTGCCATCAGCAATTCTTTACAAACAGCTGCTTCCACTCATGATTTTTGTTGAAAACAATTTTATCTTAAATTCAGTCTTGATTCTCTTTTTCCTCTCAATTCTCCCATTTGAGCCAGGGAAAACGAACCAACACAAAGAAAAAAGAATAGCAACATTCTGTAGTAAGAAATAATGTTCTCTGGGGAAAATCCCAGAATGCCACAATGTTCACAAGCACTGACAAACACTGGTAACAGAATGGTTAGTAACGATTGTCATTTAGTATCTGAGAAGTCAACCAAGCTGCTTTTCATCTTATCAGGAAACAAAGAAATAAAAAATATTCCACATATACCATCACTCTGTGCATTCTAAATACAGAGTGTTGAGTGACTACAGCAGTTGAACCACTCCTTTGTGGACAACTTTCAGGTATGCGCCATTTAGATATGCGCTCCAACTTGCTTACAGTAAGTGCATATGTCATGCCTCTTCAAAGAAAGAGGTGAAAATATTCATGTTTTGGAGAGTAATATATTTCCCTAACAGATTCTTCTAGTCATGCCTTTTCATCTGAGAGTTTTGGCTGAACCTTGAATGATGGACATGTGCAAGATGTGCTTTCATATGAAACACTGTTGATATGACCTCAAACTCATTGTATTTTTTGCTTCTTACTTTCCTAAGACTATTTTTTTGGCTTTTTGCCCAACCTAAAGAGGCGGGAAATGGGAGTATCAAAGATCTGACATTCCTTCATGTGAAAGGAAGGGAGAGAACGCATTCTACCTAATTTTTTTCTGAGCACAACTTTCACTCCCCATTTCTCTACTACATTTGTCTAATCCTGTTATACTTCAGCCACCCCCTTCAGCCACCCATTTGGATCCTCTGTGCATTTCTGATCACAGAATGATGGAAGCATCTTGCTCTGCATTAAGTATGAATGCACTGTGCCAGTCTGGGTGTGTGGCAGTGCTGTCAGTGTCCTACAAGTGAGACCATGAACCAGACTCAGTTTTTTACAGATGATCTAATATTGCTTAAGTGCCCTGCTGAAGCATAACCCTCTCTTATTTCTCTAGCTTTTACTTTACAGAGCCCTTAAGATAAAACATCTCCTGCGAATGAGAGCCAACTCTTGTTCTGACACCTCATGAAGTTGTCCCTGCTTCCTTAAATGTTTCACAAAAGTCTTTGCTACCATTAAAAGCCCAGTTATTTGAGATTTTCTAGCCTGAAAATCTCATGCTTTAGGGTTATCATGCTCCCATAACTCCAGTCAATCAAATCCATTGGAGACGGGTCTTTGCTGGGAGCATAAGGCACATCAGTTTGGCCCCAGTAATGAGTTGCGCATGCAGATCAGCAGCTAAATATCCCATAAAGGAGTGTAGCTACATCCAGATGCTCCTCTTAAAAATGAAACACAACTTTGGAGACAGCAACACTTTCTTTCAAGTACATACCTGAGGTCAATGATAATGCAAAAAGCACAGAGGTGACCTGGACCACAGGTTCTCCAAACACAGCTGTTTAAAATATGGCAGGTGATTATCATGTTTTTAGTCTCTATGTCTCTCAAGTCAGGTGGCTGGTTCCCAGATGAGATCAAAGCTAGCAAGTAAGGGTTTAGTCATAAAATCTGTAGATGTGAATTCATCTGAAGACTGCATTGACTGTTGTCTTTGTTCCTTTATTGAGCATATAAGGAATTGGACTCAGCCAATGCAAAAATCCCTTAAACTGTCATCTCTGAGTCTTCATCAGGTAGCCTTTTGGAAAGTCCGCAAGTCCTGATTAAGTGTAATATGCAATATTTTAATAGTATGGCCTTATGGCCTTATTTTATTTTTTTTTCACTTTCCCTTTAGATGGGTAATTCCTGCCCTCACTTCCATGCTAGTTTTATACTGCAGTATGTGGTCATTCTATTCTGGAATGTAATGAAACTTATTACGAAAACTACTTTTGAAAATATAAACTTGTGCAGTTTTTCAATGGGGCCACTGCTGATTTTTGAAGTCATATTCACATCTTGGATAACTCCAGCTGTTACACGGGGGCTAAATTGGCACATTTGTCTAACATTTCCGTTATTATTATTTACTTTTTTGTCCTGCTACTAACCATAGGTTTATATTCTGCATTCACAAAAAGATCTCTTGCAGAAGCACCACTAAAAGGAGATTTTGAAAATGTTACTTTACCTCTGGCCGGCATTAATTGCACTGGCTTGCATTTTTTAAGCCTTTCTCACTGTTTCCCTTGTGACAGATGTAATGCACATACTGGAGCCAAGTATTTACAGCCATCTCCTTTCCCTCCTTTTTGGCTTGTGCACACACCCCTGAGGAGTGTGCACACAAAGCTCAAGGAAGCCATTAACTTAGGCTTTAGTGAGTACAGAAAGCATGAGATTTACAGAACTTGCCAGCAAAATTCATTGTTCAGTTCCAGAATACATTATGCTGTTCCTGGTTGCGGTCTAGGGGTTAAAGCAGGAAAGCGGGATCCCAGAGGCCTGGCTTCTTTCCCCCAGAATTGGCCTGAGTTTCTCTGCCTCAGTTTACACTTTGCAAAGTATTAACTGTAATTCACCTTTCCCCACATACTGCCGGTACTTCTGGTACTCTTTGGAACCCTAAAAAATGCTGGGAAACTTATTGCAGCAGCATGTAGGCAGGCAAAGAGGTGACCTACAACATACTGCACAACTGGGAAAACATAGGAAAGAATAGTCATATACAATGGAAAAGCAAGGCCATGTAAGAAAGTTGAAGGGTTTTAAGAGATACTACGAAAGCCATTCTTCTCCTTGTTTCTGTCACTGGCCAGAGCTCAGACTTTCCAGAACATGGATATGATACTCATCTCCTTTGGTCTCTTCTCCCCGCCCCCCC
>JAOXNO010000024.1:71973532-72010845 GCA_028565335.1 Limnodromus scolopaceus
GTCACTGGCCAGAGCTCAGACTTTCCAGAACATGGATATGATACTCATCTCCTTTGGTCTCTTCTCCCCGCCCCCCCAGCCTGTAACACAGAGTTAAATTCCCAAAAGACAAAGTCATATGATTTCCTCAGATGATATGTATTTAAATGTATGCATATATATGTATAAATATTCTGTGGGTAGCAGGAGATGAATTCTCTCTGTTCTCATTAGCCCCTTCTCCTGTGCCAGTGTGACCTTGTCTGAGCAGCTGGGATCCCCTCCTCTGGGACTTCAAGATTCAGCACAAGAAGAGGACCCTTTTCTTCTCCTTTATCCCTTCCATTGAGCAGCCTCCTATTGCAGCACAACACCAGTGGTCAAAGGAGCCCCACAGATGGGAGCAGGGCAAGGGAAAAGAGAGAAGTGAGACCTGCTTCTAGCACCTCCTCTTCCTGCTGCTGAAGCATTGAGTCTACAAGAGGAGCATTATCCCAGCAACTCCTAGAGGAAAAGGAGCAGGGCCAAGCTTGGCTGTTCATAATTAACTGTTGTGGATATCATGAAGTCACAACACAGTTTATGGTTCCTCATTTTAACTTAATTTAACATGGCATGCATTTGGAAAAGCAGTGCAGTAGCCTCAACATTTTACCTGTCTTGATTGCAGAAAGAAAGACCTTTCACTTCAGGCATATTTTAATGAAGTATTATTCACATATAAAGTCCATGCTCAGCCTGTGGTTGGGTCAACTCTCAGATGATGATCATGTGGAATTACAGGACTGTTTGACCTTAATTGAAACCCCCTGCACTGTTTCAGAGACTGCTACTGCATGTTTCCAACAACTGCTGTCCTCTGCTTCTCCTCAAGATGCCTCTGAGACCTTCCAAGCATTCTGCTCTTTTCACATGAGCAGAGACAGAGGCTTGCAAGAAGTCCATGTTTTCCTTCTTTGGGTTCACAGAGGTCCCCAGCACTGCAGAAAAAGCACATGAGCTTATATTATGTGATTTATATTTTCTAGAAGTGTTCATACCTGGGGAACATCCGGAAACTCATAGATAACAGGCATTAAACTCCACTCAGTGTCCTCTGTTTAACGGATAATATCTAGTTCCTTAGTTCCCTGACTCTGTTCTCAATGAATGATGATGTATTCTGCTCTGTTTTGCTGCCCTCACACCCCCTGCCTTGGAGTGGGACAAGAAGCAGTGAGGATTTCCTGGAGTTTCAGGAATAAATGTCATTCAGCGGTACACACACAAACAATTTCTGCAGTAGTGAATCTTTCTCTCTCTCCATACTTGCCACACAGATTAAACTTCAGATCAGATGCACAAATATTTTGGGGAAATACATGTATTATGCCTGCGCATGTTTTGCCAGACGTGGAGAGTGTTAGTTAAAAAGCTGAATGCTCTGATGTCAGATGAAAATGTTCTGCAACGCAGTGACAGCTGGAGAACTACCGTCTGCAGCTCAGGACTGGCAGGAATCTGAGCCAGTGCCATGGCAACAGGCATCAGTACCTGTCAGGAGCTGGGGACTCACAATATCCATGGATTGTGCTATTGCTGCAGGTTTGTGTCGCTGACATTGTGGCCGCGTTGCCGTTTACATTGCAAAGCCACGCTCCCTGCACAGAACTGCTGTTAGGTGGACTTTGACATTGAAGGTTGCAAAAACAGATTCCCTCACTAAATATTCCAACTATGTTTAAATCATACCTATCAGTGCCCCTAAATAAAAATTAAACCCAACTGTGGCCGCGGGGGTTTGTGGAAGGGAAAAAATCATAATCACTATTTGCTAATTGGTAAGCAATTAGCCAGTTATGCTACAGGACTTTTGAAGCACGTGAAATTGACTAACAGACAAAGCTGATTTGTAAACAAAATGGCTGGATGTTCAGGAACCAATTAGAGAAGGAAAATTGGCAGCAGCTGGGAGTCTGTCGAGAGTCAGACTGGTGTCACAAGGAGGCTGTTTGGAGCTGTGACGGTTTATCAGCTTGTTTTGTTAAGTATGAGCCAATTACAAGGATTTAAAAATATGACTATAAACGTACATTTATTTATTATGTATACCTTTTATATATGCAGGTTATATTTTATAGATTAATATATACATGTATACAATGTATGTAATTTTGCCTGATATTTTCAATTAAATTAAATCAATTATTTAATCAAAATTCTTGCTTAAATATCACATTTGAAAACGCAGTGGCATAAAAAATACTGTTTTAAAGCATTTTTCCCTTTTCAAATATGCTATGCTCTAATGTATGAGAAGAGCACCCTGAGACCTATACTGTTGTCCTCTCAGAGCTGTAGTGGTGTAGCGCATACTTTGACTGCATGCAATTATTCCTCTTGCAATTGGTTTTGCATTTTATTCTTCTGCAGGTGAGACTATGCACACATGTTGTTCTGTAAGAGCGAATGTCTGGAGATAAACTCAATGACCAGCAAAAGCATCCAATTAACACAAAGGTAATGTTTATCCCAAGGGAATTTAAGAAAACAGCCACTGTTGCTTTAGCATTTTCAAATGTCAGAGGGTCACATTCTTCTGTGGTACAAAACAACAATGATGAAAAGTGTTTATTGGTAAACCGTGAGTCAGATCTGATCATTCAGATTACAACAGTGGCTTCACTATGGGAAACATCACAGAAAAACCCGTCACAAAGCTGCAGTCAATTGTGAGTCTTTGTTACGATTACTCAGGAGAGCAATCAAATCTGCTAAACTTCAAGGAAGGTCTCCTGGTTTCTCTGCCCTCATTGCAGCAAACACAGTCTTTCAGTACAGTCTCCCCTCTCTGAGAACCAGCACTAAAGGAAGAAATCTCTTTTTGAAGCAAACTGGAAAGCAAAAATATTGAGACGAAGCCTGAAAGCTCTCCCGGGCATTACTGAAGAAAAGCTTTCTTCAACATCTTGACAAGGGCTCGATGAGGCCCTGGGCAACCTGGTCTAGTTGGGGGTATCCCTGCTGCCTGCGGGGGGGCCGAACTAGATGGCCTTCGGAGGCCCCTTCCGGCCTGGACCATTCTGTGATTCTATGAAAGTCAGGTGCATGTGAGGAGTTAGGGCCTCTTCTAAGTGTCTTCATTCCTGTGATTCACTCTATGAAAAGGTAAAGTCACTCACTTCTGAAGTCAAAGGAAACATGAGGAATACTAGGAGGATTTTCAGAGAGTGAAGGTTTCAAAGTCTGCCTTAGTAGCAAATGCTACTACCTTTTCAGATTTACTCACTTCTGTAGAGAAAAAGATATTTAGGCAGAAAAGCATAAATATATGTAAAAATATATAATATAAAAATATAAGTGCATCTCAACACCTTGGATAAAAAAATATACAAGATGTAATTACCTATTACGTGCGTTTGTTCTGGTGTTATGATTGCTTCTTTTAAACTTTTCAGCCAAAAGTTTCTAGTGAAATCATTACCTTGGCTGAGCAATCAGCCTCTAATCAGAAAGATTGCTTCACGGCAGAGCTTTAAACTTATATATTTTCTCCTGTCTTAAATGTGGACTGAGACCAAAATCTTCTCAGTCAAAATCCCAGTTGGAGCTGCCTGACAGATTCTGATCCACTCAATGAACTCTGAGCCTTGCAGATCCACATCCTCTTAATGAACCTGGTACGCATCTTCTGTTTAAACAACACCTGACTGTTTCCAAGTAAAGTTTTTGTTTATTCAGGAACCCCCTTTTATTCTGTCTATGAACACTCTCTGAATCGCCTGCGATTTCTCACTCGTTTGTGACAGGAAAGGAAATGGGATCCCTGGACCCACAGTGGCCCTGCGGAGGTGGCAGGGCCGGCAGGGGCTGGTGCTGGCAGGATGAGCAGGAGGGAGGACGAGGCTGGTTTGACCGGGGGATGGTAGGAGCTGCCTGGGCTGCCGGCCGGAGAGCGGGCATCAGCGCCAGCTGCCCACAGCTTTACATGACACAGTTGGCACTGTTGATTTAAACAGACTGATGAATGTGACCTCCTAAATGAAATGTTAGTAATTACGCAGTACAGACAGAGAAGGCTCACATTAGAAGCATTTCATAGCAGGTTTCTTTTTTGGTTTTGTTTATTTGTTTGTTTTGAAAAGGAGAAGATAAGGTAATTTTCAAATGAGTTCTTGTTTGTTAACACGAATACTCAGTAGATATTCACTACTGAGTGACCTTGGCCCTGTATCTCCTGCGCTAGTTCTTCCTGTGAGAAAAAAAAATACAAAATTCTTTCAAGTGGGTGTGTGAAAAGGATGAAGACCAAAGTGTGAGATGTCAATAAACATTTTCCTTGCTAAACTGTGATCATTGCATGTGTTAAAATAAGGAGAGGACCTAAAGGGATACAGTTGTCCTTCATGGAAGATTTATCATAGAAAGATACTCCATCAGCATCTCATTAGTAATCTCACTTTTGATCTTTTTTCAGGTTTTAGTGGAATGAGATGCTCTTATGTAGCTGTTACTGGTGCTTGAGGAAACGACTTTTGCTTTTAAGATCCAAGCTTCAGTAAGAATTAAAAGAGGACAAGAGAGCTCAAGGACACAAGTCACTCTGTCACTTCCATCCAAACAGTGACAAGGCAAAAATATCCCCATTGTAAGTGCAAGTGGAAAGGATGTCAGAGGAAATAAAGTACTGTCATGTTCTTATGAACAATATCACTGTGAGTGAGGGCTACTCTTCACTGAAAAATAGCCACAAAGCATCTGCCACAATACTGAAAAGAGCTTGGACCAGCCATAGGAACAAAAGATATGAACATCTTCTGAACATGCTATTTGCAGAGATCACATCCAGTACATAAATTAAGCTACCATTTAGTATTATTTAGATTCATGGAACACTAAAAATAGAATATGATAATTAGGTAATTCTTGTACCCTGTAGCCATACACTATAATTTATCATCAAGACCATCTCCCACAGACCTTTAGAAAACTTGTAGCATAATGGGTAGTCGTTACAAGCTATTTTAGGCTCTCATTACCATGGTATCAAACAGTTTTTTAAGGTAATCAAATGGGGAGTTCCCTAGTGGACTTCACGTTGGCTCTTGCTCTCTCACATACTTGAGTATAGAAGCCTTTGCTTTGGCTATAGAGTCGTCAGTTAAACATGTGGCCAAGTTGTAAACAACTAAATGTGTAGTCTGCACAGCTCTTAGGAGTTCCAGTTGGCAGGAAAATTTATAGCCAACTCTTCACCTTCTCATTTGTGAAAAAGGAAAAGTAACTACCAGAAGATGAATTGTTTAGTTAAAATACCAGCAGCAGAATAGTGTCTGTGAGAGAAAGGGGCATTTCAGAAATCACTCATTGCTCTCCCGTAGCTCAGATGTGTAAAAAGAAACAAAAGAAGTTGAAAACTCAAAGGGGAGCAATAATTTAATCACGTTGCATCATGAAATTATTGTAATGAGACTATAAAGCACCTGGGAGAGCCAAAATATTGCTATCTACCCTGATAATGCTGTTTTCATGCTGCAAGATCAAATACTGAAGTGAAAACAACAGGCAAATCATGGAAAAACAAAAATAAGAGCAAGCACACTCACAAATGGAAACATAAGTGGTTTTTTTTTTTTATCTGACTGTATAATTAAATCAACCCATTCACTGAACCAAACTGAACAGAGGAAGTAACAAAAAAAAATCTTTAAAAAGGAAATTATCCTAAGGCAATGTAAAGTTCTCCATATTTTCTGTTTTCTTTATTTTTTTGTCATTTTCTGGTTGATTATTTCTGGTGATATTTGAGAAATGTAGAAACTTTCAGTACTGGTAAGATAACACTTTCTTCCCAGGGTCTGGCAGATTCATCTGTGAAAACTGTGGTTGATGCCTTCCATTAACAGCAGACAAAATAGTTATTTTCTTTGGATTTCAGAAGCCTAAAGTTGCAGGTGTCTTGGCAGAGCAGGTCATTGCAATATTCCAAAGGTTTCTGGCACTCTGTTGTTTCTCCTCAGCTTGTTTTGATTTTCTTCTTTTGGTGTCTCTTATTCTCCATTCTCTATTTGCCAGCATAGAGGCCATCTTACTTTTCTTCAGTCATTTCTAATGAGCATGCTTTATAAGTATTTTCCTTACTTCCATTCCCTCCAGAGACTGACTTTTAGCTAGAGGAAGAAAAAACTCAGTGATTATTTTGAATTTTCTTCTGAGATTTTTTTCAGAATTAAATAACTTTTTTTAATATAGACCAATAATTAATACCAAAATTTGTAGACTTCCACAATATTTGAAATTGCTCCATTAAAAATAAGGAAAATAAGGAAAGAAATTTGGCCATTTTAAATCATAGTTCTGTCTCTGCTATGCTTTTCATGACACTGTGTCAGTAGTATTGCAGTCAGCTTAGTATCCTGCAGCCCTGGTCACTCATTGCCCCACCGGGGGACCTGTTGTAGGTCTTCTCCAACCTGGAGGTTTACTTCCCATGGAAAACTGAATGTGAGAGGTGTTAGAGGAGGTGTTATACACTCAGACTTCATAAAACTGGATTTTGTCATGGTGAGCTTTTCCCCACTGCATCAGTTAAAGCAAGGGTGTTCCCATGTCTTTTGCTGTAGTGACCAAAGGAACACCAGCCACTTGATTCCTACCGTGAGGTGCCTTACAGCTGAGGGAGAAAATGGCTTTTACCCCACCTCTATGCTCTTTTCTCTTAGCTTTTTCCTAGACAATCTCTCCTTGTATACTATCAATTATCCAAAAATGTTTCCTCCATGATGGAGGACAAAATCCAGTTTTATGAAGCCCGAGTGTATAACACCTCCTCTAATGCCTCTCACATTCAGTTTTCCATGGGAAGTAAACCTCCAGGTTAGAGAAAAAGGTAGGAAGAATCAAATGCTTTCTCCAAAATCAGTTCACAGATATAGCTGACTCTATTGGTATATAAAATTACATTAGCAAAACTGATGATATAGGTAGGAATCAGGGAAAAAAAATGCAAGCAAAGTAAAGTTGCACTTGTAGCTCATAGTGACAAAGTTGTTTTCAGTTGGCTTTGAAAGGGCAGAGAAAGATCTGGGTGTTCTCTGTCATCTTTTTTTTCGGTACCTCCAAGCCTGCTTTAACTTTAAATCCAGTGCTCATGATCATTCTAAAGAGTACAGTCTATCATAGTACACATCTATATATTGTGAGGATAAACAGTCTTTCGGGTGTTGTTTGTCTTAAACAGAAGGTTATTTGAAAAGTCACTGAACTATATAAACTATTCTTTTAATTAACCTGGACATGGTGAATATAGAAGATTGTATTTTATGTGCATACTTCTAGAAGCAAAAAGGGAAATCCACAGTGATTAAAAGGCCTTTATTTGCCTTAAATAATTTTCCCAAGGTGGAAAATATTAATTATATGTCAGCCAATAACTCTTAAGTTCGTCTACCAGGTCTACAGATAATTAGGGAGGTAAAGAAAAAGTAAATGTGTAAATAAACAAAATTTTGTAAGTTTACACACTATTTTACAATACAATAAATCAAGCTATGTAGAAACCTTTAGCTAAGTAAATTTATTGCAAAGCCTGAGGCATGCTTTGCTTCTGTTAGCAAATAATTTAGGCCTTTCAATTGTGTAAAATGTTAAATCTAATAAAGGACAGCAGAACTTGCATTCCACATATGAGAAATATGGTATTTAACAAATATTTAAAATCTTAGGGCAGTCAGTCATGATGTTATAGATAAAGTGACTTTTTTTTCTGGCTTTCCTCAGTAGCTATAATCTTCAATATCCCCATTAACTGAGGAGTGCAAGGGTGTCTATCTTCTTAATAATTCATGTAAAATTTGTTCAAATGGATTCTGAAGTTAGCTACTTATTGTAGCTTTCCTTTTAATGTCAGCCACAGAGATAAATAATTGCTAACACACATCAGCTGGAACGATCCACACTTTTTGGCCCCACTTGAGTGGAAATACTTTGACTGTCAATATGCAGATGTTTAAATATTCCTAGTGAGTTGACAGGCATAAGACTGTTCCTTTCAAAAGGATGTTATATCAGTTAGGAGCTTAAACTTAATTGAAAGTCATTGACTCTAACTTTCTTAAGGGCTTTTGAAAGTTTTTTCTCCTGTTTCTTCTACAGCTTTTCTCCTCTTCAGGAACTAAAACCCCAATGTTCAGAATGGGTTTTAGAGGCAAGTGGTCCTGGGTCACAGCCCAGAGGGGGAAGACGGAGGTGGCAAAAAGGCTAAGTTAGGTCACAGCATAAATCAGATGTAGGGAAAGAAGAAGAGAGGGAGTACGACATTTTCAGCCTCGGGCCAAAGCCACCATGAGACTTTGAGTCTCACAAAGCAGCACAAATTTCTGGCTCACAAGAAACAGGTCCTCAACAGCACCAAGCTGGCGTGAATAGCCCTCTCGTCTAATCTGGCTTTTCCTTCACATACCTTTTAGAAGGCATAACACCGTAGGGTTTTTTGGTTTTATTTTTCACAGAGTTTAAGAGGTTTTTAGCTGTGGCATCTCTGCTAATCACTGTATCTGATATTGATATCCTGGAGTGTTTGTGTTATTGACAATGCAGCTGTTTACACGCTTCATTGTCTAGCTCTGCTGACAGAAACCAGCCTATATGCAGTAATCCAATTCGTCATGGGTCCTTTTTTAGTTTCTCATGTTACTATGCTAACATTACGAGCGAAGTAAAACCCCCTGTATGAGAAGGTTTTCTGTTGCTTACTTGAATAGAAGTTTAACATAGGTTTCTCTGTGTGTCAAATGACAATCATTAAACAATATGACTTTCATGTAGATGATACATTAACTATGTACCCCCTAGTAAGCATTTTGAGTTCTGTAGTCAAGGTTCACGATGTTGAGTTTGCATTCATTGATGCCCTGCATATCAATGGAAAAATTAATCTGGCATCCATGAGAGAAATACCAGACCCTGTAAGTATTTCAGTAATGTCAGTCATCTGGAATACCTGATTCTATCTATTTCATTGAATTATGCTATTCCATCCCTCAGATAGGGTGTAAAATGAATAAAAAGGATTACTAACTAGCAGCAGATCAGGTCAGACTGTAGCTGCTGCTCACTCACTATGGGCACTGACACACCTGCTATAGTAGTTGCAGTGTATTTCAGAGACGTTACACTTCTTCACTTCTCTGTAGATGAAAAGAGATATGACATTTGATGGTCTGAACCGAGTGCAGTATTTACCTTTCCTAAAGTTCTACTGATGAAGTGGGTAGGAAATCACAGCTTTGTCTAAGAGTTCTTAGTCTTAGACAGTAGAAGTAGTCTTACTTCTGTGAGTAGTTCCCCTCTATAACAGTTGTGACAAGTAATATTAAAATGGACCACTAAAAAAGTTCCTTTTCCTATCAAACAGCCATGTACTTCAACGTATGATGCAAGCATTTGTGGTGTTTGATTCATGTGCCCCAATGACATAGAAAGTGTGAGAAGACTTCAGATTTGCCTTGCTGTAGATTTTCCTCTCCTCTTTCCTCATTTGAGGGTCAGTATCTTTGGTGTGTCTATAAAAATGTCCTTTGCAACTCACTACAATGATCCTTATTTACCAATTCTGAGAGATGGTTTATAGATCCTCCTATTCCCAAGACACACACATACAGGTAAAACAATAACCTACCTTGTGAAATACACCAAATTTCTTTTCCTGATTTTGTCCAGCTGAACTACTACTACAAATATGTCTGTTCAGTGATTCCTCATAGTTACTAGCACTTGTCAAATCAAGTTAAGTTTTCTTTTTCTCTTTTGGGAATTGACAAAGGGAAAAAAACTTTTTAACTAATTGGCCTTGACAGGATAACAGCAGACTGGTTATTCTGGCCTCAATCGTATTTCAGTAGGCTCATGTCATTGGTAATTAAATTTGTCTTAGAACTTGAATGAATGTTAAACTACCTTTGGGAAGGAAAAAAAAAAGTAAACTAAAACCCTTACAGCTCAGATTGTACAATGGTCTGTTCACTCCCAGAAATATCTGAGTTATGCCCTGATCACCTGTAAGGGATGAAACTTCCCAAACACATTTCTATTTTTTTATCCATGGGAGACATCACAGATAAGATATTTTTTGTATTTTTGTAGTCACAGATAGAGAAAAAAACCACAGCAGTTCCCTTGGGAATCTGAGTTCAAACTTTGTAGAAGAATATAAAGTGTACATGAGTTGCCTCAGCCTCTGGCCATAAAACAAGCACAGACCTGGACAATGGGACAATTTGTTCCAAGTAAAGATTTTAAGCGGATCCTTTGAACTTCCACTGAGAAAACTTATTCTTTTTATTGCCCTAAAAATGGTCTCAAAAGTCTCTGATTCAGATTCAATAAAGAATTTCGGTTCCTAATTCCTCCATAAGCCTTGAATGTCTCAATAAATCAGAGAATTAGAAGCCTGGACGCTGGAATGTATCTAGATTTTTGTATCTATTGCCCAATTCTGAATGTGTCCTTTTTAATATCAAACTTGAAGATTTGAAAATACTTTGAATTTATTACAATTTCAGAATACTTGGGTAGGATCTATATGTTCCATAAGAGAAAAATACACATTTCTCCCACAGCCAGCACGCACTTTCTTGTTGCTGGATTTATTTATTTTATTTAGGAAAGATAGGAGGCTGGAGTGACTGTGTGCGTGTATGTGTGCCTCTGTTTGTATGTGCAAGCATATATATAGATATAAGCGTGTGTGTGCGAACAGTAGTTGGAGGTGGTTAACAGACACAACTCTCACATTCTCTCCCACAGCTACCAGAGACTTTCTTGCAAAATACTTCCCTTCAAAAGGAACAAAGACTCTTTAGGCTCGATGACTGCTTTTACACAACACAAATCCCTGATTTGTTCTGTTGTTTTTGGTTTTTTTTCTTTCACCGATGAAACTACATCACCTTCTCACATCTTGGTTGAGAAAGTGAGGATGTAAACGGAATCTCAGATGCCCACCCTCAGTTTCCTTCAGTGTATTACTAGAAGCCAGATTTTATGTTAGGCCAAAAAATAGTGTCATATAATTACCTCCTTTTTTCCCAGGTTGTCTGAACTCCTTGATGTTATAAATCCTCCTATGGCTAAAAATCATATCATATTGCTTGCACAAAAGTAGCTCATACATGACATGTGGTAACTTTTCAGGCATCCCCTGTCTCCATGGCCATACACAAAAGGGCAGGTTTTCGGAGCTGAACCCCTGCAGGGCAGACACAGCAGCCCATGTAAAATAATTTTATTTTGCAAAGATGGATTCAAATTGTTCTGGAGAGCTCGTTACATGATCTACCTACAGCATAGGAGAGATCTGAATGGATGATAAACTGTGTCCTGTGTGACCACTTCTGCCCTTCGTAATAGACTGGACTAGTCACAAAAAATGTTTTAAAACAGGTGTCAAAATAAATTATATTAAAAGGAAGCTACATTTTGAAGATATTTTAAAAAAAAATAGAACCAACAACCTATTTCTCAATAGTTTGGGGAGTTTTGGTTCGTTTTTTTTAAACAACTGTTTCTTTTGGAGCTGTGAAATAGTTCATATTTTAGATATTACTTTCTGAGCAGCAGTAGCTTTCTTTTCATAACTCTTAACCTCGTCAAGAAAAAGAAAAAATCCTAAGCATTCAATGTGATTTGATCCTTCTGTGTATCTAAATTACTACATTCATGGAAACAGAAGTATCCAATTTTTTCTGTTCCTGAGCGCACATGCCTAATTGGCCAATAGGGTAGATTTGAGTTCCTTTGGGAGATTTTGATAGGAAAAAAAGAACACCCCTTCAATGCATGCAGAGACTAAATTGGAAGCATTCTATAGCTGGATATTTGAATTGTTTCCAGGTCTTTTACTCTTGGCATAGAACGTTTTAAATTTGAATTCTGCTTATATCCAATATGATTCCTCTGGATACAGCTATATGGCCATTTAAACCATGTCTAAGAGCAAGTTTAACCCTGAAACTGTTGACTATTCTGAAAGTTAATGCTCTGCATTATTTTTCTTTTGATTCATGGCTTGAAACTTAGAGATCCTATGATCATAAGACAGCCATCCTCCCTGATGATCCTCTGGGCAGGTGTACTGGCTCTGGCTGGGGTGGAGTTAATTTTCTTCATAGCAGCACATATGGATTGGATTTGTGACTAAAACAGTGGTGATTACACACCAATGTCTTGGCCGTTTATGAGCAGTGCTTGCAGAGCATCGAGGTTTTTCTTTTTTTGTGTGTGTTTTTTTCCTCCCACTCAGCCTGTACAGCAAGTAGGCTGGGAGTAAACAAGAAGCAAGCTAGCTGTACCACCAGGACAGTCATCCAAAACTGACCAAAGGGATACTTTATACCAAATGACATTGTAGTCAGCAATAAAATCTTGGGGAAAAGAAAGAGGAAGGGGTAACATTCACTGTTACGGCATTTGTTTTCCCAAGTAACCCTTTGCCCTGCTTCCCAAGCAAGTGACTGGACATCTGCCTGCCGACAGGAAATAGTGAATATATTCCTTATTTTGCTTTTCTTGCACGCACAGCTTTACTTCACTTATTAAACTGTCTTTATCTCAGTCCATCCTGATCCTTCTCCTCTGATTCCCTCTCCCACCTTGCCAGGCTAGGGATGGGCGGGCAGGGAGAAAGCGGCTGTGTGGCTGCGTAGCTGCTGTGAGTTGGTCAACTCACTATAGCAAGTTAAAGGAAGTAACAGCAAGCCATATAGAAAGTCAGGAATAAATTCACATCTGAGAGTAAAACTGCAAAACTCAGATTTAGTGACACATCTGAATCTCTTTTAGGGCAAAGTTAAAAAAATACAACACAGTGTGTTACTGGGCGAGAAATGCTGGAGACCAGTGCCATGATGTTCAGCCACCAGTGGCTTAATCTCACCTGGCTGACTTTTCTTGGAAGAAGAGGGAAAATACTCACGTAGCCAGGCACTGAGAAACCTACACATTTCCTCTGAGATGTTAGTTTTTCTCTCTTCTCTGAAATGCATGACTTTCTCTAAATGTGGACACGATGTTGGATAGATTTTAGGCTTGTCAGACCAAAACCTGAGGTGAGAATCTGGGGCTAGCAATGCAGATGTCCTTGCTATGCTGGTAAACTCAGTGCTGGAAGGAAAAGAGAAAAAATAAAATCTTCACAGGAGCAACAGAACAAATAAAGAATCAGCATGTGTGATGCTTCAAAGTCAGCCACACTGGAAGGAGCGCTGCTACAATAAACACTTTGACTTTCTTGGGCACATAAGACTAAGCTCACTCTCCCTCGTTAAATGATGGGGTTTCAATAAACCACAAACCACACAAGCATCATGTGCACAAGATTTTTCAGGTGCCCAGTGCAAACCAGAACAATCCCTGTTTACTAGTCAGTGCAAGACCTGACAGATGGACCTTAAACTCTGTTCCTCTGGTGTAAAACTTTTCCTTGGCTGAGGTAAGCAAGCCCTTACCTCTCACCCTTGTCATGGGTTTTTAAATGGGAGAAAAAGCAGAACTTACTGCTAAGTGCAAACAGCTGAAATAAAGGAATAAAGTTTTAAATTCTAAAACAAATCTCGTCTTCTATTGCAGGAAGACTAGGTGTTCAAGAGCAGAGTGACTGAGCCAAGGGAATTGTATTTAAACTTAACAACTTAATTATAACTTTCCTAATTTTTTCCTCCCATGCAGATATGCACTAGAAGAGTGCAGGAACCAAACTGTCAAACAGGACTGGGGGTAATTAATATTACAAGTGAAGAATGCAGCCAGCAGTATCATACTTACTTGTGGTGGCTTCCTTACAGACAGCAACAACAATAACATTGCACAAATGATGTTCCTGAAAATGTTCCTGCAACGGCCTTTCAAGGAGCAATACAGAAATGCTATGTGAACCTTGTAGGCCAGTTTTTTCCCCTTTTTGTCTTCTCAAATTTCTGAGAAGCCATGTTCTAGCTGATATATTTTCTGTAATGAAGAAATGATGGGAAATAGTTTCTTGCTGGGAGGTCAGCGATGAGTGGATGTAATGTGCACTTTCAGTAGTCCCAGATGATGGTCTAGCTGCTAATTGAAATTGGGAGAGCTAAATTTTACATCCTTCTTAACTGCTGCCTTCTTCTATGATTCTGGACAAAATGTCTTTCTTTTGCTCTCACAGCAACGTTTAGTGTCATTGAGGGAGGAACTTGGTAAATGCAATTTAAATCCCAGTAAAAGCACAGGCCATGGTTAATGCAAATAATTTTTGCATGAGGGCATAGTAGATCAGCATGCTCACATCAGCACACCCCCTCACATGACTATGCTGGACCTAAATAGATGCAGCAGGCTGAAGAGGAGCTGCAGTGTTACCATGCAGAAGTTGAGCACGGTAACACTGAAAGGGTTCATCCATAAATTTTCAATGTGCATTTCCGACATACCCAAGATAAAAAGCCAGAGTGATGACTATGGCCACATCTAGCTAAATAAAGACAATGTTACAGAAAAGTCGGTCTCTTCCATCAGATCTGCACCCAGCTGCTGCCTTCTGGGTGCTAACCCTGCAGAACAAGTGCAGCTGAAGAGCAAAACTTGTAGCCAAATGCACCAGACCTCCCTCTGTTGTGTTTCAAGATGGGCAGAAGACCAGCCACAAGAGGGGCAGAGCGGAATGCGTTGTACCTTTTCAAGGAGTGCTGCAAGTAAAAGGCAATGTGACTCAAAGTCACCATCGCAGTGTCTGTCTGAATCACTTTGCTCCAGCTTGTGCATCTCTAAAGTCTCTAGTCAGCCTGTTACATCCACACACCACATATATATACATATATACACTGCAGCACCAGATATTCCTCAGTTGTCCAGTACCCTTTTATTCAGAGGCATCCCTGACTTTGAGACATGTCAGAAAGGAAAAATCCACTAAGTTACTATAGGGTCTGGTTTTGTACTTTACAAACTGTGGTGGGTGACTGCAGAGTAAAGCAGGCTGCAGATGGTAAGGCTCAAGCTTCACCTCATTCAGTACAACCTCCCAAACGCTTCCTGGACACCTCTGTTGTTCATTTGGGATGTAAATGGGCCTCCAGGTAGAGAGAAAAGTAAATCTGGTGCTAGTGAAACACACAATCTTCACGTGGAGGTGGAAAAAAATGATTACATCTCTGCAGTTTCTCTGTTGAACTTTGCATGAGGGCAGAAGCTGACCAAACCCTCACAGTTTGCTAATGGAAGTGAAAAAACTATTGTTATTCTACTCCAGCACAGCTTTTTGAAAGCCAGCAAGCCACACCTTTGGGCTATTGTTTGGAAGTGAGTCTTGCTGAAGAAAGTCTCTGTTCTCTCCTCTTTCCTGTAAAAATATAAATGATTCTGCTTGAAAATCGTTGATACTGTGCATCAAAGGATTTACCCAGCTGCCTCAAATCCAACTCCAGTGAGATGTCTATGCTAAAAAAAAGGGATCTGCAGTCTGTTTAAAGCTTTCAGCTGTGTAAGCCAGATTGAATCCTGTTGCCTTAAAGATGTGGACAAAATAGCTTGCCAAGGCAGGCAGTCAACATGGTGTCTTCTCTTCCCTTCCCCCACCACCCTCATATTCCCAGCCCAGGCAGAGCTCTCAGGAGCCTGAGCCAGCTGTGGTGAGCAGAGGTCCCTTGGCCGCTTTTCTGGGCTGGGGCAGCAAAGTGTACCAGTACAGTAGTTGAGTACCAGTAGCAGTAAAACAGGTAGCAAAAGCTGTACTCATCCCAGCTAATGAACATTTTGTAAAGGCTCCATCCAGACACACTATTTGCACTGTCTTAGAAAAAAACCAGTGCTGTGGTCTGCACCTAGATCGTCCATATGAGACCTTTTTTCTAGGAAAACAAGTGCCCTTTAGGACTTCTGTATCTTGGAAATTATGCAAAACTTGAGCTTAGCAATGAAAGTCCATTTGTCTCTCCTTGAGAATATGACATACTATTGCTACTCATCAGAAAAATAGATGTATTTCCCCTGTGAGACATTAGGCAAAAAGGGAAAGATTGTAGTTTCAACATCATGAATATATTTTGGATTTTTAAGAAATTTTAAAACTACGAATATATATAAAATTGTGTCAAAAACAATATTTTTCTTCTGTTTTCCATGTTGCTAGTTAAACTTTGTGTGCTTGTGCTTGTATGTGAATGTATATGTGTGTGTGTTCTTGCATATAAATAACACATAGAGCAAAACCACACTTGTTGATAAAATTTCCAGTTTAATAAAAATACTGGTAAAATGTCATTAAAATGAACTGAAATTAACTACATTTGGTTCTTGACTATTTTTTAATAACTTGAATGTTTTATTCAAAGTGTTTCCAACTTGAGATATATTTTGCTGTGTATAGGCAGAAAAATGCAAGGAGAGTGTATTTTTTATTATATTCTGCTTTCAAAAATATATTCTTTTGTGTTTTCTAATTACATGAATATGAAAAGGGAAGAAGGAAATAACTTCTAATTATATAGAACAACTTTTTTTTTAATTGAGAGTGGAAGAGAAATTCATTCATGGTGCTATAAAGTATATGTGAAGCAATTATATCATCAGGACTTCTTTTTGTGTGTAACTTATGTGCTATGGAAATGGAGCAATTATGATATCATGACTTTTTGTTGTTAATTAGAAAATTGGTCTGCTGTTTGAGTAATTACAAAGAGATTTTCCTTTATTGTATCTTTCTATAATAAGTATTAGAAGCAATTATAAGTAACAGAAGGAAAAAATAGCCTATTTGCAAAATAAAAAAGGCAGTAATGTTGTTTTGCTATTATAACAGCCTGAGTTACACACCATATGAGATGAAGATGTCCTTATGTAATGATTTCAAATTCACACTATATCCAAAAAGCACAGAAAAAAATCACTTTATGCTTTAATTATAGAAACACTTGATGGTTTCAATTACACATAGGGTTCAGTTACATAATCATCACAAAACTAGAAAGGAAATGATCTTTTGCTAATTATTCAGACCAAAGGCTAAAATCCTCATTAATAGCAGACAAGGCTCTAATTCACAATGGCCTCAAACATTATGCCGGTGCCTGAGTTTTCTGAGACAGAACAATATGGCTGTAAAATAGTTACATGAGGTGACGTGAGTATTTGAGAGAAGGCAGTAGATCCGGCAATCCCAGGCACTGCAATTTGGGTTTGAGTCTGAGTACGAGGAAGTGGGAGCCAGGTACATTCATGGACCTTTGTGGTTCCTTGCACATCTGATAACTGACCTGTAAGGGTTGGACTCCAGGCTCTGGAATTTGCTCTCTGAGCAAGAAAAAGCCACAGGTATGAGCCAACCCCTCGGTTGGTAATGTGTTCTTGGTGAATGTTTCTAGATGGTCAGTCAAACCAGAAAGAAACATCAAGGCTGCCTCTTAGTGATGACTTCCTAAGTTTCTTGCTCCTTAGGTCAACACAGCCTTGTTCAAAACCTGAGCACAAGAAATTATCAGGGTATAGTATAATACTTTAAGCTCCCCTTGTTTTAGCATCATTTACAAATCCCTGTTTATGGAGAGATGCAACACCACTAAAAGTAAGAAAGTGCTTGCTTTGCTGCATTGGTCCTCTATAATTTAATGGGGAAAAAATCACTATATTATGCCTGATTTGCATGAAGTTTTGTATTAGTAAAACAGTTGATCTATGAATAAAATAAGGAATGAACATCATTTAAGCTGAAAAGCTCTCACATTATACATTTTTCTTGTGTTTTTGGTGTTATTAAAGAATGTTTACAGGTGTTCAGCCAAGAGTACATAGCCTGCTAATGATAGTTTCTATTTTAAGGTCAATCTTGTAAACACTTCCAACTGGACATCCTACTTGCTAATGGGACCATTTCAAATTGATGTCTTATGGTAGTGAGAGCCATGACCACTGCTTACATGTTTGCAATTTAAGTCGTCAAACTGAAATAGTAGGTCATTAGTTGCAACTGTACATTTTCTTGATTAAGGTTTGCTGTATTTCTACACCAAAACAAGAAATAAAACTCTTATATCAACGTAAGCAAAAATGTTTCTCATATAAAATAAGCCAATCTAGAGCAGTTTTTCCATATCAAATATGAAAACTTTGTTAGTGCCACATTCAACAAACTTAGCTGTTTAAACAGCTGTGTTAAATAAGAATCGGTTCCAGCTTACTGAGACTTTGCTCTCACATTTCTTTATCTTTAGGAAAAAAACCACATCAGTCTTTGTTGTATCTCATTTAATTCACCATTTAAAAATATATTTTATTTTTGTATATTGAAACAGCTCTATGAAAGCATTGTACGGCATCACTCCTCTCCTTGTCCTTATCTTGAAGTGGAATGCATTTACATCGCTCACAGGCCATATAGCCCACAGGGCAGGTCCTCAGGAGTGAGCGAGAAGCTCAGCACAGGTGTGGAACGTGGCTTACTTTAGCCTCTGTGCTCTCTGGCTACAGCATTGCGGTTTGATCCCTAAAAGAATGAAATCTCCTCTGACCCAAATGTTCTGTCCTTTTGCAAGATATAATATGGCAACTGTAGTTCGTTCCCCTGGGGTAGAGTTCCCTGTCTGGTCTACTTCAGAGGCTCTTTGGAAGATTAGAAGCTGAAAGGTCAAGGCTATCTCTATTCTGAGGGATATTTCTGTAAACTCACTGAAAAATGAGGAAACTCAAAAAATGAGGAAACTCATCAAAAAATGTGGGTTTGGCAGCCAAAAAGGGGATCCTGACTTCAGATCATCCTGGCTGAATAATTTTCAGCTGCAGAAGGTCTCAGACAGTAGGAAGTGTGTCAATCCCTTTTACGCAGTGTGCCAGTGCTTAGAGCTCTCAGGAAAGATGTAGCACCTGGAGACTCCTGTTCTCTGCTCGGGGAGTCAAAACCATCTCACCATGGAGGAGAGTGCTTGGACACCAGGCCTACAGGTAGGGTAGTGCTCCCAATTCATCCTGCAATGCTGTTGCACTCTACATTTGTACCTAAACGTTCAGCAGCACAGGAACCCAACCCCCTATGCTGCACTTCAGGAAGTTCCAGCCTCAAAGTCAAAAGGTGATTTTGACCTTCTGGCTCACTGAAATGGGGGATACAGACCAAGAAGATGGGATAGTTATACTCGGAAGGAATTAGAGTACCCAGGACACTAGAGGAAGTTTCATATTTCGGTCCAAAGGTGGAAAGTCAGATACCTACTTTGAATTAGACAGAGAGTAGATCTGAACTTAAACTTTAGAGAAGAGAAAAAAAAAAAAAGCTCAGAAGAAAAACTCACCATTTTTAGCTGCCTAAGATGCTTCAACATGAGATACTCAGTCCTTTCAGGTTGGTTTTTTTTCCTTCTTCTTCTTTTTGGTTTGTTTTTTTTTTTGTCAGTAAAGATTTTCTGACACCGGGCAAAATAGCAAGAGTGATTCTCTCATCTAATAGTTCAGGTATTCCCTTGCAGGAGGCAGGATTGGCTTTTCTGCCTCCTGCATAAACACATGCAGAACTAAATCCCAGCTCTTGTACTTTTTATGTGAATGATCAACATTGTAGTGGTGTATGTAAAGAGCATTTCCTTACAAACTTTTTGAAACTTATTTGTACTTTTTCTGTAAGTATCGAAACTTTTCCTGCAGGATGAAAAAAAGTTTTATGCTGAACAGAGGAGAATTTTTTTTTGTTGTTGTTTAAGCGAGAAACTGTAAAAATATTAATTCTATATTCATCTTAAACAACCTTGTTTTCAAACTCATGACCTCCATCACATATCCTTAGCTAGAACTCAACAAAAGTCTTACATCCACATGGGATTTGTGTATCTTTTGGTTTCAGATGAAGAAGTATGCCTATTTTTTTTGGCGGAGTCTGCTATTATTTCTGCCATCTGGCTTAATAATGGAGCTTAAATGTTGTTGGCCTTCTTTTCACATTTGTTGGTAAAACAGGATTGGTATTGCACCTACTGGTTTAAGTGATTCTCATATCATAGCAGTACTGTATCAAATATATTAGGATTGGTTAGAACTATATGAACCCTTGTGGGCTTGGTCCAAATGCAATAGGGCTTTTGTGTGCAGATCTGTCAACACATATTTAAGATGTTTGTATCTTCTAAGAGACAAAAAACAGTTTAAAGTGTAATTCCTCTTTGAAATGAAACCCTTTATTAAAAAGCACCATAGGATTCAATGTTTACTTTCTCTCAGTGATTCCATGGCACATATGTTCTGTTTATAAGCAATAAGATTTTCTTTTCTTAGCTGCCACCAATAGACTCAGTGTGTGCTCTGAGTTCCTTTCTTTTCTTGCACCATTAACAATAAAGGGTCTCCAAACAAATTAGGCCACTGCTACATCTGAATAAACCCATGGTATTCAAATTCTGCCCTTAGTGAAAGCCACTCAGTCTCATTGCTGTTAATGGTTTTGAACAAGTCTTCAAGAGAAAATTTTACAAAAGCAAACAAACAAACAGAAACAGCAAACTGTTGATGACCGAGATCTCCACGCTTTTCCATTGTCCATTACCACGGTATTTAAGTCCAGCCCAGAATCCTAACTGCAGAATTCCAGCAATGCTAATGTGCAGTCACAGTCCCGAACAAGACTGGAAGTGGTTTATATTCGCTCTTGCCTTTTTCAATATTGCATTTCTGTTTCGGGGAAATAGTGTTACCATGGAACACAAGGCAAACCTGCATAAGCACTATGGAGTAAGGGCTCTTTAGCTACCAAAGGACTTCACTGTCTGTACCCTTCCACCTTTCTAGAGAAGTGTCCTGGTATGCTGGGGCTGAAAAAAAGCAGAGGAAAATGAAGGGATTAGAAATATCACATCAGGTGATCCATAGCCAAAAGATTTTCATGTTGTTTACTCCTTGTTTTTATTTACAAAAACAGTCACATATGTACTTTTATATATTTACCTTTATATATGTATAATTCTTACAGATACACTTTTTGTATGCATCCATGATAAAATCATTATTTTCTGTCAACATGCATCACAAATCCTTGTGGTTTAGTTACATGTAGACTGGCTGCCTTCCATACGCACTGTGTTCAAAATAAACCTCATCCTTGTTAAAACAAGCAGTAGGAATAAATTCCTCTCATGTCATGGAAATACTACAGAAAACTCTTGAAATAACTAAACCTCTTATCACTTATTGAAATTTAACCAAATTAGTAATTCATCTTTATATCTTTATAGGTCTAAGTCTGAGGGCATGAACGCACAAATGAATATAACTGAGATTTAGCAGCTAGCATTTGATCGTATTTCCACAGCCTCACAGACATGCTGCTGTTTAACACAAAATGCTAATGACCCCAACTACCCCAACCATAGAAGAGACTTGAATATAAGAACAAGCTAAAAGAACTTCAGTTGGTCAGCATCTGTTTTCAATGTACTTGATCAGATGCGTAACAACTCTGAATTCGAACAATTACTCTCTTTCTTCTTCAGGGAACATAGAGTCAACAAACCTTGAAAAATACTTAAATTACACAGTATTAGTGGTTAATTGTACTAAGGATTCTACATAGTATATTATCTTCTTTTATTTGTAGTTTTTAATTCTGATAGCATCTTTATTTGTCCTCCAAGTAACCTTCAGTAAAATAATAATAAATTCCCTGTGAGTTCCTCAGCCATTTTGTTTTCATTGCTGAAGAGGAATAGGCATAGCATTGGCAGTTACATCTGAATCTGTATCAAATGTGAGTTTGGGAACATTCCCCACAGGTCTGAGTTGAAACACAATTCAATTTTTTTTCTATGTGTAGTCTTATATTTCTAAATTAATAGGTGGTTCGTCTGTACAAACACGAGATGGAAGTTCTTTCAGAGGGATGTAAGGCAATAATCTAGGTCAAATTTGCCTCTTGCATGTATTTACATGAATCCTATTCACTAATGGAATTGCAAGAAAACCACAAGTGCACATTGCATTTGGGTTTATGGGTTCACAGCATGTTCACAGAGACGGAGTAAACCACCCATGATAATACATTGAAAAGTTTCTCCAGTATGAAATGTCTTTCAGGCTTTCTGTGATTGCCAACGTGCCAGGATTTTTATGTGATTTAAGTATCTTTGTAGGCTGCAGATTTGTTTTCCACATACTCTTTAATTATTGTCTGTGAACTGAACTAAAAAGGGGGCAAGGTTGAGACTGAGTGAATGGGACAAGCTGAACTGAAAGACAATGCCTCATTTTAAAGACCAACCCCTCCCTCCTGAGAGCTGCAACTACAAGTCTGCTGCTCTCCACGTGGCCTCTGCTGATATTTAGAGCCTTTTACAGTTTTGAAGAGGGCTAAGTCGAGGGCTCAGAAGAGGGGTTTAAGACAGTCCAGCTCCAGTTTTAAAGTTAAGATAAAGAGTAGAGATCCTACTGAAAAGATATTATGGTATTTCTATGGAAAACTACTTAATGGTCGCAGAGATGGCAGAAGACACGCACATTTTGGTACCCAGACTATTCACCTACGCCCAGGCAGAAATAGGCTGTGCCAGTGCAAGGTATTGTTAATGGCATATCAGGTCTGCTTTCAAGTCACTGCCCAGTTCTCATCTTTCTGTTAGAAATAAAGGAGCAGCCTATCTCTGCCCTCACACTGAGTGCATAGTTCATGCAGCCTATATGAAGGAAAAAAGGGATGTGTAATACCATGCAGCATAAGGGATTCCTCATTTGAACAGCTTTCTGCATCAGTCCTGGTGATTCCAGCTCATGTGCTCTTGGGTTTTAATCCACATTTCCTGTTTATTTTCTCTTCCACTGGTTGAATAAGGAGATTATTCTCGGTAGGTAAGGTATCAGTTCTGACATCAGAACATGCTCAGAGACAAGAAAGCTTTATATGCCCCATAGTGGGGTCTAGAGAGAGAGAGTGGATGTTTGTTCACATAAGATTTTGTAATCAGCAGATGCAGTCACTCAGAACTAATTGCTTGTTCATAATGATAGTATATAAAATGGAATGACTCCAGTTTTACACAAGCCTCAGTGAAATTTGCCCTCAGATGGTATTTATTTAAAAGTCTACTCAGGGTAAATGCTAAAAGTTCATGTTTACATAGGAGACACGTGGACACTGCATTTTCCATTGGCAACCTATACATTTAATCCTCATTCACAGAATACAAAGAGCAAATGATGTATGTAATACTTGGGATGAAGGAGTAAAGTAAGTGTGCTGTTTTGCATGGAAAATATACGCAAGTTTTAAAGTTTTCAGCAGGTGGTGTTTCCGTCATGTAGTCAGAATCTGCACATATTCTATATTGTGTAAACTTATCTCCTTCCTGGAGCTTGCCTTTTAATGTTAATATAAACAACCTCAAAGTAACATAAACCAGAGCATAGTGTTTCTCCTGTGCATGGCTATTCTTCCAGCTTTTCCTTGCAAGACCTTTTTTTTTTTCTTTTCCTCACTGGGCCAGGTTATGTCAAGCTCTTTGCTACTGCTGGTTTTGAGGTAACAGGAACTGATTTCAAAGCAAGTCAGACAAAATGGCTCTGCATCTCTCCGCAGGGGACTACCATTTGACATTACTGTCAGACAGCTAGCAAAGAGCTCAAGGCTGAAAACTGGCAAGGGGTGATGAATGGAAAACACTCAAAGAAGTGGAGTATATTAGAAAGATAAAGGCTTTTTTCAAAAACACAGACCCACACCATTTATAAAAGAACTCTGAATGGAACTGCTTTCTGCTTTGCCTTGCATGTAAGCAATGCCATGTGGGACATTTCCCATTCCCCTGGCATTCTGAAATGCTGAGCTGTTACATCCCCTTGCTTCCAGCACTTTTTTCCTGCTTCAGAAAAGGCTGAGGGATGGACAGTGCCACAGCTGCTGGCTGGGCTTGGTGGCCAGTTGGATGTGAAGGTGAGGTCCGGATCTGTGAGGAGGAGAACAGGTCCAGGCTGCATGCAGCATACCTCATCTTGGTGGTCAAGCTGATATGAATTAGCACCACCATTTTCTGTCCACAGCTCCACGTGCCTTTTTACAAACATTTCACCAACTAGCTATTATGCTGAGGAAAATCCATAACCATTCACTGAGCTTTTGTCCTATTGTTCCTTAACTCAAAATTGTCTGTACATAGTGATCTCCAGCACACACAGAAGGAAGGCAAACCGCTGAAGACTCACAAGCTCAGCTGGAGAAACAGCCACAGTCATTTTTTTTCCCTCTCAAAATGGCGCAGTCGAATGTACACTGTGTTTAACAACAGCAATTTATTTTGGGCTTGAATACAGCCTGCTTTACTCTCTAGGACTCCAGGCATGCCACAAACGCTTCTGCTGTTACCTGACATGAAGGCTGTTCCTGTGACACTGGCTGACACAGGCAGAGCAGCGAGGTGCCAGATGATACACTTGTACCAAGATCCCCTTCACAAGGGACACCTTTTAACACCAGTGATCTCACCAGGCTGATCATAAATAGTATGTCTTTTCTACAATTTTGAATAAAGTAGTTCTGTAAATTCATCAATGTCTTTAAGTGTATTTAAAGCCATGAGTTTGTGTTCTGTTAGAGCATAATGTGCTTCTCTCTGGTGTAGAAAGTCTCTTCTTGATAAGCATTACAAAAAACTTTGATTTTTTTTTGCATCATTCCACAAAAATAATTTCACAATTAGCTAAGGAACAGACAAGTACATCTGAAGCCAGGTTTTACCACATATTTCCTTATACAATGAACATATTGGTTTTATTACCCAGCGCTACTGGAAAACAAACCAATTTGTCACACGACATGGCAGTTACCACGTTTCAGTTTTCTCCTGGTTAATGCATTCGTTGTCTCCATTCATTTCTATTTTATTAATTATTAATCATATATTAATGTATGTATTAATTATAAAATAATTAGGCATTTCTAAATGCAATTTACGGTTTTCTAACTGTGCATAGAATCCTAGCTTGAATTCCAGCTTCTAATTATTTCAGCATCACTGTGTTTAACACTAGTAGCTAAGATCAAACAAAATGCAAAGGTGACAAGCCACAGATTAATATGTCAGACTTTTAGAAGCCTCCCTCCCTTACTTACATAGGTGTTTATAGGATACAGAATAGCTGTGTACCTTATATTTACTCAAGCCTTTCATCTTCTCAGTTAAACTGTTGGTCTGTTGAAGAGAGTCGTGAAAATTGTCTTTTCTTTCTCTTTTCTTTCTCTCTTCTTTCTTTAAAGGACTGAGATTTCTTTGGCTGGAGGGATAGTTCTGCTTAGAAGACAGAGAGAAAAATAACAGCTCAAATTAGGTGGTTTTTTGGATATGCACAAATGCCTAGTAAACTGTTGGTATATGCATTTTCTCAGTTCAGTGAGAACAAATGAGTGTGTTACCTTTGAAATATTGTTATATGTGAAGATAACATTTACAGCTCATGATTTTATATTTTTAAAGCAATTTTCAAACATGACATTAATTAATAGTTAACTGATTTCATTGCAAACTATAATCATTAACTCATTAGTTTTCAAAACAGCCATGTGACATACAGAATATGAGGAAATCACCTCATCAGAAAACATAGGGTCTTCTTAAACTTCTTTGTGAATGGTTTTCTTAAAAGTCTAAGCTGTGTCTATGTAGTACTTTGTTACCTGCTCCAAGAACAACTACCCAATAAATTATCTTTAATACAACAGCTCTTCCCACAGCTGTGCAGCATAATCCTTTCCCTTCCATTTTTTTCTATTTTCTTTATCTTAAAATTGAGTGGATGGCATTTGTAACACCTTTGATTGCAATAGCCGTGGAATTTTATGTTTTCAAATTGTTTTCAGACCATTGCAAGTATTTCTAAAGAGGGGATCGTAGTGAAAAACTGAATGTAATCTTCATAGTGCTTTTTACTGTAGTATATCAGTACAATTATTCCGTACTCAATGTGGCATTTCTTTACCCTGAAAAAGTCTTCTCATATCATATGTAATACACACCACAGTAGGCTTTAAATAAGCATGTGGACTCATGTATTATGTGCACTGACTGAAACTGTCACTTGGTATAAAGGATAATGCTATCACAATTGGGCCAGGGTAGTGTTACATTTCATTTCATAGGCAAACCTAGATTATCATCTGTGTAATGATTTCCTTACAGTTCATCTGTGATATGCTGGGCAAATAATAGTGGTAAAGTAATGGTTACCAGGTTACACATGTGCCCTTTTGCAGACCATAATAGCCAGTAATCTGTTAAAAGCTATAGACAGTGATTTATTTATTTTTTTGATGTCTATGTGACCTAAAAAATGTTTATGCCTGAAAAAGCATCTTTTTCAGCTGTGCTAAAGAACATTATTTTCTCTTTATATTTTTTAAGTTCCTATCATTGTAGAAGGGGAAAAAAAAAAGAAAAAAGAAAAAAGAAAAAAGAAGGGATTGGAAGAAATCACCTTCCCCACCTGTTATGAATTTGTGATTGAGTTTCTTTTCACAAAGGTGTGGAGGACTGATCCAAAAGTACATTGCCAACGGGAACTTGATGATGCAGAAGTCAGCAACATAACAGCAGAGTCAAGAACCAAGGATGGGAGACTCCCATCCACTGGCAGAAGAGAAGACATTTCCAGATATTACTCTTAGGCAGTTTTTTTCTGCTGGTACACCTGCTTTTGCAGGACAAGCATAATGCATTTGTCGTGACAGAGACAGCAGCAGCCAGGAAAGGAACTTGCTGGAGGTGCAATTTTAGCAGCTCCTTGTATTGAGAGTGACTGAAGCACCACCACTACAACCAGGGAGTAACCAAACAGCTGGAGAGGGAGGCTGGAGCATGCAGAGAGAGTACACATGGCACCGGTACTGCCCAAGTGCTGGTATCATTGGCATTTCCCATTCTGCCTCCCCTCTTAGCGTAAGGAGCTCAGTGTTGGTGACCACTGTGTCCTGCAAGCCACCATCCTCCCAAACCATCCCATGCCTTAACGCTGTATCACACCTCAGCCCTGAATGACGCTACGCTGATTTTTTTTTTAATTACCATGGCAGGCACAAAGCTCTTTTTTTGCTAGGAAATCTGTCTGTGCTCTGGCTCTGCACCCCAGTCAGGGTCTTACTGTGGCTTTCAGGAAACAAACACCAAGGTTATTACTTATTGTTGGAAAGAACAGCTCTGGTGTGCACTCTACCAAACCAATCACGTGGCAGAAGTAGAAAGTTATCTCGTCATGTGTGGACCAGACAGGTATATCGAATTTGGAGAAAAGATCAGGTTATGTTTTAAAAACTCAAGCAAGTTAGCCCCAGCTATCTGCTTCAAAACTGCAGGGTGGATACAGCCTTCCCAACTTACTTGGCTGACAAACTTGAAACAAACCAAAGGCTGTATAGCTGGAGTCACTGTTAAGAATATTGCAGCAATATACATAAGTAAAGGAATGATGCCAGAATTCATACAGTTTAAATGTATCATTTTTATTTTATACTGAGTGCCTGACAATACTTATTCTATGATTATAAAGCTGAATTATATATATAAGTTTTTGAAATTTAGCATTTTTGTAAATTATTCTTGGAAACCGGCTATTAACAGTGGAATGTAATCATAAGGTACTGATTAAGGTTTTTTTCTGGGTTTTTTAAATTATTATTCAATAGTTCAGAATATTTTTTTCATAATTAAACCTATAAGTCAAGGTTACAAGTCTATCACCACATTTCTAGAATTGTAACTCAGACTGATTGGGCTAAAAGAAGGTGGATTTGTGCAAATATGTTAGTTTGATAGAACAAGGAAGATAAGAGGAAGGTGAAGCATTATTATAAAGCCTAGTCTGCCAGCTCTGATGGTACCATCAGCATCTCCTCTGCTCCATACTCTGCCTCACATCAGCCCTCTTGCAGGTAGGTGACGTGATTATGAAGTGCCAGGAATCCCTGGGCAGTAGCACCAGGTTGAGTCACTTAATCCAGACTTTAAAAGGTTTCATTAAATAGTGTGTTCCTCATTTTCTGGTTACCCCAGCTGAGAGCTTGATTCTGATTTGTAGAAATTAACTTATAGAGTGTTACACAGTGCTAATAATGCAGAGGAAAAAAGATGAAGTTCTTCTCAATCTCAGGCTGGACATGCATAATCCAGTCAGTAGTTTTGACATTAATTCCCCACTGCCTATTTTCTCTAAAATATTAAAAAAATATCCTCCCTCTGAGTAACATTTTTGTGAAAATAAAGTAATTACTGTTCACAGAGCACTCAAATATTCAGTGATGAATAACATAAAAAAAAAAGAGAAGAAATCATTAATTCTGTCTCCAGAGAAGAATTTCAAAAGCACTCAGAAACACAGGCATTAGACTTGACACCAACAAGGAGGTGGAAAGAGAACAGTGAATGGCTGCTTGTTAAGTGGGAGCCAGCCATGCCGGGCAGCAGTTGAGCCAAGGGTCCTATGGAAAAGATAATACAAGGCAAATTTTTGTCTGCACAAATGCAGGCACACACAGGAGGATGCCTGAGTCTGCCCAACAGGGAACCTTCCTTCTGCTATAACTTAACTCGGCATGTTTGAGTTTGCAGCCTCTGCAGTTATTTGTCTCTATGGGTGCTAAATAGTCATCTAAATAAAATTATAACACAGAGAAGAAGGGATATTAAATGATGGTGCAAAACTGTATGGGATAACAAAACATTTGAGCTGTGTTCCAAAAACTCCTATCTATGTTTATAAAGCAGAGCCTAAATATTTGATAATGAAAACCCATTCTGAAAAATGGGATTAAAGTATTTGGTTAAATTCAACAGGATGAACAGGATAGCTAAATATTCTCATAGGGTATCTGAAAAAAACGTTCTGTTAACTGTGTATTTCATGATTTACATATAAAAGAAACATCTTTCAAGTCTCCTCTCAGTGTCCCAGTGTCACCAGTCTATTGTTCATTCCAGTGCTACCAGTTACAGCTGTGTATTTAACATTTTGCACACAGTCAGAGTTTTCTGATCACATGTGGATGGTAAGGTTGATAATTTTTCATTGCTCTGTTGGTATAGCTTATACTTTTATACAGTTAGTTAGTTTAATTTCTAGCTGTTTGCAAAATGTGTTGCCTGTAACTGGACTGGAGGAGCTTTTCCTTTTTGAAGTTTTCATATTCAGTACAACTCTTTGGCTGAGTTGAGATTTCTGTTTCCAGTGGTTTTGAACCTAGAGGAGACCTTTGCAGTAATAACAAGGAGGGATTCTACTTTACAAGACAGAGGCTTCAACACAGGCTCGCCAGCATGTTTTATCCTGGATCAAATATAACAGAGCTAATTAAGCTTTGCAATGACTCTTGTTTCCATAGTTCACTAGTTGCCCTTGCTACACATGCCTTGGATTTCCACTCAGTTTTAAGAGCCATCTGGTTTTCATATCTCCTGCTTAGTGCATGATCTACTACTTTCATTTTTTCCATAGTGTAAGTGGGCTAATGTCCATGTATCCCTATCACACTTTAAAGTTCATTTCCACCCTATAATACGTGTCTAGGTTTTCCTGTACATACTGTATTTGCCAACAATCTTTTTTTTCTTTTTCCCAACATTTTTTATTTTATTTTCATTTTTTATAGTGAATGTAGCTCTCGTAAAAGGTGGTGGAGTGACAACTCTGGCAGATGAAGACTGGCTTATCTGTACAAAAGAAATAGCAAAAGGATATGGCAAAGTAATCTTCTTTTAGTGTTCCCGATATCATACGTTATCCTTGAACAGGAAAGAAATTCTTCAGGACTGAAGGCGAAAGTCCTTGCAATAGTTCAGCTAGCACGACGCTGTTATAGTGGTGATTGTTAAGTCTAGTAAGACCTCACTGATAAACATTAATTCAATAATTTTCACAGGCACAGGACCACTGGCAGATGCTAATGTTAAATTCTGGCCATGAAATCTACACTTGTGACACATGGCTACCACTGCTAAATGTTTTCATTCACTGATCTTAGAAATATCAGGAGAATCTGTATTGCGCTGAGAAATTATGTAACAATGTTACAACTTTACATTAGTCAAGGGCATTATTCACACTATTTTAAATACATCTCTAATTTAAAATTGAGATTGAGGGCTTCTATGCTTAGGAACCAAAGTTCCTTATATAGTCATGGGAGGGAGACTCCCAAGAAGGTCGCCAAAGCACCCGAAATAGAGCTGCAGGCTGAATAACTGGCTGCAACCCGGAGATACAACAGTAATGGGGGTGGAAGTAAATTCCTTATTTTCACCTGTTTAGTGTGCTTGCGATATTTTCCCCTAGATCATTGTGAGTCTGGTGGGTTTTGGTAAGTTTTCACTTCCGTTTACTGTGTGAAGCATGGCTAGTCTGGGCATACCTCACCTCATTGCTCGTGCAGAGCTTTGGGCAGTGAGAGCACTTCACTTTTCCCACTGTATATAAATAACAATTATGAGACAAAAGACTGATACACTACAGAAAGACATTAGTATTTTATAGAATGATTGGTTTTTTATAAAAGATAAGTTATTTTCTGAATACTGGAACTAAAAAAGCTGGTTTATGTCCTTATCTCTCACCCATGTCCCCAAATCTCCTTGCCACTTTCAGCCCCACCAAGCAAGATAAACCAGTGTGTAACACATGTGTTATATATATGCTGGCTACGGAGTCAGCTGACTATAAAGCAAGCCTGACTTCTCCCTGACTTTTCCACCAGTCAGAAACTAATTTCGTTCCCTGTCTTCTGCTCAGCAACTTATTCTTATGGAATTTCTTGGAAGATGTCTACAAATGCCTGTATTTATAGCTAGATATTATATCTATGAATAGATAGGTGTAAACAGAAAATTTGATATCGTCATCCCATTTGTTAGGAACAGTCTATGGGCCAGGAACCAGGATGCTCTGTCCTTTCCCTCTTCTTTCTACTACTAAGAATTTCCTAGGTAGGTTTTTTAGGAATAATTCCACCTTTATTTGTCTCAATGACACTGGAAAATAGAATAATTCCAATAAAAGGGGAAGTGCAGATCTCCTCAGCCCCAAAGCCACAGTCACCAAGACCATACAAATTGACAAATTCTCCTTACAGACCGGTACAAAACTAAATCCTCATGGGTGTAGGAGAGAGATAAACTTCTGTCTCTTTCCGTCTTATCAGTGAAGTTATAATCCCTGATTTGCCAACATGTCTCCTCAGGGATCACAGAGGGGCAAGGGAGCTATAGATGCAAACAACATGGAAAAGCCAGTCCCAGCCAGTCCCAGACATGCCAGATCCAGGCATGTGGCTGAGGGGCCATGCAGCAAGAGGCATCACACATACATACAACTGTGGAATTTAGGGACAGGCACCCTGTACAAAGTGGGTTTGGTACAACAGCGTGAGGGAAGTGGTTAAGTCACCACCCCTGGAAGTATTTAAAAAATGTGTAGATGTGGGGCTTAGGGGCTTGGCTTAGTGCTAGGTTTATGGCTAGAGTCAATGATCCTAAAAGTCTTTTCCAACCTAAATGATTCTATGAGAAGCAAGCATCTAATTCAGCCTCAGACTTATTTGCATCGCAGAAAGCTTATGTGAGATTCTGTCCCAGCTCTGAACCACTCACAACTTGGTAACTTTTGCATGTGACAGCTTGGATTTTAACCACAATGTTACAAAGCAGATTATTTTTGTCTGACTGTTGTGAAGGCCAGCTTGCAACCCAGCATCATACTTGTCTTTCTTCCTGAGAAAAGAGATGAAGAGAAGAGGTATTGAGAAAACAGGACATAGACATAATTACAAAAATGCAGATAAGTCTACTTACATATTAAACCCCACATCAACAGTCAAGGACAAAGGACATATTTTTTTCTTTCATGTCCTTCACCTTTTTCTTTGAGAAGCAAGAGAGTGTGACATGCAGTGGTTGAGCTAGTAAAGAGACACATCAGACTGCAACCACCTCCAAAACCCATAGCTTCTTGATACTAAATTTGTACATTTTCAGCTGCATCACTTAGAATCATAGAATGGTTTGGGTTGGAAGGGACCTTAAAGATCATCTAGTTCCAACCCTCCTGCCATGGGCCGGGATACCTTCCACTAGTTCAGGTTACTTAAAGCCCCATCCAGCCTGGTTTTGAACATTTCCAGGGATGGGGAAGCCACAACTTCTCTGGGCAACCTGTTCCGGTGCCTCACCACCCTCATGGTGAAAAATTTCTTCATGATATCTAATCTAAATCTACTCTCTTCCAGTTTGAAGCCATTACCCCTTATCCTATTACTACATGCACTTGTAAGAAGTCCCTCTCCAGCTTTCTTGTAGGCTTCCTTCGGGTACTAGAAAGCTGCCATAAGGTCCTCCTGGAGCCTTCTCTTCTCCAGGCTGAACAACTCCAACTCTCTGAGCCTGTCCTCACGGAAGAGGTGCCCCAGCCCTCTGATCATCTTTGTGGCCCTCTTCTGGACTCACTCCAACAGTTCCATGGAGACGGATTCTAACAAGCAATCTCAGGACAGGTTATTTTCCAAGGAATATCTTTCAAGCTGGTCAGCCAAGCTGCTCTCCGCCACAGCTGCGTGCCAGGAGGCAGCAGCAGTCTCTCACATGTTCTGCTGTGCTCAGTCTTGAACTTTGAACTGAAAGAAAGTGGACATGGAAGTAACAGAGATATGAGCTCTTGGAGAGCAAGTAGACAGTGGAAAGAGAGGCTATGTGAAAGGTAGGAAACTGAAACCGAAATTATCTTGGTCTGTGGGAAGAAAGAGAAGCTTTCTTTGGAGCAGAAAAAGCTGAAGCAAAAGAGCCCAGACTTGAACGTTCTTGTTGCCAAGCAAATTAAGCAACCTTTTTTTTTTCTCATTTTAAATTATAAGCTGTGAATGATGTGCTGTCAAAGCTAGTTCTATATCTACAGCGAAGCAGTAACAGAAAAAAAAATACGAAATCCTAATCTGAAAGCTCCTTGTCTTCCAATGAGAATACCCATGGACACACACAAAGCCACTCCTGCAGAGTGCGTGCATGTGGTAGGGATAAGGGCTGAATAGAAATAATCTTGATTCAAATCAAACTTTCCATATTTTTGAAATCAAAGAGATTTAGGAGAATCATAAACCCCAAACTGTTCCTTCAAATAATTTCAAGAGCTTGAGGCGAGTTCATTAAAACAATGTATCTCCAGTCCTTCAGCGGAGACAAGCTCTCCGTAGGACAGTGCTTTTGCTTATCTGGGACGAGCTTCTTGCTGAGTTCCCGCTGGTTTATTTAAGCCGGTTCTGGGCTCCTGTTACTCTTCTCCTGCTGAAAGTTAAACTGGTTTCAGCTAGTCAGTGCTGCCTGACGAATCTAAATAAGGCAACACCGAGCATACAGACCACACTCTGATACAGAATATGATTACCATGGGAAGCCTTCCAAATTTGAAACAGACAGGAATTTTAACCTTGGAGCCAAGGCAGTTCTAATAAGGGGGTAGGGAGGGAGGGGATTGCCTCCTGAATTTAATTTGCTAAGTAACATTAATAGGAAAAGAAGTGACTTATACATACTTCTCTTGTCTTCTAACAAGAAGTATGATAAAATGTCAGGAAGATATAAACCCAGATTATTGAAGTCCAAGACCCATGATTTAGCCAGAAAACCAAGTGATACAAATACTTGTGCATAGTAATGAAAAGTTTAAAACCTGGACATATGTGTAACATTTTAGTTTGGAAATTAAGCTTTCTGAGTTCATATACAATTATGTTCATATGTGTCACATTTTAAAGCAGGGAGGGCTTGTTCCACAAAAATGTGTGTATTTTTCCCAACTCCACTATTTGGTTTGAGACCATGTATTGTCTCTCTGTACAAGTTCATCTCACTTTATTCTTTGTAGCTATGAAATATCATTCTCATGACTTCAGCTTGTATTGCTTGTCTGTTAGGACTCAAGACTTGATGTGAAAAATAGAGCTGGATGGGAAAGAGTTTTCTCATCCTCCATACATATAGTTCCAGAGTCTCTTACATCCCAGATATGTGTCTCAACCTACATCTTTTTGATATTTAAAATGGATAGTGTCTCCTATTAGTATTTATGTCTCTGGTTTTGAATCCCACACAATCCCATACAAAACCTGAAAAACTTTGTGTGACAAATCTAGGGCATACATATGTGTCTATAAAAAGCCGGGTGCTCACAATGCAATTTTTTCAGTGGAAATCTTGTCTGATATGAAAAACCTTGGGAAGATCTAGGCACAGATGTGAGTTCTTTTCCTATTTGCTACTGTTAATTCATGTTAATGAGGAAATCATAATTATTCCCCTCTTCAAACTACTCTCGGTTCTGTAGTGTAACATGCTAAATATAAGACTTCTTTTGTTGCTATTACTGATCATAAATTCATGTTATTTCTGTGATAATGTGAGGTTAATGGTACAAATACATGGAATTTTGGAAAGCAAAGACATTTTCTTCAAATGTTGCTAGTTTTATGTACTAGTACAAGCTCAATGAGAAATCTGCATGCCACAAGGAATTCTGAACGCAGAAAACACATTCAGAAAGTCTCAGGATTATCACATGATTTCACATGATTTTCACATTTTCACAGCCCAGGAAACGTACTGTAAACAAGTGAATTAGCATAATTTGTGAAACAAGCAAAAAACCTTCATCATAGTCTACCAAGGACTTTTTCCTGGATCTTAATATATTAAGCAAGGATGCAGAATACACTCATAGAATCAACATATATTTATTTATTTTCAACATATATTTATCATGACAATTAATAACAAATCAGATACCATAAAACTTACTAATACCACAATAAAGCAATCTATTCAGGAAATTTTCTACCTAAAACACAAACACTGAATCTGCTTCTCACTCTCATTTAAGATAATGTAATAAGCAGCAAAGCCGCGTGAAACAGACAGGCAGCACTGTGGAGGGGAAGTAATTTATTAGAAGTCAAATGTCTTAATTCAGAATCAGTGTTCACTAATTTTTTAATAGCATTTTTTTCCCAGCAGTGCAACCCCTTTAGGAGTGCTTTGTAGAAAGAACTGCTGGGGTAAAACTGAAATAGAACCTTTTTCTGTAGTGTAACAATATTTTATGTCCATTTAGCAATGTCTTTCTCTTTTTGTCCTTTTTTTTCCTCTAATGAAGCTATTTTATTTTTTTTACTTCGAAAAAGTGATTTTTTAAAATCTTTAAGAAAACAAAAAAATATCAAGCCTTGGGGCTGTCAGATTTCTTTTCCACCTAAAAATAGTTGCAAAGCTTGGTGGATGCTAATGCTTTGTGTAATCTCATTCTAACTTTTTATTTGCAAAGAAGTCTTCCGAGTGAGAAATTACTCTGGGCCATCTTACTGAGTTAGTTGAAGGGAGAGAAAAATAACAAGTGATGAGAGCTGCTGTGTTTTTAGGGATATGTTAATTTCAAAGCCTAATAAGAACATCTAATATAAATACATTATTGTTTCTCTTTTAATCAGTTTTGCAGACATATTAACTTATTCTGAGTGGACCTTAAGCACCATGTCTCCAAACTCAGTTTAACCTCTGTCCAAAGATGAATACAAAGTGATTTTCTCCCTCAGGTTAAGAGTTCATATGGCAGGATTTCTTTATACCTTTCTATTTAGTTTAATCTATCTAGATCATGGCTCCTGACCTTTACTTTGAGTTCTGAGCTCAGATGAAGTCCAAACATTGAGGCCGATCTCTCTTGCAGCTGCCATGCATCACCTACTACTACATGCTGAAAGCAAAGCAAGAGGAGAGACAGTCTAGAAGTTTATATACGGTGTCTCACCCTTCTTGCTTTACCAGTGGCAGACAAAGTACTTAAGCATCCTCTTTTTTCCCAGCTGTTGCTCGGACATGAATGGCTGTGGCAAATGGTAACAGAAATAGGAGGCAGCAAGGAGGATGGAGTGAGCTTGGATCGACAAGGACATGATGATGTTGACGAGTCTTTTTTTCAGAAGTCTACAGAAAAAAGTCAGTGAAAGAACCAAATGTTCTTGCTTCAGAGTTCCACATTCAAGCAAAACTGAAATAAAACAGTCTTATAGTCTTATCTTGAAAGAGAAGCTATCAAAACACATGCTAGCATCTACACTAAAACAAGAAGAATCAAACTGGGCCAAGCTATCCCACTGTCAGTTTATGTCTACAGAAACACTTAAGTGTTACAGAAAGAACACACACTATGAAATAATGTTGTTTACACTCCAACTCTTCCTGAATCCCAGCTCAATGTGAAGCTGAAACTGAGAAACACATTTCTTTAGTAGGCAGCTTTGACTATTTGTCAGTTGTTCAGACAGCAGAAATCAGCAATTCAGAAAGAGGTATTTGGTACCAGTACGAGTAAAGTCCTCAATGACTGGCAGCACATTTCTGCATCTGTGTACACATTGTTTCAAATGGCTGCACTGTTTCCTAAAGGAATTTTTTTCCAGGGGGAAATTTTTATCTGTCACATGCATTTTTCACTCATTGTTAGTTTCTGCTTCTGTGGGTTACATGCTAACTGTGGCAAAGATAGCCATTATAAATGTGAAAAATCATGCAGAGCTTTTAAAAGACTTGAGAAACATTAGTGGTATATAGTGATATTTTTCAGAAATGCACTCTCTTTTCACTAAACATGCCAGTTCCATGTACAGTTAGTTTGCTAACTCATGGTTCTTGGAGCATCACCATTAAAACACCTAAAAGTATCTATCTACAGATGAAAGATTCCAGGAAGCAGCAAAAGACATGTAAGCCCCTTAGGAAATCACTGACAATGCACAGTTACCAGAAGAAGCCTTCTAGAGAGCCATTTGTAGCTCTCCCCTGGGAAACAAATGGGCATATGGCACATACAAACTCAGATCTGCCCCATATCTTTCCCAAGAGGATGGAACAGGAAGTCAACTGAGCAAGGGCTAGTCTTTGAGAAGATACTGGAGATACTTCTCTTGTTACCCCTTTTACCCTGTGATACAGAAGCCCCAGACCTCCTCCATCTCTCCTCTCCAATTGCAGCATCTCCTCCAGCTCCTGGGGCAGATGTACACACAGCTCTCCTGCTCCGTGGGTCAAGATTTTGGTTACATGGCTGGTCCACACGAGCAGGCAGCAGCTCAGATGCTTGCCAGAGTTTTCAATGAGAGACACTGGGGCTGCAGCACCTTTTCAGTGGTCATCTGTTCCATCAGATGGGCTACAGCTGGAACCTGTCCAGGTCACCCCTGAATCACAGTTCAATGTGGCAGTAAACAGGGTGCTACTCTGCGAGGGTGCCAGGGAAGGCCGTCAAAAGAGGCGAGATAACGTCAAATGGGAGCTCTATGGACCACTCACCTG
>JAOXNO010000024.1:72010945-72026579 GCA_028565335.1 Limnodromus scolopaceus
CTCTGCGAGGGTGCCAGGGAAGGCCGTCAAAAGAGGCGAGATAACGTCAAATGGGAGCTCTATGGACCACTCACCTGGATTTTGTTTCCTGAATTTCTCCCACAGCGTCTCTGTCCCCAAAGCAGGATTTCAGAGTCTCTCCCTAATTTTTTTCCCTGACAAAACTTTAGCACAATATATATGCTTGTGCCAACTTAAAGCAGCTGGTTCTTTTATTTTAATATCTATACACACATTTTAGAGTACTCAAAATGGTGTGAGAATGTGGTTTCAGTGCCATAGGGAAATCTCTGCTCCGTTGGAGTCACTTAGACGTCTACAATAGGTCTCAGAGACACAGGATCTGATCTCAAGGGAGGGTCCTCTCTGCTGAAGCTTAGTGCTCACCCACATGCTTTAATTCATGATCTTGATGCTGCACAGTGTATGAAGGTTATTATAACGCTTTGAATTCCATTATATCTTCCTAGAAATTTGGCCAGACCAACTGACACGTTACTTAGATTGCCTTCTTTGCCTCTCCAGGTGCTTAGTAGTATCTTATAAAGAAGTTTCTACCCCTGTTTAAGCATTACATGACACCTGGAAAGGAGGAAAAGGTATATCCACTCTTTCATATTGAGAAGGATAAGGAACCTTAAAGGTAATTGAAGTAAATTATTACATATTTTTGAAGTTCTGAATGTTTAAAGCAGTAAAAACAAGAAGAAAACAAGGCTTTTCTACCCAGGAATTGGTCTGGCAACAAAGACCCAGAGCAATTAGATTATTAAAAAAAAAAGAAAACAAGCCACCATAATGAAAAATAGAGAGAGAACATTGGGCTACTCACTTTTTACTTTTTTAATAGCCCTTTATAGTATCTTTTTTCCCTTCAATATCCATATATACAACAGACTAGTTCTAATGAACACCAGTTTGTTTGGCCGTGCTAGTTAACAAAAACATATTTGCCAAGAACTCCACCAATTTCCTATAAAGATGAGAGGGCCATACAAGGTGCTGACCTCATTTATAAAGTTCTTATAATGATTTAGATTCCATTTACCCTGGAGATTATTGTCTCTTACCCTTTTACTGTGACAATCCAAGTTAACAGATTCTCCCAGGGTTTAAACACCTGGAACAAGTGACTTGTTCCTTCTACATGGGTTTCAATTCTAATGTTTCACTTGGCCCTTTGACCAAAACAAGAGTCTAGCTGTGTTTCTTAAGGTGTAATGTTGTCCTTAGCTATAACATGGTGCAAAATTTTAAAGTGGAAAGTTAATTCAGAAGGTTGTTTTGGTTTGATTACCTTCTCCATGTTCAAATCAAGAGATCATTTGGAGAGCAAGGTCAGTCTGAATGCAGATCCCTGAGACAACCTTTAAGGTCAATCCTTTATTAAGGATTAACAGTTATCAACATTGCTATGTATTTCATATTCATGAAGACTTTTAATAAAGTGATGCTGCAACTGAAAGATATACGTATAATATAAATTTAAAATATATAAACGTATAATATAAATTTAAAATACATCTTTCAAAATATTAAAGGAATTTCAACCACTTAATTTAATCATCTTTTGCATATTACTTGGAAACTTTTCTACAGCTCTGGCACCTATGAAACAAATGCATGTTATAAATCTGTGAATAAAAATTGTAAATATGAAAGACCAACTACTGACTCTACAGAAGTGTTAATATGAATAAATGTTATTGACATCAATGAAGAAGCTCTGCATTCATGTTGAGACCTGAGATCAGGATTCAATTATGCAATAATCAATTACTGATGGTTTTTGGTTGGTGCAGACATTTTCAAAGGACATAACTTTTTTAACTGTTTTATGCTTCCAAAATAGCATCATATTTTAAAGCAATAATTTGAAATGTTTAATTTTATTGTAGTGGCTCTACAGAGAAGATTATTATTATGGGGTTTACCATAAAGACTTTGTACAGGGAGGAATCTTGTAAGATGGATCATGTGACCAAATTTTGGGGCTAACTTTTGTCGCCTTTTCTCACAAGAGCTGTTCAAAAAGCAGTAGACAGGAGAATTGTGATCTGGATTGGGAGGGATTGCTTAGACATACACAGGCCAAGAACTCTCCCAAGACAATTCATGGTGGAAAGAGCATCTGTAACATTCCAGCTAAACCATAAAACAGCTGTGAAGGGAAGATTCATGTGCCAGAATCTTTCTATGATCCTCTACATGAAAAACTTTATCAATGCCAGGACAATGGCTAGCATTAGGTCAGGTTGTAAACCCGTTGATGTCCCCATGAAATCTGTAAGCCATCGTTGATTAATTCGGTTCTTTTAGCAGAAAATGCATCTTACATTGTTTCCTTTCTGTTTCATTATTCATACAGCTGAGGTCTTGGATAGACAAGCACCAAATGCTGCTGCTGAGGAAAAACAAATATTTCAGAGTAGTTGACTTCACCCAGTGAAAGCCATTTGGATTAGATGGGACTATAAGAGAAACAGAGCTCTTTCAGGCTTCCTTCCTCTTCCTGCCAAAGTACAGTGATCTCTAACCTACCAAAATTCAAAGGTATCTGCTGTACTGTGTAGGCCAATGCATACATCCTTCTGTTCAGTTTTTCTAATTTTAAGTATTAAAAGTGCATAAACAGATAATCTGCTGTTGATCCTCGCTCCTGGGCTTCACTCTGACACAAAACAGCACAGCTGCAGAAGCTTTATATTTCCTTCAAAAAAAAAAAAAAAAAGGATGCAATATTTCCTTCATTGAGCCTTTGGAGCAAAAATTTGGTGTAACATAAGGTAATGATGGTTTGTGCCATATGACTGAGTCTCCACAGTCAGAAAGCCTACACAAACTGTTTTCCTTTAGTACCAAATTTGATAACTTTATTTGAGCTCAAAGCAGTTTCAGTTTACCTGATGCTCCCATTCTGTTTTGTGCCTGCTAATGACTGATAAGCAAGTAGGTACAATTCTCTTTTGATGTTGGAGATACAAAGAACATACCTTCCTTTTTCTTCTTAATCAAGTCTCTCTCCTCTTCTTAAGGGAGAATCTTTGTATTTTTTCCCAGTTGTTTCTGGAGATAGCAGGAAGGTAAACAGGCTATAAGCACACAGTGGTAGTTAGTATTTAGGTTTTTAATGTTTTTCTTTTCCATTAGGGAAGAAATTAATGACTGAGTCAGATAGTTCTTTTACATTCCTCTATTGCATCCTGGATATAAACATCATATATAAAATCTCAATTCCTAAACACTATACAGCCAGTATGGAACCGCAGTGTTTCATTTGTCTGTAGTGCTATGCCTTTTAACAATACATGTACTTTTCACAGCAAGTGTACTCCTGGATGTGCTGCTTTCTTTAGTTTTCACTTAGACGCACAGAAATACTCCTCCCTGTGTTTCTGGTGCTTCCTTGTGCACTTTTTTAGCAATTCTGTTACTCTGCAGACAAACACTCTTGTCATCTGACACTCAGTTCCCCAACTGTGCATTCAGATGACTGATAACTCCCGCTATTTACCTCAATCCTAACCAATTTTCCAGAAAAAAATGTGCTTTGTGGAGTGACTCCTACTGTTCCAGCTGTCCATTCCGCACAGGAGCTTAACAGCTTTTGCAGTTATCTTGAAAGATGGACAGTTATCACAACCTGCAGATTTTTCTAAAGTTTCACCTAATCTGCTGTACAGGAAATATGCCTCTTGAAAAAGAACTTAGAAAAGAGAAATTTTTAGAAAAAAAGAAAGATTTTAGATTACTTTTCCTCCATGTGATACCGCTGTTATAAAATAGTTTTCACAGGGTTACTTCTCCAGTTGAAGAGAGTCTGAACACTTTCTAACTGCAGTGATTTTCCGAATGGGATCAGGCCATCCTGCATCGAACTCTACTGAAATATAACCAAATGCCCAACTAGATTAGGCACAAGGCACCTGTAGAAAACCAGATGGTGAAAAATCCAAAATCATCAAGCCACAGTGAAATTTTTTCAAGCAAATTACCAAATAATATCCAACTGATTACATCTAAGAAGCTTTTACTAGTTTGTGATAACTGAGTAGAAATAAAGCATGGAAAGGAATGTGTTACTTTTTTTGCTATTTCCTGGAAATCTGTGCTCAAAAGCACATAGCTTTCTGTAAATAACACAATGGTTAGTTTTGTTTCAGTAGCTAAAAAAAACGTGTTAACACTGGCAAGCTTAGTTCTGTTGTACACTGTAAGAAAAAATATGTACAGTATCACTAGATATTAGTTTACAGTGGTTATTTTGTTGAGACATGACTCAGAATGACATGGCCAGTAGATGGAAAGATGACTAATGGCATACATTCAGTATGGCAATGAGACTAATGTAAACGTTTCAGATGATCTCCTCCCTGCCACAATACTATGAATTTAAAAAGAATGATTATGTCTTAGACCAGTGTAAAAATCGACTTTAGAAAAAAAAACCCACAACACTATCAACTTAATTTAATTAGGAAAAAATAATTCCTAAGTGTTTAAATGCCAGTAAATTATGAATAGTTGAATAAATGCAATGTGAATGGTTATTCCAAAAATCAAAATTTCTGTCCTGCCTTGGATGTGCGAATACAGGACAGGTTGTGTTCTCAGCTTTGGAATAACATTAAAGAATGTGTTCTTTTTTTTTCACAACTAAGCCTTCCTTTCTCTGTACTAAGCAAAATATAAAAAGCATCATTTAGTGTAGCCTGCTGCTACAGGACAACACCCTTCCACACAAGCAATTTCAGTTAAAAGACAGGGGAAAAAATTCTGTCTTTTACTGTATGACTTTATAGAATATTCTTGACCAAGTATTCCATACTAACATTATTTCCAAGGGGTTAAATGCTTGGAAATTGCTTGGACTGCTCCACAAATCTGTAAGATGAAAACAATGTTAGCCATAGATTTGGAACGTATGGAGAAGACACTGCAGGCCCCGCAGGAAAGCACCATGGCTGACAGAAGGACAGCAGGAGACCAGCATGGCTGAGTAAGGACCTCCTACTCAAACTGAAACTGGACTGCATCAAAAGCAGCTGGGCAGAAGGTCAGGGGTGGTGATTCTGCCCCTCTACTCCACTCTGGTGAGACCCCACCTGTCACACGGCGTCCTGCTCCAGAGCCCTCAGCACAAAAAAAGACATGGGCCTGCTGGAGTGGATCCAGGGGAGGGCCACAAGAATGATCAGAGGAATGGAACACCTCTGCCATGAATACAGGTCAAAAGAGTTGGATTTGCTCAGCCTGGAGAAGAGAAGACTCCGGGGAAACATTATTGTGGCCTTTCAGTACTTAAAAATACCTTTTAAGGAAGATGTGGACAAAATTTTTAGCAGGGTCTGTTGTGCAGGACAATGCATAATGGTTTAAATTAAAAGAAAGTAGATTTAAACTCAATATAAGGAAGAAATTTTTTACAATGAGCGTGGTGAAAGACTGGAACAGGTTGTCCAGCGAGGTGGTAGATGCGCTATCCCTGGAAACATTCAAGGTCAGGTTGGACAGGGCCTGAGCCACCTGATCTAGTTGAAGATGTCCCTGCTTATTGCAGGAGAGTTGGACTAGATCACCTTTAAAGCTCCCGTGTTTCCCACACTATTCTGTGATTCTATAATTGTATGAATAGAAGAGCTCCAAGTTTTTTAGAGAGAGGAAATTACTTGTATTGGGCCTGATGAAAGGACTGTGCTTGAAAGCTCAAGAGGTGGTTGAAAGCAATATATTATTTCTCCTTACAGACTGTGGGACTTAACGATAATTATTCAATAATATAGCTAAACAAAGCTTCAGGAGTTGAAAAGTTTGATCCATGACTGTAAAGAAGAAATACTGCAAAATTAGTAAATAGAAACCATTAGTGTAGATTCTCCATTGTGTTCTTTTACTCTGAATTTGCTAATAACCAAAGAAATACGTGTTTTTCACAGAGCTGAAAACTGTTTACTTAAATAGGTAATGTTGCTGCTTAACAAAAATCTTATATTACACTACAAAATACAATATATTTCAATGTACAAAGTCATGAAAAAAAATCTTGTCTTGTTTTCCTTCTGTCTTGCTATACAGCCTTTTAGATAGTCCAAGAAAATTCTCTGTTCCCTTTTCCCTATAAAAATATTTTCTCCTGATTTCTGCGGAAGACCAGACTTTGCTGATAAAGCTAGTGGGACTCTTTTCTTTTATGAAACTGTACGATCCTGATCCAAACCTTAATTCATATACTGATAGGCATGTGGGAAAACTGCAACTTATATGTAGCCTTTCCAATAATCACCCTCTTCAACTTTCCTTACTACTTCTGTCTATGAGCTTTCCAGATGACATTATAGCTATTCTTTTCTTTGCTAATAAATCAAAAAAGTCTGCACTTTTTCAGTACCCAGCAGATTGGAAATGATGCCAGGACCACAGCATTGCAAGAAACCATGACAGTTGCAGTAACAGAAATGTAGTGGACCTGCAATTTGATTCATTTCATGGCTGCTTCACCACTAAACATGGTTAAAGAATTTTGCCAAAGGAGATTTATTCTCTTGTTTAATCTCTAGTCATAACTCCTTAGCTCGTTCAGTAGAACATAATCAAAAGTTTGAATGTTGGAAGAGACAACAAAAATACCATAGTCAATTAAACTAATAGTGTATTAAGTCTAGAATCATTATCTTCAAAATATAATAGCAAGAAAATTAATAACACTGTTCTGGCACATTCCTTTGGATGATTTTTTATTGTTGCTAAATGCATGGTATCTTCAGTATTCATTCACACTTTTGAATACTTACTTAACCATTCCACTTTTGAACAAATGACATAACTCTTACTTGAAACAGTAGGTTGCTTGTCATGTATATTTGATCACATTCAGGGACCCAAAGGATTGCTGCAGTAATAGAAGAAGGTATGCCTTTATCCACCAAAGCACAGGCTTTATACTGACAATATATTTTTAAAATATTTAACTTTTTTTTTTTACTGACTGAATTGGTATGTTAGTCCTATAATACCAGTTCCACTGAGAATTAAAAAGGTGAGACTCAGCACATTAGAAATAAATCTGAAAAAAGCCATTCCATTACTATGTTTATTTATGGTCTAAATATACTTTGCATTTACAATTTTGTTAAAAGTTCTCATTCTTAAAATGTGACAGGTTTTAAAAAGTACAGCTCTTTTAACCTCTAGCTATTCTTTGACTTCAGTGACTCAGAACAACAGGACATTTAGATCAGTGACTGTAGATAAATCCTAGAATAAAGAGATAACATGCCATTATTGAAGACAATACTGACATTGGGACTGATTTTGAGACAAGGTCTCACTCCAAATCAGGGATGCATGGATATTAGTGGCATGAGCTTATATACTCCACAGCATATATTCCAATACTTTGAAGTACATATTGACTCAGATGTCATCCTACTTGTTTCAAAATGACATAACAGAAAAAGAAATACTGATCATAGTCAAAGAACATTAGCCTCCATATTTTACTGACAAATTTCATGATAGAGTACATATCTTGGTGCTAAAATCATACTCAGGATATTTAAGCATTGACTCTTGATGCATTTTGTAAGAGAAAATAATAATACTTTATAACAAGGTGGCAAGCAGAAAATAATCATGCTCCACTTTTAAATTAGTTGTTGCAGAAAATCCTGTTTAACAAAGTTCAAACTCTTGTTGTTTTTTTTTTACATTTCCTATTTCTCTCCAGTTACAACAACACTTGTTCAAATTATTTCCTTCATCTGTGATCTGTTACTGATTTATAGCCTTTTTTTTTTTTTCTGAAGAAATGGTAGCTGTGAATGAGGCTGTAGAAAGCAAAAATAGGGTTACTAGAGCTGGACAAAATTTCAGATTCAACCAAGATGCATTCTCTGGTTGACCAAAAACATTGCCAAGTACTTGCTGAATTGGGAGGGGGGGGCGGGGGGAAGGGGAGGAGGAAGGAAGTGAGCCAAATAAAGCTAATATAAAAAGTTGAAAATGTTAAATATTTCACTTCAGCATTTTCCCAAAGAAATAATTTCCATTTTCCCTGTTTTTAAATAGTTCTATCTTTCAACATTTGCTGAACTTCCACTATAAGTCAAAAAAAACCTAATCTGAAGCAACATTTTTCATTTTGAAATGCACCAAAGTGCTTTTTTTCTGAATTTTGCATTTCACCAATGACAATGAAAAAACTTTCACTTCAGAGTGACTCAAGGCTTATTTATTTCTTTTTATTATTTTGGTCATTGAGTCAAGGATGGCTTTGCACAACTCTGACAGTTTATTTTTTCAAAGTATTTTTTTGTTTGCACTTAGCAAAAAAATCTATTTATCTGTGCAACACTTAAAAAATATTATATTTCTGGACAAGGACTTTTGCTTACAAGAAAACAAGATAATAGCTCATGTGGTTTTGCATTGTATTCTGTCTAATACATTTATGCTGGCATTGATGTGAGGAACTAGCTCATCTTCACCATCTTCTTCTGGAGCTGGCACTCCAGTGGGAGCTAATACTCCAGTTTTAAAACGAAAACTGTATATGAAAAGACATTGATGCCTCTTTAGTGTGATTATGATAGTGATGTCATGATTTGAGAGACACCACACTCCTTGGAGTTAGTCTGTTATACTGGCTTCTAATGGATGCAACTGCTGATGGAGGAAAAGTATTAGTGATCGATGCGTGCATGTTCATGTTTGCATTTTCTCCCTATAGTCCCCGCTGCTAACTGTTCAATAGCAACAAAGTCACAGAGGTCTCCTGTTGTTGCCATCAGCAGCATTTTGTCTAGGAAATCATGCAGGAAAAACAAAGAAGTAACCATAAGAAACGTTGCCCAGGTTTTGCTCTCCTTCCACAGGCTTCCAAAACAATTTTTAGTTCAGGCAAGTAATAATGGAAAAGAAAAACTTTCAGTTGTTTGAGCTGATCTGAAACTAAATAAATGCTAGCATCAAAATGCTCATGGAGACAGTCATATCCATGATAAGACAGAGAAAAAATTTGATCAGATAACAACCTCAAAATGGGAATTCACAGTAAAAGTGCTAACATTATTAGACTGCAATAGTCAATGAAAAATTACTTTTTTAACTTAAGTTAAATGAAAAAACATACTAATCTGTATGGACTGATTTTCAGTAGAAAAGTGTAAAAAATTTTTTGCTGATAGAGAAAAACTGGGTGCAATTTACACTTCATGTTGCCAGCTTTGAGATTTTAGTACAAATCCTGTGATATTTGGTATTGGTCTGAAATGCTTTCTTGACATTTAAACCAATCGCGAGATTTCTGGGGAATTAGCTTACAGTTTTTGAGCACCTGTAGATTGCAGTACTAGTTTATTAGTTTGTCCTTGGCATCAGAACAGCACAGTCACTTCCCTTTGCACAAAACTCTTCATAAATCTTCCATATGCTATTCTAAACTAAGACCCTAGCATTCCAGCGTCACTCACCCATACATAATTTACTTTACTCCACATGCTCTCAGAACCAAGGTTTCACCTGTTTTTACTCATATAAGAAGGAGACTGTCATTTAGCTTTAGTTGCAGCCAATGACGGCTTTCAAATTTACTGTAGTCCTGCAACATATGGGTGGTATTTAATTCAGAAAGAGTATTTCCAGTCCTCACTTGCCCTTCAAATGTGAAACAGTGGGGATGGATGGAAGCCTTTGAATGAATAAGTCATTTGACAAATGTTCTGCTTATTTCTGTCTGAGGATTTTTTATAAGCAGTTGGCAATTTTCTCATAGGCATTAGTCATTCAAAATTGTTGAGTATTTTGTGCAAATACTCTGTGGTCTGTCGATTGTACTCCAGCAGATCCTTCCAAATACATGAAATCTGAACCACTCCAGATATTTCTGACCAGAGACAGAGCGCACACAACGTTACTTTTGCTTATCTGCTTTTGACCACGGCTTTCGGAACCCAGATTTCCCTCCACAGAGGTGCTTTAACAAAACCAAAATTAGTTTTCCATTAATATCTCCTAAGATTCAACATTTCCGCAAAAGCTATGATCAATAAACTCATTCACTAGAATATCCAGACATTAAGCACAGAAGAAGGAAAAGCAGGAGGAGTAAACTGATGTGAGCATACGGACTTCTTTTGCAGATAAGGAGTCCTGATTCAGCAGATCTTCTGGAGAAAGCTTAAACTGTCAGTGCTTGATTCATCCCATGGAGCCCTTTCAGCATATTTAAATGCTTAAAGAAAAATTTATGATATTTTGAAGTTCTAACGTACATGGAAGTATGTCACACCCCACAGTAAAACTAAAGCCAACATGGTAGAATTAAAAGAATGATACTATACCATCTCTGAACTGCAATTATTTTTTCTGATTTTTGTTAAGATATTACCCTATTGCATGGAAGAATTAATCCCACCTAGATTTAGATAACTACAAGTTGTCATCTCAACTAAGTTCATAATCTTCTGTGTAGTCAGTGGATAGAACTCAGGCAACACATTCCCTGGGGGAGCCTAGTTGTATTTGACCAGGAAGACAGCTTACACGACTAACTTCTACTCCTGACCCAACAGATGGTGAAAGCAGATTGTGAAACTTAGGAGAGATGGATCCAAACAATCATGGACAATTTTCTTATGTTCTTATGTAATAAACTGCTGTTGGGCATCAAAATCCACAAACAACTAGACTATGTGCTATGATACTTTGAAACAATCTGCACAGAAAACACGCTAGTGACTCTACACAGAAATTATGAAAGTGAATGAAGATTCATGAGAACTGTAGTCAATATATTTTATAATCTCAAATTGATCAGAATTCATGTATAAAAAAAAGGGCTCACGTGCCTCAAATGTGTTTCATATGTTGGGAATTTAGCCTTCCTCACACATAGTTTTTGTTCAAGTTCACAGATTTTTCCAAACAGAATAAATATGACTTTGATGTCAGGCAAAATCTTCTTAGTTTTTCTTTTTAATGTGAAGGGCTCCTCAAAAACAAACAGCTTGACCAACTGAAGAGTGTATTACCTTGAGTCACTTGAATGACCAGTACAAAGTAATAACATAATATGCCATTTTAGTTTTTATATCAAAAGAAATCAGACTCCAAAGAGTACTTCCAAGAAAACAAAGAGGCAGACCAAGTCTCGAGAAGACTGAGTTTCATTTCTGTTTCTATCCAATGTTTAATGAGTGACGTTGGAAAAGTCACTATATCTCTGGTTTCTTGTTGAACACTTAGATCATAAGCTCTTTGGGATAGGATCTGTTTTGCCCTGATGATTGCATAATGCCTAGAAGAAAGAGATGTCTAGAGAAACAGAGGTTAATAATAACTAAAGAAAGATCTATTTATTGTACAAAACAGAAGTAGGCTACTAAGTGTTGTTCAGCTTCTAATTACAAAAAGAAATATAAATGACAATTCTGTTAACCTCACACATATGACATAAACCAAGAAAATTAGCTAAGTGTTTTTTTAACCTCCTCCAGAAGTGGAAGTGAAATTGATGACATGGATGTACAGGTGAACATATGTGCATGACATCCACTGATGTCTTCTCTCTCTACTAAATTGCCTCTTTTACTTGCTAAGAAATTTTCTTAGTTTTTATTAATGCAGCAATTATTATTCCCTCATTGAAAGGAACAGAAGAGATCAGGTTGCCTGATTCATACCCTAAGACAACTGAAAAGGTTGGTGAACAGATTCACCACCTGTGTGGCCACTGAACCACACAGTAACAACAAATCCAACAATAAGACTAGAAAGTGTAAATACCTTGTACATCAAGTAATTAAACTGCATGGCAGATCAGGACTGTTGCCTAAAGCATAGTTGCTAATGCGTTGTCCAGTTAAGTTTCAAACATTCCTCATAAATGTGTGTACTGTGCACAAAATTTCCCTGTATTGTAGTATTCCTGCAGGGACTGGCCAAAAATCCAAACATCCTGCCTTAGTGTCTGTACCACCTAGGAAGAAATTTATGAAATGTTTTGGTCCTGCTGCTTTCCGGTTGTTTGGGCATCAGGGAAATATGAAACTAAGTCAGTTGGATGCTGTAAGTCTTCTTTTCCTGTTGACTCTGGCACAAAAGTATGTATTTTGGGGCTGGAAAACTGAGATGTTCTCCCTGCACACCCAAGTGGGTTAAATTTCATAACAGAGGATCAGCCAGTAGGGAAAAAAAGTATTCCTTCACTGAAAATGTTGGATGAATTTTACAGTGAGTGGGATGATATGGAATGGTCTCATCGTTCTGTTATTCTGTGAATCCATGAAGGACAAAAAGGAAGTAAGAATAGCCATGTTTACATGGAGTCTCCAGACAAGGATTTGTGTTTGATCATGCGGGCAAAATAAAAATTGTATATATCTAAAGAATATATAATCTGAGCTTTTTCCTCTGACTAATACATTTCATTAGCCTGTGGTGTTTCTGCAACTTGCCTGCTTTCAAATATAACTGAATAAGAAATTTTAATTACAACATGATAGAATAAAATATTATATATACTACATAATACAATACAATATTTTTTAATTTGTGGAACACATACTACTCCTACTATTAGTCACCAGCACATGTCCAGAAGTTGTCATTGACACCAGTAGTATTACTTACCATTATAGATGATAGAGATACTTGGAAAATACTATTAAGTAATGTAATATATATATTAAGAAAATGGCAGTTTAGAAATTATATTAATTCAGGTACTAAACAGGTGCCATTCAGAAATTATTAAAAGTGGGAAATGTTCAGTTAGAGGCTGGTGCCCAGATAAGGAAGGGTCCAGATGGGAGGGGCAATATTTGGCAATATTTTTTCCTTATAAATTAAATGAAAAATGGAGGAATGCCTGACAAGTGGTTCATTCCAGAGCAAAGATATGGGTCAGAAAATGTCTTGTATGCATGCCAGAGCAATACTGCTAGGTGTTTAAAACCAGCCAGGCTATCGTCAATGTTCTTAAGAGGAAACCCCTGCAGGGATTACAAGTCTAGTATAACACGGTGACCACCCCTTTATGTGCAGCCTCCTCCTGGTTTGCAGCCCTGGAGCAGCTCTCTGTTGGTCAGCAGTGTGTGGTATATCAGTCTGGAGAGATCTTTACTCAAGAATTAAATGGAAGGAGTTGGAAAGAGCTGGCTCCAAGAGGAAAGCTGGCCTTACCCTCTTGGGGCTCTGCCAGTGGCCTCATAGCTTCAACACCCATTCATGACCACAGTGAAGTCTGTGTGCAACAGCATACTTTAGGAAAGAAATTCTGCAGCCACTTATATCCTCTGTACCAATTCCATCCTTTCCTTAGTCCATATGAAAGATTATATCATCCTCATCTTCCTCACTTTGTTCTTCCCTTCATAACAGAGGCACCTCGGCTACTATAGCAGTGTTCCTCTCATCAGAGACCTTTGCCTTTCCCTATGGCCCTCTTGGCTTACACTCGTACCTTTCAGCATCCCATTTGGAGAATTGTTCAGTTGAATGACCAGTCAGTTCTCTGCTGGACTCACACTTTTGTTCAAGCATGCATATAACCTGCAGCCACAGTTACATGTAAGGTGGCTCTGATTTTCATGAGGAAGATCTTTGCCAAAGTCTGGCTCTTCCAATGGGCCTTTTGAGCAGACACAGAAACACAACATTCCAATGAATGTCATGGGAAAGAAATCCTCACTTCTATCCTACTTCTGTATTTCCAAGAAAGAAGAGTTACAAATTTAAAACAAAAAGGAAGAAAAAAAAAAAACCAATCATCAAACCCAAAGGAAAAAAAACCAAAAAAACTAACACTCTAACAGTGAAATGCTCCTTTAAGAACACTGGGATATTTAAAAGGACAAAGAGTTTCTCATTATTTTGCTTGCAACCATGAGTGTTTGTTCCATATTTTTTATGGCACAGGACTAAGATTCATGCAATATATTATTTCTCATGGACTGGAAAAGATGTTGCATTTCTTTAGTCTTTATTCAGAGACTGTACAGTTCAATTAGTTGTATAAATCATCCCTTGGCTGATGATTAGTCTGCCTCACAACATAATAAATATTTTTAAACTATGTAGATTTAAATAGTTAATTCATATGTAGCTGACTTATTTGGTGTAAAATTACTTCTGGGGCATAATTTATTCAAATCTGTATGAATATATGGTTCTGGTAAGGCAGAACAAAGATATAATGCATAGTTTCCTGGAGCAAACGTCAGAGCCTGTGAAGACTCAAAGCCACACAAAACAATTAAGACATTGGAAGTTTTCGCATAAAGTATTTTTATTTCAATTGCCTTGCTCAAGATCATGAAATAATAGAATGGTTTGGGTTGGGAAGGGACCTTAAAGATCGTCTATTTCCAACCCCGCTGCCATGGACAGGGACACCTTCCACTAGACCAGGTTGCTCAGAGCTTCATCCACTCTGGTCTTGAATGTTTCCAGATACTATACTGAACTAGTTTCCACTATTCGTAGATTGTACTGTAAAAATATAAAGCACTGAGACAAAATTACTAGTGAATTAATGAAAATGTATTCAATTGTTTATTGTACATAAATTCTGGATTTGGCTCTCAATGTGTGTTTAAAAATACATCTCTTCAGTGGGTAGGAGACAGAATGCTTAACTAACGAAGCAAGAAAAATGTTAAGACAAGCACGCTAGTAGTTGAACTGTCAACTATCATTTGCAGAAGAATCTTTCACAGCATGATATAGGTCAATATTTAAAGAAACAGTTCTTGAAGTTGGCCACTTTTAGTAGCCTAGACATATACATTTATGAGATTAACATAAGGTTAGTACGTTATTAAAAACCGGATTTTTTTTTTAGCATGTTTCTGTGAGATATTGAGTGTGAGAGACAGAGACACATGCTCAGGGTTCCTTACAGCTCAGCTGAGCCGAGTTCTCTCCTCATGTCACAACCAGCTCATTACAATGGCTAAGAGGGAAAAGTTAAAAGAAAAGTCTTTTTTCTCCTCCGATAAATCTATGCCTGATATTTCTTCACTTTTAGAAACATTGACTTGCCAGTGAGACAGCCACACAGTGTTAGCATTGGCACATACTATGTTTTCAGGTATAGGTGTTGAGATCCTCTTTATTTCAAATAAATCTGTGGAAAGTTTGGTCTAGTGTATTACCACTAGAGAGGCTACATTAGGCAGAACTCTAAATGATGGAGGGGAGAGGAGGGGGTTGGTGTCTCTAGTGCAGTGTCCCTGTACATACGTTGTACTTTCATCACTCTGGGATACTTTTGCAATTCTATCTACCAAACTTGGTTTGGGATTAAAGCACTTCTAACAAAAAGGAACAGAACTGAACTGCACAGTGGAGAGAAGGGTCCTTGAGGAACAACAGCTCAGCATCTCTGAGCCCAGGCGGGTGGTGGGGTGCACCTACCACAGAAGCTTATGGGAACTGGACAAGCAACCAATCAAGCAAAAACCGAAGGGTATCAAGAGGATCTGAGCTCTCAAAAATGAGGACAATGTCAAAGGGAAGTCAAGTTTATGAAAATGAGAACAAACTCTAGTGGGGCTTAGAGACAAGTGGGGGGAGTCTGAACCTTTAGACTAATTGCTACCTTTAGAAGTCAACATTGCCTCCAGTTTAGGCC
>JAOXNO010000024.1:72029312-72141960 GCA_028565335.1 Limnodromus scolopaceus
CTCTCCAGCCTGTCCAGGTCTCGCTGGATGGCAGCACAGCCCTCCGGGGTGTCAGCCACCCCTCCCAGTTTGGTATCGTCAGCAAACTTGCTGAGGATACGCTCTGTCCCCTCGTCCAGGTCACTGATGAATACGTTGAACAGGACTGGACCAAGTATTGACCCCTGGGGGACACCACTGGTTACAGGCCTCCAGCTTGAACCTGCTCCATTAATCATTACCCTTTGGGTCCTTTTTACCCCATTAAAGGACATTGTATTGGGGCCCATTCTCTGTGTCTGGCTGTGTGGGGACTGACCCACGTCCATGCTCCCACTTTGCAAGACAGGGTGGCCACATCCAGATTATTTCCTAGGAATGGTCCATGCTCTGTGCTGAACTCTCCCTAGGACATGTCTGGAAGAGTGCCAGTTGGCTTAGGCCAAAATTGTGCTAGTAATTAGATAGCATAAAGATTGGCTGAATTTATTAACATAGACATAGACCACAAATCCTGGCATCCAGCTGGATCTTGTCCTTACCGAAAAGGTGTCAATTTCTCACTAAATACACACTGAAGGCACACTTCTTCTGTTAGTGGTTGCATCAATATTGCTAAGATACATGTGACATTCACTGGAACTGCACCCAGAAATTAAAACTCACTTCTGTAAATGGAAGCCTTCCACTTTTGGCAAGTAGTACTTCCCCTGACCTGAGCTGTGCAGGTGGCTTTTCCCCATCAAGCGCAGTGGGTAACACTTGGTATCAGTAGCAGTTACACATGTAGCAAGGGTAGGAAATACATCATACATCTGCAATACACTGTGCACAAAAAGTGTTTTCACTGAGGGATTATATGCTGAAAAATAAGTAGTATGCAAAAAAAACACAGTGTAGATGGATTTGATGGGGATACTTTGAGACCAAAAGTTTCAGAAACTACAGGACCAGCAGGAAAAAAAAAATTCTACTTGAAACTTTGTCAGGTACAGTTTTCAAGACATAAAGACAATCACTTTCAACTCAAAGAAAATCTCCAGTTATCTAGCTAGATTAGGATTTGCACCCTTCATGAAGACTATATGAATCTCTTCAGTGTTGAAATTGCTAAGAGAACCAATTTTCTCATGTCCTTTTTGAGATGTCTCTCAGTATATCAAAAAAACAGCTTTTCTGAACTTCCACCTCTGTTCCTGACTGGGAAATGAAAATGCAGACAAACATACATTAATGAAAAAAGAAAAAAGTTGCTTAAAATAAGCTGGATTCTGATAAAATTTTAACTTGAGTTGAAGCTAATTTGGTGCTGTTTCAGATCAGTTCTTACATTATCTGAATACTTCGCCAATAGTAAATGATGTAATGTATCTGGTGGATTACTGCAGACTATCATGTCACCCTTATAGACTCAGACAAAAATATACTTATGTTCTGGATATTTCTAAATTACTTTCCATTTTGGAAAATGACTCTTAGTTCAGCACTTTAAGGGCTGCAAGAAAACACCCTTGATAAGAGCAAAACATTTAAATGAAATAAAAACTACATTCAGATTTAGCAGTCTTCCCATTGGACAGTCCATTCGATTTTTAGGAACAGTAAGAGAAAACTTTATGCAAAAAGGCTGTGCATGTTAAAATGTGTTTCACAGGGCTTAGTACAGCTTTTTCCCAGCCTACACATTGGGTTCCTGGGCTATTCCTTCTGAGCTCCATTGGTATGGCACATTGCAGCTCTGGGATTTGTTTTTCCTAAATTAATTGGAAAGATGAGAACACTTTTACAGGTTGCAAAAGAGAAAACCAGAAATTACTGGGTGGCTGAGGAGGAGAGAGGGAAAAGTAAGGAATTTATCAGGTTGATCTTTAGACTTCCGCTTCAGGATAAAACTACTCCCTACTTGTCTCTACATATTAAGAAGCCTGCAGAGAATAACTTTTCATATAAACTCTATATTTTTGTTATCCAATATTAACCAAGATTAATCCCACTTTATATTTGGAATGAAGATATACATACATGTATATGTTTGTGCAGGCTCATGAACAGATATATTTGCATATGCATCTTCTTGTGTTTTCTTTAGCTCCTTGGGTTTGTTTCTTTCTTTCACAGGTGCCATTTTGCACAGCAACACTATTTCCCTTTTTCCATTAGTGAAGAACTCATGTGTTTGCTGCTAGGAGCTCAACATTTGCAGAAAATTATTACAGATATAGGCATAGTTTTCCTCATATATAGACTAAGCAACTGTGATACATGTTGAACAATTTTTGTCATTGAAGAAAAAAAGATGCCAATATTACAACCTGTTGTTCTGATATATCTGCTTGTCAATTAGTCTGCATATTTTCTTTCCCTGGTGTATGTAAACTACGGGCTGGAGCCTTTCCTGACACATTCAGAGGCGAAAGTGGGAGCAAATGCCTTGCAGCAGTCATACCACAGGTGCTCTCTACTCCCTACATCCTCCCTGGAAGACTGACCAGTGTATTCTTATCTCCCATTCTGCTGTAAAACGCTCTAATCACAAGGACAAACCAGCAGATATGAGGCCTTTAGCAGCCAGACAGCAAAGAGAAATGGAGCAGGAGACACCATAACTATGTTCATGTTTCTGAATTTAATCCACATCTCTGGATTTAAATTTCCTGGATTCAGTGGTTTGTTTTTTTTATTTCTTCTTTTTACTAAAGGTCAAAATATTTTGTGGGAAGCAGACATTAATCATAAGCAAAATATTTATTTTCAAAAAAATATACATCTAATTAAAGGTTTTTTCAGCTCCCAGAATATACTAAATTTGTATATGCTGCTCCACCAGTCCCCATCACATGTTAGAGATCTTAAAAAAGCAACACTCCTACATGAAATTTCACAGTAAAAAAAACCAACAACCAACCCTGAAGTTTCCCTGAAAAAGCCTTTCTACCTTCATATCTCTGAGACATGTTATTTGGAATCATTTCTGCACATCCAGGGCACAGAATACTGCAATGCCATCAGCAATAGCTAAATATTACTGCAAAAGAATAGCAAACAAAATATTGAAAATATGCCAACCTTCTGTGTCAGATTGCCAAGTGGCAGTCCAGTCAGCCCGTGACTTACCTGCTGGACAGGTGTATTGTTTTCTTACATTCAGAAGTGTTTAATATAGAAGGGAGAGTAAACCCAATACACTTGCTGCCATGCATTTGAAGCACTATATCCTATAATTCACAGACTAAAGCCATTCTTTATAAAAACACCTGGAAGGGGGGCGATCTAACGTCCATGGAAGATAAAACGGTTCCCTGCACTGTAGGAAAATAATTGCATTTGTATGTTGCTTATTTTTTTCTTTGGGACAATGTAGCTATAAACTTCTACCCAGAACAAACAATAATTCTGCTTTTGTGTGAGATGTTCCAGCCACCACTTTGCACAAGAGTTAATATAATATTTATATATGGCCAAGGCAGCTGAGAGTAGTTTCTGACCACAAGGTAAATACTGTGATTTCTTTTACTCGGTTTCTACTTTACTCTCAATATTATTAGGTTCGCCAAGAAACATGTGAAGCTGAACAAGCTGAAGGGCTAGTTCACTCAGCTAATACCTTCCTCTGGTCTATAATCATTTCAGTTTGAATGTGGGCATTTTTAATATTACCTTTAGGCACCTCCAATTATCAACAGATAAACTCATATTGAACAGAGTTATTTAGTCCATTCCAAGGCCTCACATTCTGCTCATGGCCTGTAAGAGTTAAGTGGTCCGTGGGGAGGCTTCATGTAGGTGAGTCACCAACATAATGAAACTACTTTCAGGATACACTATGGAAATTTTTTCAAGGTTCTATGAAAGATGTGGTGGATCATGACTTTCCTTTTCACAGGCAATAGAGGCAAGAACTTTCCAGGTTTAGTAGAGCAGTAGGGAGGAGCACAACTGATACTTCTGCTTCTTAGTTTCCATTCAGGTCATTTCCCATACACAAGACAAGCTGGTTATGACCAAAAGCCTCTCAGTTCAATCTTGCAAGTAAGCATCTTGCCAATGTTAATCTTGCAATAACATTAAATAAAACAAAGCTGGTGATGATTCCAAATAAAAAAGAAAGTTCTGCTTCCTTTTATATGGAAAGGAATGACACTAGGCTTTCTATCAGCAGTTGAACAGAGTACTAATATAGAAATGGTTTCTCAGTTGCTTCAGGTTTATGTCAACAGACTACTCAGCCAGGCAAAATTCTTCAGTAAATATGAAAAGCCTGTGGTTCTCTGGTATAAGTAATGCCTTGCTCTTTCTGTCTCACTAGACTTTGTGTTTTTTCTGATGGTTTTAGGTAGATGTCTGTTACGCCAGTATCAAGTTTCCTTTTTTAAAATGGGTACAGCCATTAAATTATAAGCTCCAGAAGTATCTTAAGGCAGCTTCACCAAGGAGACAGCACAACCATTTCCTTTCACAGGTAAAGGTACAGTAGTTTATTTTCCAATCACTGAAAGTTTACTCCATATTTCTATTATATTAAGAAATTCAAAAGCAGAGATTATATTTTGGAAGAACATTGTATTCCTACAAAGCAGTGATAATAATAATAATAATTTGATGAGTGCTTTACAACCAGTATCTGGTTGGCCTTCACACCAGCTCTGTGGTGATGTGTACATGGCAGTGATAAAAATAACTATGGAGAGGAATTGTATATACTGCAGAAAAATAAATCCACAAAAAGGCAATTTCCTCTAATGGTGGAGGAACATGCCACATGAGGTGTCTGAACCCAACACTGGCATTATCCAACCTCCCTCTGTCAGTGAGGCCTTAGTCTCTATGTCCCTGTCAGTGGAGTCCACTGTGTGCCTAAATCTGTGCTGCTGCCTGTGCCCATAAATTAATCTCTGCAGCACTGAGCAACTAAGGACAAGGTACCACCTAAACCCCTTGGGCTTTGCAAACCAGGTGTCCCCCTCTAATCTTGCCTCTGTCGTCTAACCCACACAGAGCTCTGGGCCTCATCTGAAGAAAGGCAGAGAGTCATAAAATATATCGGTCGTAGAAGAAGGATCCTCCAGAGAGATCTGCTGTTGTTTGCAGAAACCCCCGGGGTGCTAAGTCCCGGCACAGTGTCATTCCTGTACCCTCAAGGACACAGTGATGTGTTTCAAGAAGGCCATAAATAACATCCATATGAATAGGCCCCAAGGTTAGTGTCTCCAAAAATTTGAATTGTTAACCCTCTAAGGCAAAGCTTTCTTCCCGAGGTGGGGAAAGGTGTGCATATGCAGGCACTGAATCTTTCTATTCTCATTTATTTTCATTATGGACTTTATGTGAAGAGTGGACCTTTTCAAAGAAACCTCAGAAAATGTCTCTGTGTTACCTATGAGCATCTTGTTTTTCAAAAAACATGTTTGTTTTGTGATAGGGATGTTTTCTATGCTTTAAAACTATATCTACATGCCGAGTTTCACCTCATGAAAAAAAATTAAAATCTGCTGTGACAGTTGTAATATTGCATTAAATAATGAGTATCTACTGGATCATAATAGCACATTGAAAGGAAATGGATGCACATAACATCATATCCTATCAGTTCAACTGGTGGGTATTAATAGACTTTCCTAATTATAAAAAACAATTTATTGTCGAATAGCTAATAGCTGTGCTGACCCAGACAAATTGTGGTTCTCTGAGAATGAGAGAATGAAGAATAAATGAATACTGTACCTGCACTGACTTTCCTGGAAATACCACTGAAGATCACGATATTATTGTCTCCAAATCTATGCCTCTCCCTGTAAATTCCCTGGGAAATTTCAGGTACTGTACCTAAGGAAGGGAAAAAATATGAAACCAAATAAAAAATTAAGATTCAAGCTTAGCTGAGAGCCATATCTCATCCATTTTAATTATTGTTATTGCATTTTTAATTTAATTGAAGCTGTTTCTTATGGAAGCCTTGGTACTACATCATCATTCAGCCTTCATTTATTTTCTGATCTGACAGCCCTAGATGCATTTGTGTTGATGGCTTAATTGTTTCTTTCCCTAAGCAAGTGCAAGTGGAGGAAGTTCACAGGATGCCATGGCAGGTTATCTTAAGTAAAAGACAACCTGGATTGCAATATTTTGTGATTAGGGAATAGACATATTAAAAAACATATTTTCATGGAAAAAGAAAAATAAAGTCTTATGAATACATTTGAGAAAGAAACGAAAACTGAAAGCTGAAGCAATAGTAAAGGATAATTGAAAAAAAATTGTCTCATGTTTAACCAGAAAAGGTCATTGTTTTGCCTTTTTTTTCCAAGGGTTTTGGCTTTTTATGTTTTCCCTTTATTTCCTTATTCCTTTTGCAATAACAAGTAAATCAATAAATAGAAAAAAAGAGAAATCGAGAAATAAAAATGTCAGCAGGTAAGAAGGAAGCAAAACCCCCACTTTGGAAGAGAGGAAAACCTGCAGAATGACAATCTTATAAAGGCCATTTAAGTGATGAAGGTGTTAAATGGCAGCATTTTGCACCACAGGTTAACTTTGTTTCCTTCATAATGCCCTCATTTTGTTGTGCCATCTAACGCAATTTCAATGCAAGGAGAAACAAGTCCTCCCTGTGCCTCTGCAGAGGTGACCAATTGGGTTAGGCTGGCTAAGTCAAGCTATTTTGTCCAGTCTGTGTTGAATCAGAGGTTCATAAACTATGACCTTTTTTTCATTAGTAGACATATATATATATATTTTTATTAAAAAAAAAATATAATTCCCCCCTTCTCTGTTGCTTGGACATTAATGCTGCTGCTGTGGGGTGTAAGATATTAACCTATCTGACACATGATATCTTAGAGCTATTTTGTCCTTATTTTTCACCATAATAAGTGGATAATAAGGCCACAATTTTCTTCAGAATGTACAGGGGGAGAAGAAAGGGTTTTCTTAACATATAACTAACTGCTAACTGTGTTGAGAAAGTGGAGTTGTGTTACTGAGAGAGTTAGGTTCAGTTCTCCAAGATGCTTTACCTGCACATCTTCAGTTGAAGCTAGATTGAACTTTGTTGCCTATTATGAGCTACTCTCACACAGAGGTTTTCATTTCTTATAATGTGAGGAAAAATTATAATGGAGGCATTTTTGTGCCTAGCCTAATTAAAAATACTTGCAGCCTTGTAGCACCACCTGCAGGAAGCCCTTTATTTTACTAGGGTACTCACTGTGCCATGGGCAAGCTTGTGTGGGAACATTATAACCCAAAACGATAGAAACCCAAAGGTCTTACAAAGGGATTAAAAAAGAGTGAAGAGAAAATCATGATAACCCCGCAGCACACATGGCAAAACCATGCAAGGTGTGTGCTGTTTCAGACAGATAATTTTTAACTCCTGATTTTTAATTGTTTTCTTTTGATCTATTTTCTGCAATAAATTGCTTTTAAAATTAGTTTTCCATTTGATTGGTTAAAATGTAGAGGGCAATATGGCAAATTTTCCAGCTGATGTAGACAGAAAGATTAGAAGTGTGTTTAATATCCCTGAGGTGCACACCCTCTGCTGAACAATCAAGATCCTGGAGCCTGGGATCTTCTGATAGCCCAAAGCCAGTGGCAAGCTGTCCTTCAAGGGCAACAAAGGATTTCCCATGCACAGGGAACCTGCCTGGGGGACTGGGCTCCACATGGCTAAGCCTGGGCCACCAGCTCAGGCCACCCCATGGGGATACTACTCCCCACATGATGGAAGCACATGGTGCCCCAGGACCATAAGACCAGCAGTCCTTCCCCTGTGCAGCTGTGACTCTGAGCATCCATCACAGCAGGTCTGAGGGACCACAGGGGTTGAGTGGGGGTCAGAAATGTAATAGAAATTCATCTGTGTGGCCTTTTCATTTTTTAATTAAGTAGAAGAGTATAATTCTGATATATTTAAGAATTCAGAGACCTAAACATATCAGGTGATAGCTCTCCATCCCACCCCTGAGTGTCAAGGCTGCTGTGGTAAGGTAATTTTGTCACGACAGCCTAGTCACCGTTAACAGGGACAGTCCCATACTCAGGGCTGAGCTGTGGAGATACATACTTTATTTCCATTGACTTTGCCAGCAGGACTGGACTGTCTGGTAGCCCCCAGCCTCAGAGGAGGGGTCAGGGATGTTTAGGACTTTCACCACCCACACCCAGAAAGGTTCCAGCGCAGAAAGGACTGAAGCCCTGGAGAGAAGGTCTGCTCGCTTCCAGCAACAATGGGCACGGGTGGGGAAAACCACAGACACATGGCTCCAAGGCCCTGTTACTTCCACAGCTCTCTGCACAGCACAGATAGGAAGCAGAGTGTCCAAGCTTCCCCGAGCAGCCAGCCACAACACATTAGACAATATATCAGCAAGAGCAGCAGACCGTGGAAAATCAGTGAGAAAAGGGAGGAATGAGGACCTGTGATTTGCAGTAGTTGGTCATGCTTTGCACATTTCTGGGGTATTTCATGCATGTGTGACTGCAGACACAAAAACACACATATGTAAAGCAGCTTTGCTCCTCGACATGTGAGCTCTCACATACTGTAAAACCTTCAGTGTGCCGCTGACTTGACACTTTTCCACTGTGTCCCCCCCCTTGCTGAGGGCATAGGACATACGCAGCAGACGGGGATCAGAGACAGAGGGATGTCAGCGAAGACAGAATGCAAAGGCTCTCCAACACACTGATGTTGGGAGCAGGGGAAAATGCTAAGGGTGGAGAGGGGATAAAAGCCCGCCTCCCTCTTTGCCCAGCACCCCTGCATCTCCAGCCCCACTGGCAGTGGAGCCCCTTACCCCACCTGAGCAATGCTGCTCCTCCCCAGGTCAGGGCTTGCTCCCTCCTCTATGGGCTGAGGACATGAAGAAACGTTTCAAGGAGACAAAATCCCTCTATCTGGACAAAGGTTGTCAGAGCAGCACCCCATGAGACCTTGCCGTACCTCCGAGAATATGTCTCTAGCAGCTGATGCTCTTTGTGTGTTTGCTTTCTATTTTAGCTGATTTTTAAACCAGTCACTCACGACAGCCTCTTCAGTAATGCTGGAAGAGGCATGGGCACGTGTGGCTGGCAAAGGGATTTTGCTTTTCAAATAGGTACTTGATTTTATGAGAAAGAGTACTAGCAAAGTTATTTCTGTTTCCCGGCAGCAAATCATTTGGGTGTTAATCTTTCAAAGTGCCTCTAAGGAAGGAAAATGGGGTAAGAAATGTATATTTGCTTGTGAAAGTGTGTCCTTTTTTTACACTTTCCCTTATTCCCTTATTCCAGCTTCACTCTCCTGCTCTCTCACTCTCTCACCATACTGTGTGCACACATATGGGTGTACATGTGTACACATATGCCTTTCCTTCTTTTTTTTTTGCCAGGAGAGTCAAGCCTCAGTAAATTACTGTATAGTCCTGTCTCATAGCAGCTCGTCTGTTCCCTCCCCTAGGCAATTTGGTGCCAACTGGATTATATCAGAGCAGTTGCTTTCCCCACAAGAGCAGGAGAAGGTGCAGGAGATTAAAATAAAGATCAGCCAACCCTGTAGCACAGCAAATTAGCTCAGGCTATTAAGCATAATGGCCTTCCAGAGGCCAAAAGGGTCAGCTATTAGTTCAAAATAATGACCTTCAACCCACGCAGGAGGAAGTATATACACAGATGCCTGTCTTTCTCCTGATTCAGTTTTCAAAAGATCTACCTCACTCATGATTTTGTACAGTTAAAATGTTTAACACATTTAATGGGACCTGATTTATTTTTTTTTTTCTTTCAGGCTGACACAGGAGTTTGAAGTTAACCATGTGGAGGCTGCTAAAAGATCCAGGCAGAGTGATTCCAATTAACAACATGGAAACACAGTTTGCTTAATTTCGAACCTACTTAGACAAGAAAGGTTCAAAAGTTCAGTGTAAATGTTCCTGGATTATATTATTTCAGAGAGGAAGAGAGAGTAAAAAAAAAATAAAAATTTCCAGGGCCATGTATAGACTGCATATCATATGAAATATGAACTGGTTAGGGAAGATGTTGAAAGCACTGGACTGGGATTCGGGGGATGTAGATTAAATTCCTTGTCTCTGCTGCAAACTTCCTGTGTGGCCTGGAGCAAACGGCATTGCTGGCTCTGTGTTTTAGTTTCTGACACGTGCGTGGGGTGCAGCTAATGAATCCTTTCTCTTGCCCTTTGTCTCCTTTCCCTACTTAGAGATGCTCTTTAGAGAAAGGTCTTCAGAGCTTCTCTTAATGAGTATATATATATATATATATATATATACGGAGATGAATACTCAATACAGGCTTCACCTCAACTTTGAATACTACCAAAGAAGAACCAGAAAAACAATGATTAAAAGCAGGAGGTTGGCGTTCAGGAAATTCTTGGCTGTGTCACAAATTTCCTGTGTGACTTTCTCCAAGTCATTTAATCTCTCTCTGATTCAGCTCCACGACCATAAAAGTACTTCTCAGCAATGCAGTGTGTAGTGCATCCATTCATAGTTGTAAGGCATGTGGAAATGACAATAGGAGGCCCAAAACACATCCAGGTAGACTTTCTTTGGTGAATAAAAGCTGGAAAGCTCGATATTGTATTACAGACATCTTCTAGGCTGCCTTGAAACTCCTAACATGTGCAGTGTACAGCCTGGTGAGGGAAGCGAAGGACTAGCAGACCACAGAGATACTGCACCGTATATGGTCTCCATATGCACCAGTCTTGAATTTCAAGCATGTTCTCCCAATCATAATGCAAAGCACAAAAAAACCTCCGAGCATATTTGTTTGTTTAAATTGGGGTGAAAAGAGGATTAGAGGGGAGAGAAAAGTTTACGAACTCAACAAGTTTTGTGAACCCCAATTGGCAGGAGAGAAAGTTCACAATGCCTTGAACCCTGTTGCGCTCTGTCATGCCTTGCTCCAAAATGGAGAAATCTGGCTGAATTTATGACTGTTTACAGCATGAGAGCTACGCGGTGTTTGTGGAAGTATAAAAGCTGTTGTTGAGTATCATAAAAAGAATTAAATCACCAGACTGTTTTCACAGGAGGTTAAAAGGTCTGATATAAATCTTCAAAGGGTAGGCAGAAACTCTGTCCTTAATCTGCCCCGTTGTGCTGAGGTACTGCAGGCAACGCACATGGTATATAATGTTACTCGGTGCTGGGAGACTTTCATAAAGCCTATTGGCACAAAGAAACCCATAAGGGTGAAACTGCATCATTAGGCTAACACTGGATTTCTCTGCTTCCATGAGCAGATATTGAACTATAAAGTCTTTTATTTAAAACTAATATTAATTTTTTTTTACAAAATAGGTGAATGTAATTTGTAGCCCTTTGCTTCCTGTGGAGGTCTTGTGAGTGTGCATGGTTAAGAGAGGTAAAAAAATGTAAAAGGGGAGGGTTGGTGTATGCAGTGTTCTCTCTGCCTCTCAGTGATGCCAATTAAGCATGCTTTCTGCTGGTGAGCTGGACTTCACCCAGTGAGCTTTCCCCGTACATCACCTGCCAGTGGGACCTCAATAGCCACATGGCAGAGCAGGGAGTCCAAACTGCAAAGTCCCCAACAGCACCTCTGGGAGGGGTAGTTAGAAAGCTTCAGTGGGACCTGGTCATTACAATTCCCACTTGGGGTAATATTTTATCCTAAGTGCTATAGTAGGACATTGCAGAAAATTCATTCATAGTTTGCAAAATTCAGACTAGAGCTTTGGATATGTTTTCAAGCTGTGCAAGTGTGAAAAGTGCCCAGAAGTCCATTTGTACCCCAAGTACCTCCTCAGGATACAATTTTAAGTTTACCAATGATTAAAGATGAAAGCTTTCTTATTAATTAACATTAATCAAATGTTGATAAGAGAAAAACTAAATTAAAAAAACACTAAAGAAAACACCACTCCCAGGCCAAGACTGATGCCAGTTTTTTCTTGCCTGGATTGAATTTTATATTGGAATTATAATATAAACCTCTGAAAAGAGGGTTTACAGTGGAAACACTGACAGACTCCTAACTGGAGCATGCTACGGGTGCCTTTATAAACATACCAGGCATGATGGTTTGGAGCCAAAAAAGTGCTTCTTAAAAAATGTATTAAAAATTAATTTATTCCTTATGCATGTCTAAGTTAAAACTTCTTGGCATGAGCTTTATTAATTCCCTCAGGGATCCTCTCTATCCATTGCAGGCAACAAAAATGTACTCTATATAAGATAAACTGGAACTGCCCAGCCCTCCATGGGATAAGTGGAATGCTTTGCTGGTAGATAGCAGCACCTTCCCCCATACTCTGCATGCTCTGTGTGTACAAAAGCATATACAGAATACAGCCACGAAACAGCTAGCCTTAAGGAAACTTGATTTTACCTCATCTTCTAGCTTTACAGTGCAGCACAGTGCACAGGAGAGCACATGATGGATGCGTCATGGTGTGGAGTTTAGGTCCGGGCACAGCTGGCAAGGGCACATGGCCATGGTCCTGCTGGCCCTCTGCCCAGCCCAACCTGCATGTGGGAATCCCCAGCTATGCTGGCCCTGGGGTAGCGAGGAAGGACACCCATCATGAAGGGAGAGCGTGCACCCACAGGAGCGGGTGAGCTCTGCTCCAGCCCCTGCTCCTGTGTTTGCTCCTCCCTCTTTCCCTCCCTTCTGCAGCGATACAGCAAGGCAAGCAAACACCTTCTTTCCCAAAGAGGGTCCCCCTCCACCAACCAGGGAGCAAGTGGGATTCGGCCACAGCTGCCACCACTTCTGCAACTGAAGAAGAAAGAGGGTGCAATTTGAAAACTGGATATAGTCCGCAATTGAAATCTCACAGACAAACAACTAAGAATGTGGGTGATGTGAGATACCCAGCCCTACATCTGCGCCCAATTGCACAAAGGATTCCTGTCATTTTCCAGAGCTGAAGCAAAACCCCAGTTCACCAAGCCTCACAACTCTGGAGGGCTGAAATTTGCAGCAGAGTCTTGCAGTCTGGTTTCTCCTCAGATGGAAATATTTCTTGCCGCAACTCCCCAATTCCTCTCTTCCAAATGCTGAGCATGTTGTCAGCTCCAACCACACACGGCTGAAGATAAGCCTGGGGCAACGTCAAGAAGAAGCTGCAACATTTCTTTAAGAAGCGAGTATTAATATATTTCCTGTTAGGCACGGAAAATAGGATTAGAGGTGATATTATGACAAAAGCCTTCTGTGAAATGAGGAATAAATGTCATTAATGCCCCCTAATGGACAAAGTGGTCTCCCACCTGCATGTATGTATCAGTCCTGTATTAGATTGTCATACATAATTGATAGTGAAATAAGACCGCTTTCCACCAAATGGGAAAAAAGGCTCATGCTGTAAATTCATTTACAGTGGATTCATTTGAAAAGAGATTGATCCAATCAAAGATTGAGAAATTGAGTCCAAATTGATTTTATTACATGAAGAATAGGATGATGTTATAAGTATCTGTTATGTATACAGCAAGTAAAACCAAAACAAAACAGAGCCGCAGCCTGAAAAGAGTATTTATCCTTTATTTCTTCTTACCAGTTCAAGATCCAAGATAGTGCAACATAAAATGTCTCTCTTAACAGTGATATTGCTTAAAATAGTTTTCTCCATGTGACATTTACTGAACAGTGACATCTATTGGGGACCAGCATTTCGAGAAATCGGAAAACAGGATTCTGTTCAGACTTTACTGACCGACACATTTGAAATTACCCATTGTAGGACTCAGTTCTGAATTAGAAGAGAGATGGATGAGATGACCTTATAGATGGATTCCATCTCTAGGACTAGACCATGTTATTAGGAGACAGAATGAAGTAGTTGTGGGTGGGGAGGCGTGGGTGTGTGAAATTTCACTGCAGTAATAAACAGAATATTTGCAGCTGGTATTTCCTCTGGGTGTCCAGTGGAGTGTATGTGGCAGCAAAACTTTCCCCATCCTTTCTAAAAGGGCAGTATAGATACATGTTCTTCACTGTGAGGCAGCTTCAAAAGCCAGAGATCCAGGTTAGGAATCGTGTTTCCTGCTATTCCCCAAGCAATGCTCTTCCCTTCACCAGGGGGAGGTGAAATGTCCTGTCCTTCCATCCACATAAAGTGTCCTTTTCTTTCTAGGACTGTCAAAGTGAAGCTCTGACAAATCACACAACTATTAGCTTTAAAGAAATCACACCAAAAAAAAATGTTGTAGAATGGAATACATAACAGTAAAATCAGAGCTCTTGTTTCACTGCTGTGAGGAGCCTGGCTCTATCTTCTCAGCTGTCTCCCTGGAGCCACCAGGGGCTGCTGCCAGCCTCCCTGGAGCCATCTCTGTCCCAGGCTGAGCCCTGTCCCTCAGCCTGTCCTCACACGGCAACTGCTCCAGCCTGGACCAGATTGAAGCCCCTCGCTGAACTCATGCTAGTTCGTCCATGTTTTGTATTGAGGGAGGCCCAAAACCAGGCACTATATCCTCAGATCTCATGAGTGTGGAGCAGAGGAGGATAATCTCATCCCTAGGTGGATGGAATGTGCTCCTGCTGCCTGGGTGCTGCTGGATCCAGCATGGCTTGTGGTGCTCAAGGATGTCAGCACCTCCTGCAGAGCTGTTCCTGAGCCCGGCCGCCCCCAGCCCACACCCTTGCAAGGTTAGTCCCTCAGAGGTCCAGGAGTTTGCATTGAACCTCCTTGAATTTCACAAGATTGCTGTTGGCTCATCCCTCCAGCCCAACTGGGCCCTGAGGTGGAGAGCTGTGTTGTTATTGCTCCTGAAATTATTTTACTAATCTTGTACATGCCTTGGAATCCCTTCAGCGCATTTCTGAAGGCAGCTCCAGGGTCAGATGATTTTCTGAAGTGAAGCTGGCAAGCAGTGTTTGAGAGGCGAGCCAGGCCATTTCCCACAGAAGTTCAGCTGCTGTGTTTTTGATTTATATTGTTATTTTGTAAATGGCACATTTTAAAAGTAAAAAAATAAACACCAAGTTAAGTGATGTAGCCTAATACATACTTAGAAGAAAAATGAAATGAATGCTGAGAACCTGCGTATTTAGTTTCTGTGGCATGGCCTCAATTTTAGGTTGACCTGCTGTTTTTCAAAAGAAAATACAAATATATCGCAATGAAATTTTTCTAATGAAAATATATTGGTTTTCCATAATGAGGTCCAGAATGGAATTTCTAGTCTGAATCAGAACAAAGGAGCAGCACCTCCAAATACTCCCTGCCTAGGGCCCACTTTTAGGGGAGAAGAGACCCAGACCCATAACACTGTTGTGCTCAGCTCCAAACAAGGACCTCCTACCTCCCAGTGGGTCCCTAATGGATTCGTCTGGTCAGTTTCCAAAACAGTTTTTGGAAGACTTTGATTTTATTCCAACACAGAACAAGAATAAGTTTTAAAACCTCAACATTTTTTGTTAAACAGAATTTTCCCAGCCAAACCTACCATACATTATTACTGTTACAAATCCCCCAAGTGCTTCCAGAATAATCAGAAAGGAGTGTTACATCCAGAAAAATCCCAAATCAAAACCAAAGGATAGAAAAAAGAGACACAGCGCTTCGGGAGGTCAGTTGTTGTGTGGCCACCCTGTACCAGCATAATCGTACAGGGAAGGAGATTATTATCATGGCGTGAGTGCCCACAGGAGTAATCCAGCCTGGACTGTTTGAGGGGGAGCAGCTCCGAGTTGTGCGACCTCCCACCCGCTGTTCCCCACACAGGCAATGCTCCCCATGCACACAGCCATCTGTCTCTGCATCCCCCTTCCCCTGCCTTGGCAGCCACCTCCTTCTCCACGTTTGCCCACCACGAATGGAGCAGCCCCCCTCAAACATCCCTATGGCGGGCACTGCCACTGCCAACCCCACCCTTCTGCTTGCTTGCCGGGAGAAGCGGGAGCAGGCAAGGAGGGGAGAGCAATGCTCTCGTATGGGAAAGAAGAGAGGAGGTAGATTCGAGCGTGTGCAGCCCAGCCCTGCTCGCCTGGGGAGGCAGAAGGGAGCCAGGGTCTGTCACGAAGAAAAAAGGGAATGCACTGATTTCCTGCACAACTCTCCCTCCTTCATCTTCCAGGGCTGACCAGGCACATCCCACAGCCTGTGTTTGACCTACAGACAGTCAGGACTATGCCATGACATTTTGTGGCCACGTGTCACCTGGATCCTTTATCCAGGTGAGACACCCCTCAAGCTGAGCCTGTTTGGGTAGCACAGACGGGGTGATGGTGAGAGCAGCAGCTCTGGTTCTACACAGACGCTCACAGCATGGGTGTTTGACTGTCAGAGCAGCGCTCCCTCGCTGCTCTGCACCAGCTTGAGCACAGCTACTCCCTCAGGTTCATGAACCGCAGTGTCAATCCTGGGGCTGCTGGGCTGGGCTCTGCTCAGTGTGTGATGTTTAGTGCACTTCTCCCTTAATTCTCCATCTACATTATGGGGAAAATACGTATCTTTCCCTGTTTTCCAGGATAAACACATTACAAGATTGTGAAGGTCTGGATGGGGACCAGAACAGGAAGAATAAATGTTTCTCTTTCGTATTAAAGTGGGTGGAATTTTTATGGGAAAGGGGGCAAAACCTTTGTTTTCTGTAGCTGAATGATAATTTCAGCGTGGAGAAAAAAACCAAGAAGAGGCCTCTGGTAGGAAGCTGTACTTTTTTGTCAAAAGGCTCAGTCACCATTATAAAAAAAAAAACAAACCAAACACCTATGCATTTTTCTTTTAGAATTGTCTTTCACCAGAAAAGATAAGCTCTTGGTTGAGCACTTGGCATCAAACAGGAGATAGTGAAGTGGGGATTTCTCATGTCCTGATCTCTGTGAGAAAACACCATCTTTGTGAAAAAGAAAGCACAGTTTGTTAAAAGAGCAGTTTCACAGCTTTCTGCTCCTGTGTGGACAAAGTGCATTTCTGGCTCTGCAACCCTTCTCCTCCCACCTCTCCCCTCAGACCTCTCTCTGCTCCACGTGGAGACTCTTCCTCTGGTCTGATGTCGGGGACAGTGCAGGTCAGGGACAGGGTATGCACTTCCTCAGCCTCTTGTTCTCTGAGATAAAGATGAAAAGAACAAAAACACTAACTAATCCAAAGCTGCACTGTATTTATAGCAACCATAATTGACATCCTCTTAGGCTGGCCTGGGAGCTCCTGGGTTTGTTTGCCTCTTAAGAGGCTGCTTAGGGATATAAGCAGCTCTGGGAAGAGATCCCTGTGGAATTTTTTCTTCCTGGAGATCCTGAATGGGTCTGACTCTGCTTCTTCATCTCAACATCCCCAAATATAAAAGGGAGCCAACCAGCAAAGTGGGGATGCGAGGAGGGCACACATCTTGTCTGTTCCCTGGAGCAGCTCTACCTGGCACAAGTTCTACTATCGTTAGGGCATCAGGCTTTCTTCAGGATTTTCTCAGCAGGTTTCCACAGACCCCATGTGCTTGGCCCAGCGTGTGATAAAGTTGCCAGCAATGCAAACACACACCCTTTCACAGCGTTTTAGTAATTTGCAAAAAGAAAGGATTAATGCAAAACCTGATCTGACTTGTAGAAGCAGTTTTATCCCAGGGTAGAAAATGGGTGTTTCTCCACACAGATCTTCTGTGATGGCAACTGTGCTGAATATCCCAAGCTCTGATTTCCACAGGCTTCAGCCAGCAGTTATTTGTGTCTGTTTTCCCTCTGTAGCAGGAAAGGAGGGGTTTTTTAGTTTAGCTGGATACTGCTCTGTTCAGTAAGGCTTTAGGATCCCTCCTAACCCTGTTCCCAGTCGGTCTCTGAGTTTGTTTTCTCTTCCAACAGTTTGGGCATCACGAAGCATTCCAGTGCTTGGAGGTCAAATGTGAAAGACCTCCCTACATGTTACACCTTCTGTCTCAGAGAGGGGTTGATAATTTTATTTTTCCTTAATTTGAAAAACATTCAACTAATTGCATCATTACTTTTTGTTTATATGATATTTGAAACATCCTATTATTAAATGTTGTCCAGCACTTCAGTATAACAGTGCTTCTATTTGCTTGTTTCTCTGCCAAATTTCCATGTTCTCACGCAAAGTACTTTCCTCTGGCTGATTATATTTTTGAGTGCTTTTTCAAAATCAGCCCAAATCCCATTTCTTGGAACAAAGCTGAGAATAAGGTATGTCATTTCCCGTATTAAAAGTTCTTTACTGATACCTTTGTAGCATGCAATGTCTTTCTATTTCTGAGCAGGGACTGGACTTTGACTGGTATGGTAGCCTTAGTATTAATGCACAACTTTTGCCATTTAAAGGAAAATTGTCATTTTTAGGCCCAATTTCAGAAAACAATAAATGCATTTGTTCTGGTTTAAGGATATCCATGCAAAATTAGCATTTTAATGCTTCATTTGGAAGCCTCATTAATCATGTTTTCAGTGTATATATATGCTATTTTATTGAAGTACTTTAAAACTTATTTTCCAAATCACCTTTTACACCCTACTGAGTATGTTCTTTAGCATGTTAAAATCCACAGACATATGCACACAAAAAAAATTGCTCTAAGTACAGCATTGATTAACAGTAAACTTTTAAATGAAATGTCTACAGGCTGGAGTAGCACAAATAATTATTACAATCAACATGAAGAGATTTTTTAATATAGTTTATAAAATAGGAACAGTGGCACTGTGTCTTGTTTCCTGCAATGAAAGCAACTATTATTTGCCACTTCTGCCACATTGCTGTTTGAATGAGATGTTAAAAATAGTGCCTCTCGTTTGCCAGGCTCTGAAGCTACCCAGCTGGGAGGGCAGAGAAAGGAAGTGTTCAGGGTGCTCACAAAGAAAACATGCCAGATCCTGCTACTGGTCCTACCAGTGTAAGTCTAGAGTAAACCGACTCGCTGTACTCACAAGTACTCTGGAACAGTACAAAACAATGGGATTTGGTCCACTGGGAAAAGACACAGAAGAAAAGAAGAGAAAAAAATGAAATGAAAAGAAGATAGGCTGCACCAGGGTGATCACCGGTGTTAGGTCTGGTCTGTTAGGGCAGAAAGAAGTGTCAGCCTTTCAAGTCCTGCTGGCAGCGCATGTTTCACTTCAGCAAAATGAAAAGTATGGTCTTCTCTAATAGGTTTGGCCATTCCTACATTCAGTCACACCAACCCCACAGATCCCATCTCGCAGGTGCTTATACAGCAGAAGTACAGGGATGGTCAGATACCTGCAGCCTCTTCAGTACCTCACCACTGGCTGATCAGTACCAGGAGAGAAACCAACCCCCAGTAGTTCCATGAAAGACCATGCATTTTTCCCCTTCTCCTTTCACCTCACCTGTTGGGTGCCTGTAAGCTATGCCCTTGTGGTATGGTCCCACACTGCCATAGCTGCACATACATTAAATGTGCTAATACTGCCGATGTGGTGCATAACAAGCTGACTGCATACAGAAATGTGGATTTATATCACAACTATTTGCTTTTTCTGTGCTAAGCCTCATCTGTCTGTGCAAAGGAGCTAATAAAATCAGAGGGGAGGTTCTGAGATGTTCATGATGTACAGTATTATGTTTTGTTTCAGTATGAAACAGCTGTATAAGGATTATAAAAATGTGATTTGCCAAAAATATTTTAAATATTTGAAAAAGGATTTGGTGGCATTTTCCTTATAAAAATAACCAATTCCTTCTGTGTTGACTAATGTGATGTACATAAAAAGTTTTGGCAGCCATACAGAATGAGGTGTTTCAGCTGTTGTTCATATAGACGGATCATTCTGGAGATGTACAGATGTGATGCACATTAAAAATGTAGCGCTACAAGCTTTCATAACATTTAGGAGGTGAAGAGCAAAACCTTGACATTCATCTGGCATTGTACTCTTTTCACTGGGGGAAGAATTGTGTTCATAAAGTCAGAGCAAAACCTCAGAACCAGTCCTATGCTAAACACCATAGCTGGGAGTCCATCCGCACAGATGCTACCATGCAGGAGAAGCATGTGGCCAGGGCTCCATGTTGGGCCTGTACTTCATACCCCACTTCAGGATGCTCAAGGGGTCCTTCATGACCCTGGGTGCCAAAATATACTGGAGGTGTTGCCTGAAACCAGATTCCTGTGTGCCTCCCACATCTCCGCTGAGCAGAAGAGTATGACCTCCACGAGACGGGGCCATCCAGACCTCCAGGGAAGGGGAACGCATTTGCCTTTGAGGACGCATTTGCAGAAGCAGCAAAATGCTGAAGCCTGGAGCACATTTACTGTGCCAACTGCAGGGCAAGAGCCATTCTCTATGAGCTTGCTCCCGGTGTTTGTAAGGGATTGCAGAGTCTGGCAGCAGATCTGACCCAACTGCTTGATTTGCAGAAAATGGACTCGCACACAGTGAGCCCCATGCATATCACACATCTCTATGTGAAAATGAATCCTCTGAGACTGCCCATTCTGCTTGCAGAGCTGGATGTGTTGGATTCAATGTACATGAACTGGAAAACTCACCTGCTCATGTGCTGAAAGCCTGATGCATCCAGAACTTAAGCAGGGTTACAGGGCACATGATTTGCATTGCACCCAGCCATTTTCTGTCAAGGATTTCAAAGAAAAAAATATGGGAGCGAGAAGCCACTTTGCCACACTTTACCATATAATTGGAGACAACACAGCTGTGTTCACCTGGAACCCCCTTTGAGGTTCGGGGCTCACACAGCCCTGTGTGTATTGCTGTGTGCTCGTGGTATGTTCAGTGTTACACCAGGACAAAACTAGAGTCCTTACCAGAAAAAAATGTATAAGCTCAAACACAAAAAAAGGCACGACCTACCAGAAACCTAGACATAATTGATTCATGCTCTTTAATAATTAACAACTTCCATCTGAGCATCTAGGCAAAGGAGGGATACTATTCGGGATTATCTTACGCTAAAGTTTAAAATACAAATATAGAAAGAAAATAAGGTTTATTTTGAGGGGAAAGATGGGGAGTCCCAGGGAATGTGAATCACAGGAAAGTCACAGTACTGTATGAGGAGAGGATTCTAGCAAGTGGATCATGCACTGGCTCATTTTTTATTTTATGAAGTAGAATCCTGAATAGTAAAATTATACAGATCATTACCTATTTTGAATTATTTTCACTGAAAAGAGACATGAACCTTCAGATTTTCAATACATACCTGAATCCACACATAGCTGTGGATGTCCTGCTGGTTTAGAGCTTTTGGGTACACTGCAGTTTGAGTGGGAAGGGAAAGGTGTTGTGAAAATGAAACAGCTTGCATATTGAAGATATCTTGCTTTGATTTATTACATAAAAACAATGGAAAGAGAGAACTGAGGTCAGCACACACACGTCCTTGTGCTGTAACCCACACACTGTCTTTCCTCAAGTTGGGAGAGTAATGGATATGCATAATGCAAAGCTTGCTACTGCGAAATGTTCTACGTTTTCACCTCTCATGGGTGAAAAAACAAACCCCAAGCTGAGGTTGCTGATCATCCTTAAAGATGCACTTGCAGTCATGCAGCACTGAACCTGAAAGCACTAATACTGCAACTTGCTCCCGGCATCACAACTCAAATGCTCACTTTATTGTGTATAGAATATGCTGATACTGGAGCAGGAAAGACCTGCCCCAAACTATTGCAGGTCTAGCCTATGTTGGATCGCCGGCGTTAACAGAATACTAGAGAAGAGTGACTTGAAGATTTTCATCCTGAAATGCCAAATGCCCTCTCAAATTGAAGAAAAACTGCAAAGGCAAACCAAGAGATCTAGATACCTTGCTTTGTAGTAGCAGAAACACAAAACTTTACAAGTCGAGGACTGCACTTATCCCCATAGAAGGAAGGAGGGAATTAAAAGAACATCCTCTAAGCTGTGCAAACATATAAACAGCTCTGCAATTTTAAGATGTAAACACGCAGACATCAGTTATTTGCATGTATCAATATTTTGCTATAAAATATATGCATGAGTTTTGCACCTGACCACAAGCTGTTATTTTTAATTTAAACTTACACTAAATAAGGCAAGCTTTTTTATGTCCCTAGCCTCATTTTTCAATGCAGGCAGCTTCCACTGAGGACACATAAATACCTTGCCTACATTGCCTCCACAGGCAAGTGGAAATTTTAATGAAAATGAGGAAATTCATAAAGCTGATGCTTCTAGAGCTTAGCAAGCAATTGTATTTGCTCCATAAATACTAGCTGTTACATAGGCCTCCAGCTATGCTGACCGACACTAGTACAGCAAGTGCTGGGTCAAATACAATTAGACTGGAAGTAATGTTGGAGTAAAACTCAAATCTGTAACAGGATGAGAAGCTGACAGCAAAAGCCCATTTTCTTCCTCCCCATTGAGGTCATGAATGGTACAACAGAACGCACTTACTGCATTACGTCTCTCCATCACTCTAGCTAAGAGGAAAAACAAATCAAAAACGTATTTCTTATTTAACATCCAGCAACAGCTCAGGTCTCAGCCTCTAGACTCCATTCTAACACCGGTGCTCACATGGAGCTGTTAGTCAATTACAAGGTTGTTTTTCATTTCTGTTCCTTTTTTTTTCCCAAGAGCAAAATTCCTTATGACATTTGGTGTGAACTCCCTGTAAAATTGTTCCACAAGACAGAGAAGAGGAAAATAAAATTCTTATTATTTTAACATCTCAGTGGTGGCTGTAAGCAGATGGCACATTTTTAAATTAGTGGTTTTACTCTTGAATCCTCATCACTGAGAGGAGACAACTAATATGTACCTTGAAAAATCCTTATTGAAACCCACTGGAATATAAGCTGAGCTGTATTTACATGTATTCTCTGAAGGAAGGATTTAATAAGGCTTGAAAGGGTGGGATCTGCTTGCTATTTCTCAAGAAATGAACAAGCAAGAGATTTGTAATGATCAACTGGTATTTAGCTGAAATAACCTTTGTCAACTGTTGCTTATTTCAAAGAGAAATATATTTAATTTCATTTTATAATGATCTTAAGCAGAACAACTCTTTCATACTGCATTTGTTCACATATTGCATGTCAGCAAAAAACACCCCTACTGATTACTCAAGCAGGATTATTTCTGACAGGTACTAGTACTTGGGGTTTATTCCCAACATTTATTTAGTTGGCATTTAGTTAACTATGTCTTCATTATTTTTTTACACTGAGAAGAGATGAACACTTGCAGATAGTACTGAAGGAACCTGCAGTCCTTTAATGAATTTAAAGGAAGTAAAAATGAAGGGTTGGGGGAAATCTGGCAGTGCTCAACAATAGTGTTTGTGTTTTACAGGGATGTTTAGAGTTGCCATTACTTTTTGCTGGTAGGTTTCACATAGCATAGGAAAAATTATGTAAACATGAAATCATTGTCACCTGGCCTTCATACCAAACATGAAGGTCTGTGCATTCATACCGGAGCGAATTCCGTGCTGAGGTTTGTGATCCTGGTGGTGCTACTGGCATTTCCCAGGGCAGCTGTGAGGGCTATAGAAACAGATAGTGGGTCTTACTCACTCAAAAGTGAGACAGACGTTTGGGTACAGAACTCACACTCTAATCTCTCTGGTATTTTCAAAATGCATTGTACAAAGCAAAGTGTTCTTGTGCAAAGGGAAAAGCAGACAGCTCAGCCAGAATGCATTTCCTAGACCACAGCAGCAAAATGGACAGAGAAATGTCTCTACCACCACTTGGAAGGGGAAGGGAAACCAGAAAGAAGACCTCTGACACCTTGCTTCCTTCAAGGAAATTGCAAAGCCTTTGTCCTCCAGAAGGCAAAAGCCAGGAACCACTGTCCCTAGCAAACAGACTGAATGTGCTGGGCCAGTTGCCTGCTGGTTGCTGCGGTGGGGAGACAGACCCTATGTCCTCCTTCCCAGGAAGGACACCAAACTTCCTGCCCAGGCATTCCCCTTCCCGGAGCCAAAGATGACTGAACAATCCTGCTTTGCAACACTGCACAGAAATATTCAAACAGGTGGGAAATCTATGGGAAATATCATTTCCCATAGAGCAAATCCACATTGTAGACCCCACAGTAGCACCAGCAAGAAATAGTGATCCAGAAATAACAAACCATGGTTTCATGTGGACTTGGGCACTGTCATGGATCCTGTGGGATCCCACTGTAGCTCCATTCACAACAGAGAATATCAGAAAATTTCTATCATCTCCTATGCGACTTTTCTGGTGCCAAATAGTGCACAAACTGATACTACAGCCTTTCCTTCAGCTGGGCTATTTACAGAGGCTTTTATAAGCTTTCCCTTCTCTGGCTTAGTTCCTGTTTCCATAAAATTTGTGGGAACTCAGATAGCTCAGCCCTCACTTAACTTGGCTTAAAACTGGCCAATGGATTCAGAAATAAATGGTAAGGCAAGCCTAGTGGCACACAAGTACACTGTGATCATATAAATCTGTCTGCAATTGGAGCTGGACTAAAAAATAGTCAGATTAGTCCACTTCGGATGATGGAAGCTATTAGGAATCGATTATTAAATGGCTGCTTAACTTATGGACTGATTTCCGGGTAGATTTTGGGGAGTGGGAGGTGGTGCAATTGATTGATCCAAACTCATATTTCCACACTGTAGACTTTTTTAATTGCTTTGAAGTTCAATGCTAACTCTAAACTTTTGGAGTCCGTTGAGCTTTTTTTTGAGAGATTGGTACAAAAAGTGGGCAGTATTTTTTCCTTTTCACTACTAATATGTTTGCAACTTCAAATTAATATGGGGCTTAAGCTAGCTGAATATAAACCCAGCTATTTTGCTTTTTGCTGTTACAAAAAATTCTTATTATTTAGGAAAAGCATATTGTCCTAGATTGAGTGCTGCTAAATTAATGATTCTCTATGAAAATCAAAAAACCAAAGAGCTTTTGTACTGGCTTTGTGTCAAGAAACTGTCAAATTTATTCAAACTTTATGGGTGCACATTTTATGGAAATAAATACATTAGTTGAATATTGCTTCTAAGCCTCATGGAAAGTAGTGTCAGCTAAACACACTTGTGAAGACTAAGGTGTATCATCAAATTGCAATGAAACTGCTGGCTCAGGATACCAGCTACGCTAGCGTATCTCCATCGAGGTGTTTGCAGTATGTCAGTATAAAACCGGCTCAACAACTTGATGAATCACTCTCAGTGTTTTTATCTCTATCATGCTGACTTGCTTTACTAATTGATTCCTCTCTTGAACATTCAGAGGCATTTTCATTTTGCAGTATTTCCTTTTCTGTCTTGCACAGCTTTCTATTAACCACCTGTAAGTGATTCGCTGCAGGATGACCTAAGGTTCTGTTCAAATTGAACTATTGCTTTGTTTGCTATAGAGAATGTTAAATTAAATCAACCTCTAAGACAAAATTAACAACTTGTTCTGAAAGGTTAATGAATCTCAGAAATCTTCCCAAGTGAAGAAAAGAGGTTATACTTAAACAATATAAAACTCATGCAGCAAACACTGACCTTCACACGTAACCCCCCTGATCTCAGTGAGGTTACAGTGGAAATAAATTTGACCCAAGTGAGTCAAACCCATCCTTTTCAGGAGGGATACAATATCCAGTAAGGAAAGAATCGCCTCTCACCTGCCAGTAGCCTAATGGGAAACTCCAGATCAATGTATGAGCATAAAAGCACGTGGTTTATTTCTGTTATGATACCTCTATTATTATCTGCAACAGATTTCTCAGGCATTAGAGGAAGCTAAAATTAAAGCAAGGAATGTTATTGGCCACCTAAAATAATTCAATATTTAAGGCAAATTAAAAAAAAAAAAAGTGAATGCATTATATTTTTTGATATCTTGCAATTTTTTGTCACTGTGGTTACCACTCAATTATTAGCCAGAGGATGAGACCAGTTCTCAGAGAAAAGAGGAGCAGTCTAAGGAAAAATAATGTCAAAGGACAGAAATTGGAATTTACCATTCAGCCTAATAACTTTGGCTTCCAATTTCTTTAATTGGATTCTATCTTATTTCACTTTTTGAAGACTCAAGAGTTGAGATTTCAGCAGCAGTAAGGCTGTGAGGCAATTTGTCGGAAATCCGGTGGTTTTGGTGTCACTGTAGTGAACCCAAACCTTGATTATTAGAAAACATAAATGGGGTAACTTTCATGACCCTTTCCACAACAAGCTGATCCTCAAAGTTGCAAAAGCAAATATCTCCTTCCAGAAAAGCATCTAAAAGAATTAAGCTCCTGTTTCAGATAGCTCCTCTGAAAGTCTAAAACGAGGGCGCATTCTGGCCAATGCATCCTCAAAGCTGTTGACTGCAAACTAAAGTCTCACATTTTCATGAAGTTACATCAGATTTCTATCAGAATAAATATTACAAAAGAAATGTAATCTGACAGGCAGCTCAATTACTTACTAGTCTTTGTCCAGCCTGTGGTGCTAGTTGAGACCCCACTCCACACCTGAGCACTGCACTGCAGCACAGGTTGTTCAGTTCCTAAAACTTTGAAGAGCATAAACCATTCTCTGTGCACAGACCCAAGCAGTGAAAAACCAGCTCCCCCTGGAGAGGCGAACACTGGGATGGGAGCGTGTTACAGAATACCATTGCACTGACTGTTATGCTGTCTCTGTTTAACCCATGTTTTTTGCACTTTAATGGAAGAAAAGCACCCAAATCTTCTCAGCTAATTTGAAAAAGTGGTTAATAGCAATGGTGATACAGGGTTGGGGATACCCACAGCTGTGCCGCTACTAAGGGAGTGGGGGGCAGAAGGGCTAGGAACAGTGCTAGATCCAAGGCTGCTATTTAAAATATACTGACTTAGACATCTGTCATTATGGAGATCTCTTACATCAAGTCTTGTATCCCTATGCCAGGATAGGTTTGATAGTCATGAAAGTTTCTTCATTAGTACCTTTGGCCAGTGAAGTTTTAAGGGACCTAGCGTGAAGGGGGTTTCCAGGGAAGTCTGGTGGATTCTGACGCAGCCCAGCAAACACTCCCACACTGCAGCTGAGGTATGGCTTTTCATGTTCTTTATGCCTCGCAGTGTCGGGTGGTTGTGTGGGGAGGAGGGATCAGCAGCCAGTGGAGATTAGCTTCTTATGGAGAGGTTATGAATGTTATTTAGTCCCTAAAAGATAAAGCAGAGAAGCACTTTCTGAGTATTGAATGGCAAGAGAATCCATGTGGGAGTAGGATCACTAATACAGAACTGAGGATAAAGAATATAAACCAAGGTTAGCGTGGAGTTATCATTAAGTTGTAATTTAAACTATCTGAATGTACAGGTCCTGGCCCCCCAACTCTTTACCATCCCTTATAATCAGCTCAGAAATAAGATACATTACTTCGTAACCTGTGTTTTACTATTCTGAATAGGAAAGGAAAAAATGCAGTAAAATTATGAGTAAATGTTTCTTATCATGTTATTTGTATTCTGCCTTTTGCAGCGCATGTTATAATGGAAGAGGGAATATTGCAGCACCAGAGGCAGAAATTCAGTGCATGGTTCACTGCAGATTACAGAGACTGGAAAAGATGGACTAGATGATCTCTATGGTCCCTTCCAAATCTAAAAATTCAGTGAAATTCAGTGAAAAACAAAATCAGTAAACATTTTCCTTTTTATTCATACAATATTGCTAGAACAGCAATGACTGGTGGGAAATTTTCCCACTAACCCTTTACATGTGTAAATATTTTGAAAGCTTGCTGAAAATTACAGTCAACTTGCAGAAAACAATATTTCTGCAAGCTTTTTTGTACTTGAATATCTCGAATACATCTTCTTTAACAATTTTTTTACTAATACATCTTTAAGTATCAGTGAGAAATACACATCTTATACAGACACAAACAACAACAAAAAATCAGAAACACCACCTTCCCTCCACAAATCACATAACCTGAAGGAAAATAGCACTGCTTCCTCCTCACCACAACTCAGTTACATGATATTTGTACATGAATGAAGTAAAACAGCAGTGTTATTTCATACAGTTTTGAATGCCGTAGACGTGAGTAAGCTGATTCCAGCTGAGTTAGAAACTGTATTCCTACATTTCTGGAAAGAAGGTTGTCTGGGTAATGCCAGTTTTACTACTGCAAGTTGGAATCTTTCTTTTCAATTTCAGTAAAAGCATAAGTTCATTTTCTCAGACTGGCATTACTTCTATGGGTTTTTTTAATTTAAAGAAAGCAAAAACTCCATGAATAAATCTCTAGCTAGATTAAGACATGTATTTGTTTCACCTCATTAAAACTTTGTAAGAGTTATGGTTAACACTCTTTTCTTGCTTCTGTGTTAGGAGCTAAGAATAAATTCCTGCTTCCAGTTACAGCAGGGGTGGAGATCAAAGCATATTTAAAACCAGGTGGAAACCAGGAGGAGGAAAGGGAGATAAGGTCTGTTCTGCAGCTTATAGTACTGGTCTTTTCTAGGGGTTCTCTAGGTCTCACCACTTCAGGGAATTCCCTGGCAGCATACCTGTGTAAATAATTGTGCTGCTGCTTTCACCTCATGAGAAAGACCACCTGAGAAATCCCATAGTTTCCCATTAGGATCAATCCTTCTTTTGCACTCTCATCCTCAGTTAGGGTTGCTGGTTGGGGTAAGCAGTTACATTTCCCATCTTTGCAGCTACACAGAATGCACAATCAACACAGGGCACAGCAACGTCAGATGAACAGATAGCACTTAGATACTGAAGCTAAAGATATGTAAATTAATGCAATCCTTCTCTTTTACCTTTAATATTTTTTTTTCATTTCAATTTATTGAGTTGCATGTGTTTTGCTGTTAATTTGAGCTTTTATTGGAGTTCGGGTTTGTGCTTAGTAACTATATAGATAATCTCTTTGCTACAGGAGCAAAGAGCTGGTACTAAGACTCTACAAGAAAAAAGGTGAAATTTTCACACTGTGCCATTTTTTAAATTTTTTATCTCATGTCCTTTAAATTAGTGTCTAGGGCTGGCCATTGTAAAGCTGCTATTACTGATCAATGCATAGAGTAGGTTCTGGTCATTCATTGTGTTACCATTTAAAAAGGAAGAAAAGATGAACTATTGACATCTTCATAACAAGTTACACCAAGCTGGAAATTGGAGGAAAATTATTCAGGCTGTGTTTGGGATGTGAGAGATTTAACCTAAGCCCAGGTTCTCCTGAACACCTGATTTGTTAAAGCATATATCTCAAAACTCAAAATTCTTTGACAAAGATAAAAGAGAAAGTCTATTCATGCCATCAGTGTGGACCAGAATATCAAAACGCTTTCAGATGTGCAGGATAACCAAGAAAAGTATCTTCCCACCTTTTCTGATACTCTTCTCCAGCTACCAGGCTCTAGATACAGTAAAGGAGAAATGAGTTAGTTCAACCCATAAAATCCTGGACATTCAGACAGAGCAAAGAAATACTCTGTCAGGAAGTAAGAAGAGCCACAGCTCTACCTTTTGTAGCCAAAGTAAGTGTCATCAAACAGAAAAATAAGTGGTGGGTTTCTTGGGTTTTTTTCTGAAGAAATGGTGGATCTGTCATTTCTAACTTTCTTAAGGTATTCATGTAGCCTACCTGAGTATTTTGACATCTTGCATATGTTTACAAATAGAGATAGTAACAATACCTTAACAAATTTGGAAGTAATAGTAACAATAATAACAACATAAAATAATAATAATAACAACAACAATAATAAAATATTTATTATTCCATCTGACTCAGCTTACCCTGTTAGTGAACTGGTTTTCAAGACCAACAAGAAAGATCTCCCTTGGATTTCTCATACCAGCTTCACTGAACCACATCTCTCTTGTGTCTCTACCTCAGTTACCTTTGGAAAATCATTGCCAGCAATCCTGCCTCATGAATATACAGAAGCTGGCCCAAACTAGCTTCTTCGTATCTTACCCTTTCACCCAAGTTTCAGAACGTGTTGAACCTGTCTAAGTTAGAGTAACTTAAGAGAAGTATCTGTGATTTATATTGTCTGGCTGTGTATTTTCAAGGTGTGAATGAAAAAAAATATTCTATTTTCACTGCTTTCTGAATGATTTCTAATATTGCTTGCAGGCTTCCATTTTATTACAAGTAGTACATGACTTGCTACATTTCTGGGAAAGTGTAGAAACTGCAATAAAAACTGGTATCACAGGAAAAACAATAGTTAAATTGTCTCATAATAAAAAAAACTGACTTGGAACAGATCAATGTTGTCAATCTATCTTCAGGTAATTCTCTCTTAAAGGAAATGTGGCTGCTTGAGTTAACCAGCAAACGGCTGAGATTTTGGTAGGGTAATCCAAGCCAAGAATTATCTATGCTTTTTAAAACCTTCACTGCCAATGAAAACAGGATTATGCTCTGGATAGACAATCCAAAATTAAAATATCAAACTAGCTGCCAGTGTGTTTGGATCAGGCAAACATTCTCTCTCAGCCCTTTCTTACCTCATCTCAGAAAAGTAATTTTAGTTTCAGTTTTGCACTAGGCAACTTCTTGGCTGCTGTTCTCCACAGTTTTCTGTTTCCTTAGGAAGGACTTAAATCCCCGAGATACACAGAAGTTTGCAATACCTTCTTTCCTGAATACAAGCCTTGCAATGTGCAGGAAATTTTAACAGTGACCTCTGGACAAGATTTCTACTCAAAGTCCCTGTCTTTCTAAGGCACTTTGACATTTATGCATTTGTTTTAAATACGTTTGTACAACGTAGAATGATAGACTAAGGAATACTTTTAAAGAAAACAATGATTTTCCTGTGGCCAGCATTTTAAAATAGACTATTATCATAGTATCAGTAAAAGAATCTCAGAATTATCTTCATTGAATCTAAATGTCTGCAGTTCAACAGATCAACGTGATTAAATGGATCCATAGCTTGGACTGATCAACTGACCCAAATATCTTCAACTGACAATGAACAGCCCTTAACTTTTCCTTTCTGTTTCTTTGAGACTTACCTTGATTGTATTTAACAAGATTCTTCATTTATGCACGGCTTTCTGTCTCAACAGAGCACTATTTTTATTTATTAATTTATTTCTAGTTCATATATTTATTATATTTAAGCTATTGCTTGTTACGGTGTCTTCTCTGTGTTTTAGTTTCTTTTCCCATTAATCTCAAGCTGTTTGGTTCAGGTCTTCTTACAGCAATGCAAATAAATGTTCAAAGTGATGCTGTAGAACATCAAAATGCTAATTTTTTCCAATATGTAATGATGGTAAAGAAAAGCTTATTAAAGCTTATTAAAAACTTTAAGATATTTCAGCTTTTTTTTCTATATGTGATGAATTGACAATAATTTCTTTTTGCCAGGGTTCTTTTTCTGTTAACAATAAAGAAGTCAATAAGCATCTTATGGAATTTATGGTCTAAAAAACCAGTATATAACTTCAAGTTTATGTGCCGGTCCATTAGAAACACAGGTTCATGTTTGGCAAATACAGACAGCTCTCATTTATCTGTAAGCAGGTAATGTGCTCTGTTGATCATCCATGCTAGGGATACAAAGCCTCGTGTCCAGCAGGGTGTTTAGTAATACACGATGCACATCATGAATACAGCTGTACCGCTTCTGGGGCTGGAACAGACCCAGGAATACAACACCTACTTTCCCACAGAGTTTTGAGTAATAGACTCTGCTGGATCCAAGTTTTATCTGTGCACGAGTTTAAGTCCACAATAAAGACTGTTGGAGAATAGCCTGAGCCTTGCAAGATGAGCAATGAAACAGGAATCCTTGCGGTGGTGTTTCTGTATCATATGCAACAGACCCTGATGTACTTGTTTTATTCATTGTTTTCCATTATGTAGCACAGCTGAGCATTCTCTTGCCCTGGAACCTATCAAGATGTAAGAAGCAGTATGAAAACTACGTACAGTTTGCATGATCATATTCCAGACGTAGCACAGTACTGATAAGGTATCGTTTTCCCTGCTCTTTAGCACAGCAGCCAAGGACCTAATCCAAAGTCTGCTAAATCAGTGAGTATCTTTTTGCTGACTTTAAACCAAGGCCTAATAACGTAAAGCCAGAGAAATTCTTCTCTCGCTTATACATGAGAGTTGTGTACTCTGAGTCAAAGCAGATGCTTGTAAAAGATGAATTGCCCTGATCAGTAAATTCCACAGTAAGTAGATACTATTTAATGATTGCAGAGGTTGCTTTGGGATTCAACTCCTTCTGGATTAATTGGAGTGCTGTCTAAAAAGTAGTCTAATCAGTTTTGAGCTTGAATTTTATTGGTAATTGAATATTTATCAATAGGAACAACTATTTGTATCATTTATTTAGTACACATAATTTACAAATGAAGCAGATTAATAGTAGTCAATTACAATGTCATTTTAAAGTAAAATTGCAAGTAAAGTGTTAGCCCCTAAGAGACCACCTTTAAGTTAATATCTGTGTTGAAAACATAATTACTTTATTTTATCTTTCAGCATTACCATCAATTTATTTCTCCTGAGAGAGAAACTGAAGTATCTTACAAGGAGGGGAGTAAGAGAAGTCAACAACACTTTGAGGTCAATGAGAAGTGTCTTTTTTTCTTTTTTTCATATGTCTTATCCTTAATTTACAGTCACAAAGAAATACACTGCATTAAAATATAAATGATCTGCAGCTGGTATTTGTTACCCTCTTCTGCAGATTTTATAGGGTCTCCACCAGGAATTGTGACAATAGAATTCAGAACATTTCTCAAAGGTGCAGAATTAGGCAAGAGAAATTGGTTAATTCAGTCAGATCTCCTTTGTTCTGGCTCTGGGGATTGAGTTATCCTGAATTATGAACAAGCCTGAGTGACACAGTACTGCCGTGTTCCCTGAGACACTCAGAACACAGACGTACCACTGGCTTCGTGAGAAGCCAGTTTGGGTCCTGCTTGGTTCCCTAGGTGCAATGCAGCATCATTAACACTTGATGAGCCCCTTACTGGGGATGCCAGCAACACCATCGTCTCTTCTCTTTACAGTGAGGGTGGTGAGGCACTGGAACAGGTTGCCCAGGAAAGTCGTGGATGCCCCATCCCTGGAAGTGTTCAAGGCCAGGCTGGATGGCTCTTTGAGCAACCGGCTCTAGTGGGAGGTGTCCCTGCCCATGGCAGGGGGGCTGGAACTTGATGATCTTTAAGGTCCCTTTAAGGACCCTTCCAACCCTAATGATTCTATGATTCTCACCAGGGCTGGCCCCAGCACAGGACCCATCTGACACCAAGAGGAAGAGAGCAAGGACAGTAGCTCTGCCTAGAATTAGTCTGGGAGAAACTCCATTGAATGTGAAACTTGTAAAGGAGCATTTCCCTTCATTCCCTTGATTCAGTGCATGCTAATTAGCATCCCCCGCAATTGAGACATATCAATGACCTCAGAGAAATAGTGCGATCTCTCCAAAGTTCACCACTCCAGAGGGCACCAGGTAGTACTAACTGCAGTATGTGAGACACTGCACTTTAGCTGGTATCAATCAGAACCATCCTTGCTGTAAAGATACAGACCAATAATCTGCAAGATACTTAATCCAACAACAGACAAGTACAATTGGATGATACAACTCTAACATAAAAATTGTTGGTGTTCAACAAGAACATCACAAGAAGCATATGGCATTAGAAGGATATGGAATGAGAAGAAAAATAGAATGGAAATCTGTCCAAGAATATTCTTGGAGTTGTCTCAGCATTTTAAGACAAGTGTATAGAAGATAGAGGTTTCACACTTCCCTACATTTGTGTAGTTAATCTATAGGCTATAAATCTTTTCTCAGGTTACTAACTGAGCTAATTTTTTTCTATTCCAGGCATAAAACCATTCACTAGTTTTGGGGTTTTGTTTTTTTTTTTTTGTAAAGCCATGTGCTTCGTGATAAACAGGCCCTAAAGCCCATATTTCTGTAGTTGAATTAAAGCCAATTAATATCCTGTGATATAATTATGAGGAGAAGCTGGGCTGCTACAGACAAGCAACTTTTCATCCCTTCATCTATCTCCGTCCTCAGCTTCCTGCATGTCAAACATCTCATATCTTTTGTGTCTAGAGACCTGTTCTGTCAGCACCAGCAAAGCAGGATTAAGGGCTTTACCTCAATCTCCATGGCATCCTATATATTTTGAAGAAAACCTTTCGTCATAGCATGTGGAAACTGAGAGCCACAAAAGTACTTTGTGTATGACATGATCTACACTGCCATTGGGATACTTTTTTGCATTGTGCAAATCCCTTTCCCATACATAGAAGATTTGGCCTTGTTACTAACATTAGATTTTCTAGGTTAGTTTGGCTTCATACTTCCTTTGGTTCCATGTGGTTAAGGCACACTCACCACTGTTGTACTGCAGACAAGAAAATTTCCCAAATAACGCTAGTCTTGAAATATATTTGTTGTCAAAAAACAGAAGAATTACCAACTCCCAAAATCTGTACAAGGTCTGTTTGACTTTCCGTTATACTTTAAATATTCCATGAAATATCCTTTGGAAGCTGGACAACATGGGACGATACAGTCCAGATCATGAGACAGCTCATTACTGTACTTTTAAGGATTTCTACTTCAAGGAATGAAAGGCCTTTGAATTTTCCGATTATATTGAGATCACCTTTAGTGCAAGACAGTTTAAGATGAAAAAAAACCCAGAAAATGTATTTACCAAATACAAATAACACAACTGAAAAAGCTTTAGAGAGAGGCTAGGGGAAATGAAAATAGAAGTGCGCACATATCTATTGCTTAGAAAAGCTTCAAAGGTTCCCCCTACCCTGCAGCATACAGCTGAGAAGCTGATTAGATGCTTCATGGCCTTGTCAGTCTCATTATGTGCAAATCCTAAGTCCTTACCTTGCCTCACAGAAGTCTAAATTTGCTGTCCCCTCTTCCTTTTTTATGCCCCAAACTTTTCTTTAGGATGAGTTGAAATGCAAGCCCAGCTCCTCCTTTCGTTCTCCCAGTATCTCTTATCTATACCTTCCAATAAGAAGTAGTTTTAAAATTCCGTCCCCAAACTATTGCTTACCTCCTTCTGCTTTGGAAATAATAATATTCCTCAGAAATAATAATATTCCTTGGGCATGCCCAGACAAGGGCATCTCTTGCCCCAGAACTGAATGGAATGTGCTAATGACTAAGCCCTGCAAAGAGAATTACTCCATTATCATTCAAATGCCAGAGTGGAGCCTTTCACCAAAACCTTATATTTTCCTATAAATGTATAATTTGATAATTATATCTTAAGCAGTAATATTGCAAATATTTACACAGGCAAATCATCACTGGGTTTCATCAGAAAGTACATACAATGATAACTAATTATTTCAGAATATTAATGGCTTTGTGGAATCGCTAAATCCTAATCTCATTATTATAATAATACTAAGAGACATTTGTTTTCTTCATATGACAACAAGGATTCTCTGCATTTTCCTCCTAGCCCTTCTCTTGGGTAACCTCTGTGAGTACCGTCTACCTAGAAATTAACTACTTGTTCAGAGGAACATGGTTCTTTTTCTCCTAACTCTGAGAATTCCTGTACAAATCTCTTCAAAAGTGTCTTCCTTGCTACACTATTGAATATTCCTAAAAGCCTTAAATGGAACATTCAGAGACTACTTAAATCTATGAGAAAACAAAATTGTTTACCTAACCATGAGGTCAGGGGAATATGTACTTTTTGGATAGCTGAAAAGAAATGACAACTATTGTAGTGATATAATATGTGTGTAGACTTGCAGTAAAACATAAGTGCTAAAGAAAAAAAAAAACTTAAAATCAGCACCACCCAGTCAACCGGATGATGAAAACACAACTTCAGCCAACACTAGATCCAAAAGAGCTGTTGAAAGATAAGGTCAAGTTCATAATGAAGTCACCAGATTATAATCTTGTTTAAATTTTGGATAAGGTATTTGGGTGGATGTATGGTGAGGTCATAAGAGGAAATGTAACACAGATTTTAAGAAAATGTTGGGTTTCAAATGACAGAATGGAGGCAAAGTTGACATTGAAAACAGAATATGCAGAATTACCATCAGCAGAATATGATGGGGATTGACTGGCTCTACCACCCTTTCTTTGTGTGTGGGATAAATACACGTGCAGTATTACTGACCAGCCCTCTGCATAAATAGTGAATTTTGAATGCTCTACTTATATATTTCATGGATCTGTTTCTGTCAAGCACAACTACATAGATAAAGAAGCATATGGGTTCAGAGAGGACTAAAAAAATAATAGTAAAAAAAAAGAACAACTAACAGTTTGGATTTTTGCTTTTTTTTATCGAATCTCTGATACTTTAAGATCAAAATTGAATCTGAATAATTTTCATTTTAAAAAACAGTAACTATCTTCCAAGTTTGTCTTTTTCACATGTCAAATGCTAAATAAACTTCAATAGTTGCTTGTTCAGCACAAAGAGTCTTAAAATCCTGCAGAAGTCCTGGTAGACTTCCTGTCTTTACTCAGTGCAGTAATATTTTTAAAAAATAAAAAAAAGACCATACTTGAAAATGTTTTGTCAGGAGTGAAAATAGCCCAATTAAGAAGTATAACAAAGTTTTGAAAGTCACCCATTTAAAAAAAATACAAGGTGCCATGGAGTGTCCCAGGAATACTAAATCTACTTAAGTAATAATGTAAACAAAAATGTAATTAGAGCTAAATCTTTCAAAAACACAGATGATTTATCAGGTCTGTTCACACAAACCAGCCTGTGTGAGGCTGGCCTTTGGGACACAGACTTTCAAGTTGCCAAGCGATTAAAGTAAGTACTGCGTGCTTCAGATTTCATTTGGTGTCAGGGAGAGGACAGACCCACAGGGAACCGAGCAGACTCAGGGCCCACCGGCGCTACCCACTGGAAATGCTGAAATGGCTGCATAGGAATTGGCCCCAGCCATTGAGGGGTAATAATAAGCATTTCCCTTCTGCCAAGAGTCATCATTAACTTTTCCCTTGATCTTCCTAGGGCAAGCTTCTTCCTAGCTCACTTCTGGAAATAACTGTTGATAAAGAATTTAGGAAATGTACAGCATTGTGATGATGCCACTAGGAAATGTTATCATTGTTCTTGCTTGAGGTAGTAGCGCACAAGTACTTTTGTATTGCAAACCTCTTGACAGGCACCTCTGGCATTTACCCACTTTCTGTTTCAGGCAGCTAACAGACATCTATGTGGGCAGGTGGGGGGAACATTTGAAAATGGGGAAAAGAAACGGTCCTGAAAGTCATTAAGAAAATTCTGAGTCTTAAGCTTACAAGATCTGTCAGTTACTAAATGGCCCAATTTTCCCTGTACTACTTCCCCAATGCTTTCTGTCTTCAGAAAGAAGTATTGTCAGAGGGAAGGGTAGCAGGAGATCTTAACGAGGATGTAAGTCCTCTCTCCTAAGCAGCCCTTCCTCCCACATGCATTTCAATTCCAACCTTAAAGATGAAATATTTGCATTCTACCACACTTTTGTTAACAACGTTAATTATTATCGTCATCAGGAATTAGTAAAAATAAACCCTGTCTAGACAATTTCCCTTGATGTGACCTTACAGTGCATTAAAAAAAGAAAAGTTATGCTTCATCTGGGGAATATTTTTCTTTCTAATAGTTGGCATTTTACCTTTGGAAATTAATATTTTAGATTTGAGGGCATCTAAGGGTTGGAAAGTAAGAGTTGATGACACACCTCAGTGTTTAACAGCTTTGTACGCTCTGTCTTACATTTAAAGGCACTAAAGCATGTCATTATGAGACCATAATGCACACCCTGTCATATCTTATCACTTAATTAGGTCACCTAGTCTGCCCACCTCGTTAAGTGCAATGGTTAACATTATATTTCTCCCATTTTTTCAGGTTACTGTTAAAACTCCCAAGGTAAGGTGCTTCCACTAGTTCTTTAGCAGGGTTATTTCACATTCCAGTATATTTCACTATTAGGAATAGATTCTTGGCTAGTTGTCTATTTATTTAATATCAGGCAATTAAAATTTTGCCTTTCTGCATGACTGCAAGGAATCACATCTATGTATCACTTTTATATCTCCTATATCATTTCTCTTTCTCTCAATTTTTTGCAAATAATTGCATATTTATAGCTGAAAATTTAAAAATTAATGAAAGAATTTCAGTTCCTTCAGGATCTAGGATTTTATTTTAAAGAAAAATTCTGGGAAATTTTAAACAATACGCATGGGCAGACTTATCACAACTGCAATCTAAGCATCAACATGACTCACATTCCTTCTCTCACTTACAGCACAGAGGCACCTAAAATTAGATGTCCAGTTATGGGATACCTAAACAGAAACACCTATTCTTGCTTTCTCCTTCATGGAGCATTGGCCACAATCTAAGCTTACTAGTTCCACAAAGACCTGCTAAGACTCACTAGGTTTGGGCTGAATTTACTTAAAAATATGTTGACAAGAAGAATACACCTTTTGCACAGAGCTCAGTAGCTGGAATACATGCCTAGAAATTGGGAGCAACCTGAGATACCAGCTTTCTAGAGGCTAAAGGAATTTAAATAGACATCTGCTATCTCCCACCAGGCTATTTGGTAGTTTCTCTGCCACTCCGATGAAAGTTTGGTAACTGTATAAAATGGAATGCAAGGTTTTGGAATCTAGAGAGAGAAGAAGGAGAAGACATCCTGCATCCTTAACCTAGTGGTAGATTAGTACCCAGAATGGAGCAGAAGAGGAGTCCTGGGTTCTGATATCAAAGCCAGGGCATCATCCAATGTCTCCCACACAAAACACAAAAATGGTCTCCAAAGCAGTACTGAAACTTAGTATTTCCCCTCTGGTGTGTTATAGACACCAGCTCTAGGTGTAAATCTGCATTCCTTCCATTAGGAACAAGGTTTACAGTGTTTTGTAGAGGAGAGAGTCCAGGTTTCTGGTGTCTGCTCCCTGGACTATTCCAGTACTCTGCCTGATCCTCATTTCAGCACAGGCTCTGAGGCAGAATAGAGGAATGCATAATACAGTTCCATTGCAGGATGGTTTTGTCTGAGTAATTCAGGATCATAAGAGCATTTGTGAGTCTTTCTTTTTAATTGCCTTTGTCAAAGAAATTACAGAGCTGCTTAGCTTGAAAAAACCCAAAACCTTATCATTAAAAAACCTGGTTGGTGGTCAAAAACTATGAACTGCCTGGTACTTCCTTGTTTTCCTTTTCACTTCATAATGTAGTGACTGGTAGTGGCAGGACTTACGAACAGCATTATCTCTGATTTGAGGACAGGAGTTCATCCATTCCCTAATCTGGACTTTCCATTCATTATTTCTATTAAATATACTGTCCTCTTGCGCCTCTTTTCCATGCTTTAAGGTTTGCATATGTATGGAAACCAGTGTTCAGGAGAGAAGATCTGTACCTGGAGCCTACACAAAGCTCCTTAATGGGCTGATACATGAGCACTTAGTACTGTCTACAAAGTGCAAAACTCTTCTGCTCCCCTTTGCAATGGGGTAGCAACCTTGCGCATACCCCAGATCTGCTACAAATAGCCACCCACATAGGGAGGTGAAGTGGTATAAAATCACAAAGGAACCCCAATTTTACTGCACACTAACCTTCCCATGTCGATAAAACCTTATGCGAAGTTTAAGGGCAAGACACAGAGGGGCACTAAACTTGTGCCAGGTAGGGCAAGTGTATCCAACGTATTAACTAAACAATACACAGCCAAGTGTTTACAGCAAAATGAACAATTTACTTGTTTGTGTTCAAAAAGTCAATGCAAACTTATTTTATTCTTTAACAACTGTATTCGAGGCCCAAACCATTCATTACAGGGAATAGCATGGAGAAGTGTTTTGACTGAATGAATTTTCTGAGTATGTGAATTGAACTGAATCAATTTTTGTAATTTCAAGGCCATTCACTGTGAACACAGTTTAAGACTCCAAGGGAGCACTACAGCAACACATCCAGACTGAATTGCTCTGAAATTGGTTAAAGGTTACTTCATTTTCTTCAGCTACATTTTGGAAAACATGTTTTCATGGGGTAAATTTAATTTCAAGTTGAACTGCTGAATTGATTAAATGTCCTATTATATCTTACCGTAACTTTATAGTAATTCTGAAGTCCCTAAAAAGGTAAAACAATAACTAAAAAAAAAGCTACAACAACCATGGCACCTATTCCACTTTCAGAAACTTCTTCAGCTCTTGGCAACTAATTTCTTTTTTTTTTTTGGTTTAGATTTTTTTTTTCAGTGACAATGCACAGTCTTTCTCCCCTCTGTTTGTTTTCTGGATGAACATGATCCTACCAGCATGGCCAAGAAGAGCTCTTGATCAGCTTTTTTTCCCTGTAAAATTATGACTCCCACTTGCACATTATTATGAGTAGTTTACAGGAATGTGACATGAAAATTTACTAGGATGTTAGAAGGAGAAAAGTGGAAAGAAGATTTTTAATTCCTGTAACGTGGGTTTCTAGGACTCGTTCCTGTAATCACTCAAGAGTAACAGCTCTCACTGTTTCCCATGGAAGGTGCTCATCAGCACTGCAGAAGGAAAGGCTTTGTGCCCAGATTCCATACAGCTCCTCTCTCCTGGCAGGAAAAAGGAGGCACCAGCCACACTTGCGGCTGAATCCCGGCTGAACATGGGGCTTTTGTGAGCGCAGAGCTGCACAGACCCCCTTCGCCGGTCCCACGGCCAGTCACTGCTACTTGCAAGTACAATTGGAGGTCAAAAATGTTTAGCTACGGCATTGCTGAACGTGGGTTACTTGCAGCTGTGCACACAATGTCACTTTATTGAGCAGCAGATCATCTGGAAGTCTATTTTCACAGCTATCATACTGGCTTAAGACATTTTTCACGTAGGCATTACTACCACGTGTTACAGGTGAAAATGGAGATATCCTGATTGCATAAAAAGAGTCTTATAATCTGTTTTCCATAATGTAAGAAGGGAATAATAGATAACTTCAGATTAATGGTTATACATTCTCTCTTACAGTAGCCATTTAGGGAGTCTTATCTTACTGTAACTTAAGGGAGGGTTTGATCTGAACCATCATGCTCAACAGCCAACAACTGGCTCCTGTGACTGTGTCCAGCCATTTTTAAACTTATTTTTATACTTTTTACTTTTGCAGCGTACTGTGGCAATAAGTTTAACAGTATATTCATGCAGTCTTGAAAATTTGACAGACAAAAGTATTTTTGTCTGTCTCAGACCTTTTGTCTTGCAGCTTAATTTGGTTCCCTTAGCTGTTATGTTATGAGAAGCAGTAAATATAATTTCCAGCTTACAATGGTTTGGTTTTGTTGTCATCTTTCCCTTTGGTAACTTCTTTTCCATACTGAAAAATACTAATGCATTTCTCTCATGGAAGCCATCGGTCTCCTCTGCTGCCCCTCCATGTACCTCTCCCCGTTCCACTGCTGATTCTCTGTGAATGGGTAGACACAAAGCCAACATTTTGTGGCACAGACTATGTATCAATTTTTATGATGGTACAACACCTTTTTTTGTTTCAGTTTTTTTCCTTATCCTTCCCTCCTTCTCCTGCCTTTCCGTTAGTCTCCCTGGCTGCTGCTGAGCGTGTAGCTGGCATTGGCACAGTGACTCCTAACTCCTTATTCTGACTGGGAAAAGCCAGTGATTAAGTATGCAAAATTCTGGCTTTTTCTTCCCATGCACTTAACTCTGACTGTATCAATATGGATTTTCATCTCCTGTTTTATTTCCCAGACACCTGTTAACGAAAACAACCTCCAATTTTTGTCAGCTTTTTGTCCATCCTAAGTCCTCCTTTGAGGAAAGCTTTTATGGAAATCTCAAGAAGATTATAAACAGTTTGATAGGGAAGAATTTTGCAGCCAAGGACTAGGATCTAAGAGTAAACATGGAACACTTCTGATGTTCCAGAATGCAAACTGAGAAGATCAGAGCATCAATTTCTGACTTTAAAAAGTTTCCAATCACAATATCTCATCCCAAAGCTAACTGAGGTAGTCCTTTCTGGGGAGCATTCCAGGCAGATTCCACAAAACAACCTTTCCCAACAAAGAAAGATTTTCACCTGGAAATTTCTAACCAGTTCTTGTATACTCAATTGATGAAAACTCCTATATTTCCTCTGAAGTGTGATACCATCAATCATCATCCACATTGTCTTAATTAGATTAGATTTACAGCACCATGCAGCCCGATTTCCCAGGGCATTTCCTGAACCATTATATAGATAAGGCATTATTAATACATATTTTTACTACATCTATTTTTCAGCACGGAGAGAGTAAATTGCAGCCTCCATGTCACCATGCAAAATAAAAGAAAGGATTTGCAGCCCCTAATCATGGTGGCTGTATCTACCCCTACTTACTCAAGATAACTGCATTTTAATGTATTGGTTTCATTTCTAGTACTTTGTATGTAAATTCCATTCATGGGAGCATTCTGTGTTGAGTACACCCAAGACTCAAGAAAAAGTATATCACAAGCCAGAAATAAAGGCCTATAAATCCTGCAATTTTATTCTTTCACAGCTGTTCAGTAAGGTATTGCAGTCTTATGACTACAGTTTGCAGATGTTCACTGTGCCTGCATTTGAATACCTCCAACTGGACAACATATTATCTCTGTAAATGTGTTTCTGTGCTCTAAATTGTTTTCAAGTCCATAAAGTTTGAAAATACCACATGGTGGTTCCAATGTCAGCACTCTGTTTACACGATGAAGTGTTACACATGGACTCTCACATAAGTAAATAAAATTGTCTCAGACTGTCACACAGCCGGGAAAAATGTCGCGTTGCTTTCTGACACATCGCTTTGGAACAGAGCAGATGTCAGGAAGTAGTACAATTGTGGTAAAAGTTATCTCAGGAGTGACCTATCTCAATAACCATGTTACTGTACAGATAAAGGCTAATCTCAATATGACTCTCGTTTCCACTGCAATGGGACTCCTGCAGCAAGTGATACACAGTGAGACCAAGTAGAGATAAGACATGATGAGGAGGCAGAACATCATTTCAATTTCATTTTAATTTTAAAATAAGTGTAAATACAATTGTAACTTAATTTCTTACCAGCCCTTTATGAACACTCTGCAGAGTGGTATCTTAAGTTCCAGAGGTTTATAAAGGGACAGAAAGTTTAAGGCCCAGTCCCTTAAAGATGTCAGTGAACAATTTTCCATGAGGGAGCTGTTTCATGAGTCAGTGGAGCCAGTCTGCTTCACGCACACCCTAATATTTCATTTAAGATGAAGTCTCCTGTGGTTTCAAAAGAGGTTGTGCTTTGGTGGGTCACTGTATTACTACATATTTTAAATAAAGATTTAACCCTTGTGTTTTTGTTAACTTCCTATCACAGAGATTCACACACCCTGCTGAATCTTAAACACGGCGGTAGCATTAATTACATATTTAAAGGAGCAAAATACAGAAATAAATAACTTCACAAAACACAGGACCATGTTCAAAGGACAGTCAAGCAGGGCATGCAATTTGAAATGCTTCTGATCCATCAAGGAAAAGATTACTGCTTTCCATGTTCACATTTTATATTTTGAGTGACTCCAGACTAACCTCAGGGAGAGCCCAGAATATCGGCTTGTCTGCGCCTGGGAGCTGACTCTGGGATATGTAATCAGGAAAGCCTGTCTTCTGATTAAACCTCTCCTGACACTGCCCCGGCTTTGGTGAAATTTAAACTGCCTCTTCCCTCCTTCCCTACCATTGTGAGAGACATAGCAAGGCATTATACCCTGCTTGTTAACGATGGATGACCCCGCTGGTTCAGCCCAGCGCTGTCTCCTGGGGACATGGCAGAGATGGGCTGGCAGCAGAGCAGAGGCTGCGCTTCAAACCAGCTGGCCAGCAGGGACCCCCGGCCTGTATCACCCACAGCAGCAGCCGACTGTCATTTCCTCCTGTCCCTGAGGTTTTAATCCTATGGTACAGGGAAAGTGCCTTTTAGTACTTCGTTGACCACATTCATTAATGCTGCTTCTCAGCCATTTAGACCAGAGCAGGGGTGGTGGTGTGAGGGGGAGGGAGATGTAGTGGAAAAGAAGCAGCATCGTGTTTTGACTGATGTTATCACCACAGGCTACTGCACTGAAAGGAAAGCTAAATAAATCCTTTGAAAAGCTATAAGATCTCTGACTGCATTGAAATCCTTTGTTATCATAATGCCCTTTGCAGCAACATTCTTAGGGAATATCTTCTCCATTTTTGTAGCAGGTATGTTTTGTCCCAAAAGATGGCATAAATGGTCTTTCCCCCCGATATGTATAACGCACACAGACTTTGAGCTCATTTATTGTATTGCAGTGTCCAGATATGTCAGAGCACCACACTCGGTCACAGAGACTTCACTTCTGGTGTGAAGAATTTTTGTGATCATGACAGAGAAGGCATCTTGAAATGAGGATGTGCCTGAGGTGGGAGATTACAAGCCAACGCAGTGGATGAAAAATATACAATATATCCTCAGTGTGCGCTTCTACCCTTGAAGGTTACTGAATAAAGTATTGGAGACTACCTTATTAATGTAATAAAACAGGCGGTGTATTCGCTGCAGGCACTGTGGAAGACATGGATCCTTATATCTGAAAAAAAAAAGAGTTGCTACACCAGCCCAAAGCACAAATTCATTAGTTAACAGGAGCTGAGACAGAAGGCCACATTTACCTTAACCACCTGTCTGTGAAGTCATTTTCCCTCCTTTTCTCTTTCTAACACTGAATAGCCTTACAGGGAGACATGCTCTCGGAAAAGAGCTCAACCAGTGCTCCTCTATTTTTCCCAAAGCTGTTCAGTAACAGCTGAGGCTATCAGCTAGGATACAAATTATCTCATTGCTTCAAATCATATGTACAGAAGACTTGAATTTGAGGAATCCCAGCTTCTGAAAGACGTATTGGAACTCCCTACTTTCCCAGAAGAAAAGATGACAGAAATTGCCTTCTGCTACCTGCTTTACAATCACAATGCTCCATTTAAAAAATTACAAACAATGACAAAATTAATAATCTAGTGCAGCTTTTTTGTTCTTTTTGTTGTGGTTTTGGTCCAATCTACGGACCTAGGTACTCTATGCTATCAGGTGCCACCAAAAATACAGGGCTCAGGATATTGACCTCATACATGAACTATGTTTAAATGAGAAGTCCTGTGGAGGATCAGCTACAGAGTACAATTCTCTGACTCTCGTTAATAACAAAGCATAAACTATTTGCCTCTAACTATTAGGTGGAGGGTTTTTGGTGGAGTTGGATGTTCCTAATAAACAAATACTGGTACTTTCAGATCGCCTGGTTTAAAGTCTTCACTGTAGTCCAAGACAAAACAACGGTGTATTGATAAATAAGCAGAGTGAATTTGTCAAAATATAGAGTGTTAGGAAATTTTCTAGTGGAACAATTTCAGCTAAAAGACTGAAATGTTATATGGAGGCATCTCAGTTTTAGTGAAATCCCATGAAACCACAGGTGGGTGGGTTGTAGTGGGAGGGAGCTTAAGGGGAACCTGGGAGGCATGGGGTCTTTGTCTCAGCAACAAGCCCTCAGATGAAACCTTTCTGGATCTGGAGACCTGAGACATTCTAGTTCCTGTCTCAAGGTGCAAAAACGGTCCTGAACAGAACAGCTGTTCTGTTCAGACCTGACACAAAAATAAGCTATGTAAGTCATAAGATTATTATTTTTTTAAAATTCTACTTGCAATCAGAACAAAAACCAGTTCTGAAACATCAGCATTTGCCCGGAATCAGTAATCCTCTGTTTCAGCCCAGCTGTATGAATTAACACTAAATGCCAACATACTGCTTTAGCAAACAAAGATTTTATTTCATATTGCTTCTGATCAATGTCTTTTCCACTAAAAAGCAATATAAATCCAACAAGGGCTGACATCAGGAGCTATTTTTATTGCTACCATCATCATGAAACCTTGAAGTACCTTTGTTACTACTTAACTGAAACATTAGCAATATCTTAAGGTAAAAAAGGAACTCAACGTGTTCCAGGAGTGTAATGCCACTATAAAAGGCTTGTGTTTTACTTTTCTTCCAGCCATGCAGTTGGCTGCCACCCTGCAGCCTCAGGCACAAGCATTCACAAGAGCTCAGGAAGAGCTCTTGAGGCTGAACTGAGCTTCATGCAGTTGGTGTTGCTTATGTATGGTCTGTCCAAGCCACTTGAATAAGATCCTGCATCTACAGCAAGATGCTGAGCATGCTTGTGCTCTCCTTCCCAGGACACTTCTGGTGTGTACGTATGTTCCCTTCAGCTGACTTAGCTGTGAGAGCTGAAATACCAAGCAAAAGGTGTTAACCTCTTGTGCTGCTGCCCAAGTTTCTCCATATCTTGTCTGTCAGCATTGTGTTAGAAGACAAGGACTGCAATTGTTAACTTCTTCCTATAGATAGGGTGCAAGGGGGGAAACTCATGGAAACATTTCTTTCTATGCATTCCCACAGAGGTCAGTCACAGTCCTACCTTGTGAATTACTTGATTTAAACCCTTCTGTGAAGCAAAAGTACATTGATTTTGAAAGCTGGCATTTAAGCAGAGCACCTTCATGGTTACATTAATTATTTAACACATTTGTTCACCGTGTAGAAAACTAGCAATTTCCACCACAACCAGCTAAAGGAAATGTTTTCTCACAGTCTGCTGGGAAGGAGCTTTGTATATGCAAATAAAATCTACAATGAACTATTAAGCATCCAGTCCTCAAATTTCTGTTGTGTCTCAGTTATTAGCTGCAGATGTCCAGTAATGATCGCTCTTTGTTCACCAAATTGACTTATTTTTTTTTCCCTATGGGGAGAAGGATGAAGCAATTTGGCTAAAGAAAGTCTGTCCCTCCACTTCTTGTTTCCTTAATGAAAAAAAATGAAATCTCTTGAAACATGGAGTAGGTTAATTGGACCAACAACTGTCTTGTTCAGTTAATCAGCTCTGAATTCACCAATAGGTATCCCAGCTGGCACTGGAAGTAATCACTGGAAGTGTAGGACTGTGTATATAATCTAGCCAAAGCTCAAAGAACAAAACTGTGCCTGTGATGACTGAATAGACAGCATTATTCTGATGAAGGATTTCTTAGAAAATTATTTCAGTGGAACAAAATAGGATATGCTCGGTACAAAAAAGGAAAAGCAGAACAATATTAAAATGAAAAGGAGGAGATAATAAAAAAGGAACATTAAGACCTGAGACTACAGAGTCAATAGAATTCAGTTGAATAGACCATTGTACCTATTCTGCTGTAAAAAAGCTCTGTTTGGGAAAAGGATTTTATTTTAGCCTGAAGTGACACTATGAAAGAAAATTTTCTGACTAAGAATTCACTGGGACTGTGACAGTCATTACTAAAATAAGAAGAGACAATAATGTAAACTCCTACTAAAAAATACCTACTAGCACAAACAATCTAAATATATTCCTCTACTTAAGAGATGTTAACATTCATAACACCTGGGAGCTTGCAGTTACACCTCTAAACCTGGCTCTGCAACATTGGCACATCACTCACATTCTGCCTCTCCCAAGTCATACTACTTTTCTCCCGAATGTTCAATTAGATGACAGAACTATCCTGAGCCAGTGAAAACCAGCATAGCAATGTAATCTTACTATCTCTTTGCTAAGAGGTCTCTCTTATTTTATTTTTTTCCAGCAACAAAGGGCTGGGTCCCACTCTGCTATACCAGTTTTTTGCCAGTGTAATTTTAGAGGGATCAATAGCAGAGACTAAAGTTAGGTACCAATGGTATAGTCTCTGGGTATGCACAGGACGTCATGTCCTGGGTCAGCATGAAGAGGTTATGGCTCTCTCATTTTTCTCTTGACAGCTTTTGATTATGCAACTCAGGCTGTGGAAGTCCATGGCTACAATAACAAAAGGACTTGTGATGTATTTAGGCACATAAATTCCACGTGTAGACCTTTGACATATGCCTTGATATGAACCTTCCCCAGACACCAAACCTTTCCCTTTCACAATAGCCCAGAAGTGCCTCAGTCTTGGGACCACTGAATAGCTGTAGCCCAGCTCACTTCCAGCTCCCAGCCTGACCCACAAGTCAGCTCATGCCAGCTTCTCTCTTTTAAAGCCCCCAGGTGATGATTGCTATTGAAGGAGGCTTGCCTGGCTGGGTTTCCATGAAATGTTGCCAGAGATCATTCTGGCAATGAATGCCACGTAGTCCTCTCCATGCAGCATAGACAGCAGTACCCAATTTATGTATCACAAACACTGCCAGCAGCCTTAATTCGTAGGCAGTCCTGAGGTACAGTACTACAAGTCATTCTATAATTCCTGGTGACAGCTAAGATAGTGGTCTTACTTGTTTTTGCTTAAAATTTAAAAGCAATTTTAGTTAAATGGACACAAATTTATACTACAAGAGAAATAGTGGCACAAAGCTAGTTATATCACTTCCCCACCAAAAATAAGTAAATAAATTTAAAAGTGCATCTTTTTAAAGAATAAAGCTTGGCTAACCTTTCTGCACTACCATAGTATTTCATGGCAATTGCTATAACCTGTTTTCTGCTCCTGGTAGGGAATAGGCTCCTTTCTATCAAGGTTACAGAGAAGAAACCTAGCTAAAGCAAAAAAAAGGACAAGATCTAAGCAGCCCATTGTATCAGTTGATGGCATGCAGACATAACAGTGGTACTTAGGCTGTTAAATTAAAGTGTGCCATTTAAGTAGCATAAAATATCACTCTGATTAAGAGAAATGTAATAGCAGGGAATAAAGCAAAAGGAAAATCCTTTAAATCTTCAAGAACTAAAGCAAATCCATTCATTATAAGCCAATAAATTTGAACCAGAAATCTAAACTGCTCTATTAGAGAGCCACTAGTGGTAATTCTTTGGCCACACAAGGTAGGATATCTGTGATTAAGTCCTCCAGTGCCAAGATCAAAAGAAACCATCAGACATTTAATCACATCACAGATGACAACTGAAGGAGGCTCCTGTTTGCTGTCACAGTTTGCTGAGGGGATGTGTAAGGCTGCTTGGGGAGGTGTCCCAAAAAGAAGTCATGCCTGTTACTGAAGAGTGTCCCTGTTTATCTGATGCCCGACTCTGCTCAACTGTGCAAGGGCCAAAGCTGTCAGCAAAAGGAAATTCCTAGTTGATGAAATCACACTTGTATTTGGCACTTTTCTGAATGTAATCTTTGTGAAGAAGTCAGATTTCAATAACACAGATGTTACAGGGGAAGGACAGTCTAGTTACATCCTCTTTACAGTAATGTGACTAAGATCAGAGTCTGGCTTGAGATATCTAAAACTGGAGCTCAAATAATTTGGATTCAAGGGATCAGCGGGTTTGATAGGAAACAATAAACACTTTTAAGGAATACTTTGCTTTTGGTCTTCATCATCACGGTCTACCAAATAAGCCTCTCTTATACAGAAATAAACTTAGTAACAGGCATTTGTTCATTCCCTGAAATCTGAATGTTCTTTGTGGTTTCATAGTAAACATTCTTTGCAGATTGGGACCACTGACTTCTCTTCCGAGAATTCTTTGTCCAGACAGAGCCTTCTTTAACCTTTTTGAAGGTTTTTTCCTAAGAAGACAGGGTAAAAATAAAAGATCTTATCTTTGTTCCACTACTGGCTTTGTGTCACAGCAAGGTTTCTGTAGAGGAAGGGCAACATGACTTCATGTATTAAATTCAAGAATGAAATCCTAAATTCATATGGCTTTTCTAGACATGATCAAGAGGAATATGATCCACATTCATAGTTATCTGAAGAGTATCATGGCCAAAACAGAAGAAATCCTGGCTTGGGAAGAATCCTAACTGAAAGTAATAAGATTTAACAAGGCAAAGAAGGATTGGAGAAACACAACTGCTTTCTTCTTGATCTGTCGTGTTACATCTGTGCAGTGTCATTCATCAGCAGTGTTGTCACAAGGATATAGTAAATTGTATTCTATTGGTTAAAAGATCTGTCTTCCAGTCTTAGAGGATCAGGAAGTATAAGACTATCTATAGTCTTTAAAATAGAAGCACTATATAAAATACAAGCACTTCTTACCCTCTGTCACAGTTTAACCTCAGCCAGCAACTAAGCACCATGCAGGTGTTAGCTCACTCCCCTCAGGTGGGATGGAGGAGAGAATCAGAAGAGTAAAAGTGAGAAAACTCATGGGTTGAGATAAAGACAGTTTAATAAGTAAAGTAAAAGCTGCACATGCAAGCAAAGCAAAACAAGGAATTCATTCACTGCTTCCCACAGGCAGGCAGATATTCAGCCATCTCCAGGAAAGCAGGGCTCCACCACACATAATGGTTACTTGTAACTCCAAACTTCCCCCCCTTCCTTCTTCTTTCTCCAGCTTTATATGCTGAGCATGATGTCATATGGTATGGAATATCCCTTTGGTCAGTTGGAGTCAGCTGTTCCAGCTGTGTCCCCTCCCAATTTCTTGTGCGCTCCCAAATTACTCGCTGGTAGGGTGGGCGGTGTGAGGAGCAGAAAAGGCTCTGACTCTGTGCAAGCACTGCTCAGCAATAACTAAAACATCCCTGCATTAACAACACTGTTTTCAGCACAGCCCCATACTAACTACTATGAAGAAAACTTACTCTACCCCAGCCACCACCAGTACACCTTCTTTGAGAATCGGTTCAGCTAAAGACAGGCCATAACACAACAGTAATGACAAATGCATTGTTAATTAGCAAATGCAGTTCCTAAAACACCAGTATGTTCTTTTTCTTGAATCAATTACACTTAACACCTCTTTTTTTTTCCACTGAAGATAAAGATTTACTGTGAGATCCTAGCTCAGTCTGCAATACATGATGTGCTTGCGACAAAGAACCTAAGGGCTGTTAACCCGACTCAATTTTATGTACATCAGGCCCAATCACTTCTTTCAGTGGAAAACTGCTTCAGCTACAGAGTGCCTGAAAGGAAAGCTACAGGAAGAAAGTATCTGTGTAAGAGTGTACAGACAAAAGCACTTAAGAGTTCTCATTTCTTATCCATGTACCCCAAGTCTCATTTCTGCAGAGATTAGCAAGAAGAACACAAATGAGGGGGACACTAAGCCTCAGGAAGCTGTAGTGAAACTGTTGTTAAACACACCACCCCAAAATAAACTATGCACAGGAATTAATTTTTTTTTCTGCAATACAATAATCTTTAACATAGGCATCTTTAAAAAGAACACATCATTACACAACTGAACTATCCTTCAAAGCTCTCTTTAAAAAAAGTGTGATCTACCAAAAGATGGCCATGTGGATTTATTTTGTGGTGATTTTAATTTTGTTGGATAACATACTGCTTCATTTTGCTGTATCATTCAATACAATTTGCTGATCATTCAATACTGGGGATTGGCTACTAACGGTTCATGCCATTACTTTTAATTGGATAAGGTCCATTTGCATAAGCAAATATCCCTGGGAGTGTGCAGAGATTCTTGATTCTTCACAAACCTTACTCGCATTGAAAACTGTTCCAGTGAAGCCCCTGTTCCTTTTAATTATGTGAAAAACAGAAACACATTTATTAGCTGAGATATCACTGCCTTTTTCGCCTGATGATCTGTAAAACTTTGATCTCAGGCTTAGTCTACAACTGCTTTAAAGCTGCTTGGTTATCTATAAACTGGCATACATGCTAGTCCTGAAGTCCTTATGTTTGAAAGCCCCAAGCTATTCTTCAAAATAAATTTAAGGACAGAAAGTACATTTTTAACAAGTTCAACTTTCATTGACAACATTCGAAAGGTTAGCACCCCATTCAGCATCAGTGCTTGATTTTTAAGTAAGCATGAAGCATTTTACGTTCACAACATGACTAGTAACTAGGGAAATAAGTATACAGGATCCTTCTTTAACTGACATCAGAAAGTGAAATTTAAGATGAATAACTGTTGAAGGTTTTGCTGGTTATGATGAAATCATGAAGGCCAAACATGAGCTGGCACATTGAAAAGGAAGAGACCTGAAGAGCCAGTGTGAACAGGTAGTGCCCGTGCTGGCCGTTGCATTCCCTGCCACCAGACGGTGATGTATTTTATGTAATAGGTTCACAGACCCCAAAGGCTCTGCATCAGTGGAAGATTTGCACAGGAGATTTCTGCTTTCTTGTGTGCCTGATGAAAGCTAGCAGAAGCCAGCAAAGAGAGCTAGTGAACACCTAAGGTTTGTTTCTTCTCTGCACGTGTGAACATGGCTTTGTCTCTGAGATGCAGGTAGAGGAAAGAAAGGAAAATAGCCAAAATATTAAACACAAATATAAGCCCCAGGGAGTAAAAATTTCTATCATCTGGAATGAAAGGCATAAGAATATCATAAGGGTCATGTAACCTGGTGTCCTCAGGTGATATTCATTGGCTTGTTGAGAGCAAGGCACAAAGTGTTCCATAACACACACAAAGCACAGAACTATAAGGTTAGAGTAGAAGATAGTTCCCGTGGACCTCATCTACTCAGCTTTTCCTGAGGAGTGTTGGGAATTACTACCTTGTAAGTTCTGCACAGATAATATTTTGCATCAGAGAGTTCTACGAATTAATTCAACACAGCTTAAAAACACTCTTCCTCATTTCTCACCCTTCACTTTTACAGGCGTTATCTCCTCCTTCCCCACTCCCCACACTGTGATTAACTTCAATGGATACTGTCCAGTTCACGACCAGATTGATCACAGGTTCATTCTGTCTTCATTCCCATGCTTATTACTACATCAAATGATTGTGGCATTTCCTGTATTAATATTTTGCCAACAGAGAGCCCCGCAGAACACACATATCGCTAGGCCTTTCTGCACTGGGAGGTGCTTACTACCCAGAAGCAGATGGATTGGGGGGTAAATAATTACAGACATCCAACTGAGCTCGTGGGTGACTTTGGAAAATTAGGCTACATATTTAGTCTCTTACATTCATATTTAGTTCACTGGCTTTGGATACTATTAAATGTGTGTGCATGGGAGTGTTTCTCTGGAGCTTTTGCAAAAAGGGTGCATAAGGGGTAACATCACATAATGTTTCTTATACTTCTTCCTTGTGCTTTTTCATTTGATGAACCGCAATCCCCAGCTGCCAAGTCAAAGAATATATCTTCCTTTCACACAGCATCTGCCTGTCTGACATGTTCTTGGGAGCTGCCATATGTACTTATTTTCCGATATTTTGTCTTGGATGCAGTATTCACTAAACTCTGCTCTGCTATGGATTGCTCATCCAATTTTAGTTTTTAGTTGGTTTTTTTTGTTTTAGTTTTCAAAACAACAATCTTAGGATGCCTCTGAATAAGTCTTTTAACGGAGTGGTGCATCATCTTAAATTGAAATCAGACAGTGCCTCCCTGTTCAGACATATTTGCTCATGTGTTCCAATTGCTTCTCAAGCTGAAACACACTTGAAACATATTTCTGACAGCTCCAGCCTCAGAAACCTCTCAGGATAATGGGATTACACTAGCTGCACTGATGCTTTTGTTTTCAATAGAAAGCACTTTCCAAAACAACATGAATTAAACACACCAGGAGAAATCCAGTCACAGGGTATTTGTGAAGCTGCCTGACAGGAAGTTCAGATAGTTCCTTCTCCTAACCACTCTCTTCCTTGCTCTGCTTGGTCAACATCTCCGTGTCAAAGCAAGAGAGCTGGATGGCCTACAGGGGTGAAATGACAGCAGGTCTCTTGACGTATTCACTTATCTTAATAAAACAAACATTTGTTAGGCAAATTATTTTTTCTTCCCCAGTCAGTATGGTACTTGGTGAAATGTTTGTTGTATGCATTTACTTTCCTGCTTTGACCTGGTGATGGTCCACACAATTTATAGCTAACTAAAATATAAGGGGGGAAATTTAGGGAACATTTTTAATGCATATACATTAATTTTAATGCAACTACAATGAATTATAAGTCTTCTCTGGATCTTACATGTATTTTTTCCATAAACTTCTAATTTGGTCTCATCATATTTTATTATTATGCAACAAGGAGGGAAAACATTCCAGGCCTGGTTAATTTATTTTTTGGACTAAGATCTGGTGACCAAAAGGTTGGAGAATCTGCCCTATGAGAAAGACTGAAAGAGTTAGGTCTTTCCTCCCTGAAGAGAAGACTCAAGGGGGACATCATCACAGTATTAGAATAGTTAGAGTGCAGCTACAAAGAGGACAGAGGCTCTCTCTTCACAAGGAACCACGTGGATAAGGGGAAATGGGTACAAATTTCACTGGGAGAAGTTTCATCTTGACATAAGAAAGACATTTTTAATGGAGTGTGAGAGTAATAATTCACTGGAGCAATCTCTCCAGGGATGTGGTTGTGTACCCATCTCTGGAGGTTTTTGAGATGCTATTGGACAGGGTGTAAAATTGTCATACATAGGCTTCCTTTCCCATGAAAGGTTGGATGAGATAATCTTTTGAGGTCCCTTCCAACCTGGGCTCTTCTATGGTTCTGGGACTCTTATCATCTGCTCTGATAGAAAGGGAAACTACCTTCACAGCTGAAAGTGCAGCAGTTTGCCATAGATGTTTTCCAAAATACTAAGAGTTGGAAGAAGTAGTGTCCTCCCAGCAGCCAGATAATGTCACACACCTGGAACTCTAAAAAGTAAGTAAATGACACCTGCAGTCCAGAGGCAAGTTGAAGTACACCATTAGCTTAGTTGGTTTTTTTTCTCCTAGCTGTTGAGAAAAAGATGAACAAGAAAATAGTTTTCAGCATTTTCTGCTTAGAAGAATGGGACATGTATGTGTGGCTCACACACTCAGACTCATATTTTTTCTACAATAAAGTGATAGATTGTGACAGAGGATCTGCATCCCTTCAAAAGAGGAAAAGCATGTAGTCTGATATAGGACAACATTAACTTACAGCTCTCTGGGGTCAAGGAAGAAGCTGGCAAGGAATTAAGAACTGAAAGTGTGACTGAGGCAGTGTTTCTGAACACAGTTGTTGGAACAGTTCTGTTTAAACATCAAGACTTCTGTACAGCTTATTTTGAAACTGTGTTCAAAGGTTCTTTCTCATTATTATCATGCTTTCTGGCTCTTGTCATGTCCACAAATAACTAATTATGGAAATACTTGTAATCCTTTATCTCCAGCATGACTGGAAACAAGAAATATGGATGCTTACCATAAAAGACTTCAATTTTTTTATTTCTTATTTTTCAGGGAGGTTGATTTAGATAAATATGGTTCCTTGCATTTTTGCAAGCCTGTTAGAACTGAATATGTTTCTGAACTTTCTAGTGCTTCATAGTAAGCTAAAAAAATCAAGGAAACAAATTCTCCTGTAAGCTCAATGTGATATTGCTTATTGTTTTGAATTCAGGGCACTGAGCTTTCAATACTTAGCTGAAGCCTATCAAGGTCAAGTTTAAGCAGGCCTCTGAAAGTTTGGTACACTTTTAATAAGCATCAACCAGTCATGCATACTTCTCAGTCCTTTGCATCTGTTCTCAATTGGAAGTGAAGGTCACTTCTATTACCAGCCAAGATTAGCTAGTAGAGATAAAGGGGAAAAAGATCTCCTACCTATGCCCCAGCAGGAAAGTGGTTGTGCACGTTTGCTGGAGTGTGGAATTCATTAGATGCATTGCTGCTGGCAACTTCTAAGAAACCAAATAAATCACTAAGCCCTCACTTTCTGTTTAGAAAGGTTTGGCTCAGACAAAAGTACAAGCCACTTGTTTTTCAGCAAATTAAGCCCAAGCAGTCCAGGGCCATCTGAAGGATTTAGCTGTGTATGACTGAAACTAAGGATGCCATCCAAATCTCCTCATATTTGTTTTCATTTGAAGTTTTCTTAGACAGTACATGGGTCAATAAGAGAAGAAAATAGAGATCTCTTTGAAATCTCTACAGCTTTGCAAAATAACGTATCAGAAATGTAGAGCAGCACCATTCAAAAGTCTGATTATTAATCATTTTTATTTTCCAAAGCAGATTAAGACTCCATTCAGATCAGGTTTCCATTAAATGGGCATGTTTCATGCAAAAATGCAAAGACTGACTCCTGTCCTAAAGTTAAGGATGCCTACCACAAGCCAAGCAGTAAAAAATATATATTTCCTGCCTATATATATATTCTGTATAACATTGTGAGTTCTCATCATTGTTCCACAAATCTCATAGTATTTCTTACTATATATAATCTTATCTCTTCAAGTCAAGGAAATGTAGACTGATTTCACATTTCATTCAGTTCATTTTACCTTAAAGGCACCATAATTGCAGAAAAAAATTGTAAATATAAACATCACGTGAGATAATAGCACTATGCAAAACTAGTACCTATATGATCTCAATGGGATCAAGGAAAAGAGACTTACCATTTTTAGCAGATAATGGATTGTGAAAAAATTAAGTATTTGTAAATAACTTTAGGTATTATTTTGAAAGTGATTATATTTTTTTAATTTGCTAAGAGGTTAAAGAAGAATTTAAAGAACACAGTCTTCAAAGGAGGAATCCCTTAATTAACTTTGCAGAAATAAATTATCTTTTTCTAGAAAAGGATTAAAAAATAAAACCTTGCAATGTTTTTTTTCTCTCTGAAAGGCAGAAATAATTGATATAGAAAATAAAGACTCCTTGGAAAATGTTAAGGCAGTAAATACTTTATCTTAAAAGTCAGGGAATGCCACAGGTTGATTATACACAACCTTAATGTGGAAGCCTTGAGTACAAGTGCTGTATTATAGTCTTTATTAACTACACAGTTGCAAGCTTTTACGACAACCTGCCTTATTCAATCAGTGCTTAGGGCAGAACATTGTTCACTGAAGGAGCTGCCAGATACTGTCTTTTATCAGTTTCTTCTGTGTTCCCTTTGTCTGTGTGGTACCTTCTGGCATTCAAATTGCACAGTGAGAACCGTAATTTAGGTTCCCTCCTCTCTCCCCCATGGAGCAGGCTCTGTCCATGGAGGGCAAATCCTATGATGCAAAATTGTTTCTCTGCTGAGTGAGTAAGATAGTGGCTTCTGGGAGTCATGGCACTACCAGAGCATCACGGGATGCACAATCTGTCCTTGCAAGGGGGAGGCATCCAAACTTCAAAATCCTTGAAATAATGTAGTTGTGTAATGCATCATAATGCTTCAACATACAGCAGTTTATTTATAAAAATATTTCATCTTTAAACTTTATGTCCTGATTCAGGAATTAAAACATTTGATGTGTCTGCAAAGCAAACATTTTGATGTCTTTTTAGTTTTAAATCTAACCCACCTTTTCTTCCTGCTTTTCTCAGCATCACTGCATGTAAATTTGTCCCCAATTAATACACAGCCACTAGGCAGAGATGCACATTGCTTCAAGGAGCTTTCAAACAGGTAAAGTCTGAGAGGAATAAAACAGTCTTATCTTCATATTACAGATTGGGAACTAAGGCACAAAAAGATTAAGTGGCTTGCACAAGTTTATTCAGGAAGCTTTTAGCAGACCCAGAAATTGAACCTGAAGTACAAGACTGTTCTTGCAACCACCTAATCTTTTGTATTGCTAGTCTTGCAGCAATATTCCTTTGGTATCTTGTTAAAAGTTTTTAGAACACTTTTCCCACTTTCTGACCTCTCTTCCTCAAAAGCATGTTTTGTTCTTAATTTCAGGAACTGAAAGCAATGAAACCAACCAGATGAATAAAACTACAAAAAGCAGGTATAACGATTTGCAGTATTTCAGTTTGCACAATGAATGTAAAGGTTATGATGTATCTATTTCTTGTTTGCTTAGAGAGTAGGGATGAAAAATAATGTCTCCTGTAACTGCCATGTTTACAAACTACCTTAGATCAGCATATGTCCCATGTCTCAGTGGGCTGTTTCGTTATTCTAAGCAAATCCACATCTTCTGTAAAGGGAAATCAAGAAGGAGCAATATTGTCATTTTGGGTTATTGGATTAAAACACCTGAGGATCTGAACATACTTTTTGCAAGATAGCTGTAGTACCACTGTCTTGAAATGTTCCCTTCTGGAAAGATAGAAGTTCCTTCACCTGTAGGAACAAGTAATGTTTTAAGGAACAAGTTCCTTAAAAGCAGCAGCAAGGGAGTGCTCTCCTTTCCCCGTACACCAGGGTGTACGCAGACAGTGAAATGGTTGCAGCTTCCTCATACCCTCTGCCACCCAGAAGCCCAGAGCCAGGAGTTGAGCTGACCTGGAGGCATTATTCCTTTATTGCCCTACTGCAGTGATACATGATCCTCATCTAGCTGTTGTTCTTGGTTTTATGCAGTTTTAGGAACGTACTCCTCAAGTTGCAACACATGCTCAGAGGGAAAAAAGATTTAATGAATATTAAAAGCATGTAATTAATTTTTCCTCTGTGTTATTCCCAAGCAGGCTTTGTGGAACATCCATGTAAATTATGCATAATAGCTTTATGAGCTGAACTTTCCATTTGTGTAGCAGGCAAGCGGCACCTTCTCTTTTATCAGCCTGTGGAGATTCAGCTTCTGCTTTGGAGCAGACAGATAGAAATTCTGGAATATTTCTAGAAATGTTTTGTTTTCCTTTGAAAATAGACATCTTTCCTAGAAGGTGAAAGTCTTGGGATAGATGATTTTATTAATCTTTAAATTATGCAAAGGTTGAAGTGAGAAAAACAAATCCTGATTTGCTGACTTGTACTGTATGTTGAAAAGATTGCATATTACTTAGAAAACTAAATTTAAATATGGCACAGTACTGTAAAACAGGTAAAGAATGTTATAAGGCAAAGCAGCATCCTTGTTCCAAAAACATCTTTTATTCATATTGTTTATCAACTTCTCACTAAGGGACTACTTTTGATTGTTTGTTCAACCTTATGTATAAAATTAACAAGTCAGCTTTGCTCCTAAGAAGTAATAGAGTTTTTTCTACAAGCTATTAAATGTTAACATTGCATTTGGTTATTTGTATGTGCCCGCAAAAGTATTTTTATAGAAGACTGGAAGACGAGTATTTTAGAAAGAGCAAAGCTAGTACACTGTAATTTCCCCTTGGGGACACCAGGTCCAGGCTGCCTGGAAGCGTTGTATTGGATCTTTTCTTCTCCCTGGGAGTCTGAGACAGACATATGGTATGTACCGGCATATTGTGAAGAAGAAACAAAACCTCCCTCTCATCAAAGTGCATGTCAAACTTGAGTGGAGTGTGCTTCCTGGAAAATGGGCTAAACATAACAGAAGCCCATTTATCTTCCATTTGATCTTGACTGCAGCTGGGATCTATATCCATTACCACAATGTCTTAGTCACTTTGAGGCTCTGCTAATAGTGTAACTCCTGTCACCTCCCCAATGACAGCACATGGCTCTCTGAATAGTTGTAGTGACGCGCCATCAAAGTCCTCCACGTACAAAGTACCAGAAATTCATCCAGTCCCACCTGGAAAGGGGTGATTTCTACAGTTAGTTTCTAAGGCACATCCTATCTTCTACCTCCTATCCTCAATGTGAAGACTCTTTCCATCTTTGGTGTGTACTTCTTCACACACTCCCACAAATCCAAATTTTGAAACTTTTGATATTTCAAAATCTGTCACTGGCTTCAATAAATTTTGTATAAGAGAGAGGGAAAGCGGGAAGGGAACAACATGGCTTCACCTGAGAAGCAGTAACACTGTACACGTCTTCCTGCCTTCTCAACTTTTCTCATTTATTCCTCCGTATTATAAAAATCTTAAGAGAAACTTTGAAGGCTGTTTAGATTAGGCAACAAAATATAACAAACCATCCATTTATAGGTTTTCTGTATACAAGTACTAAGCAATCAAGAAATCTCTGATTCCCACAGCACCGGGAGCCAGCATAAGATTGTGCCTATGTTCTTCTCATCTGGTGACAGTGGTTGTTATGCAAGTTGTTGTGCCAAGAACAAAGCTCAAAAACTCTCAAGGCAGAGGGCACGTTGCCAACTACCTAACCAGGGCTCCCTGTGGACATGCTGCCCAGATCCTGCTCTTGAGCTGGATCAGGCCATAAGTAAAGCTTATGCACAGCTGTGTGTATTTGCCCCCACAAAAGTCTTAAATTCCCTTGACAACATTTTGGCAATGTGAAAAGACTTGAAAAGTCCGGAGCAGGAATATTTTGAGGATGTAGCTGGAGCCCTGTAAGAAGATAAAATCTTTCCAGTTTTTGATACTACATCTTACCTGCCTGCAGACAGTTACCATCCTCGGAGCAAAGCCATTCCTGCTCATTCATCTCAGTGCAAAGTCAGCCAAATCTGAATAATTTCTGGCCAGTCTTGAGACTCTGCATGAGAAGCACTTTTACAATCTTCTGCCATGTTCAGCTGGAACGAGAGCCTACAGAAGAGGAGCTGGAGGAGTGATGACATTGGAAACTACTGCAGCTGCTTAGGGACTGATTTTATGGTCACCTCTTTTAAATAGGAATAAATTGCTTTTTCACTCAAAGCCAATTGTAGACTTCCTCTGTAGACTGAAAATCAACCTCAGCGAGATAAGGAGGCAAAACGATGAAGTGCTGTTGGGAAACACGGTAACAACTCTGGCCAAACTCAAATGGAGATATCCCCTTTTTTTCCTGGAAGCTCACCTCCAGAAATCCACTTTTCAGAGTCTGTAGAGAAAGGTAGGGTAGAACTATGAGGAGAGTACAGCTGTACAGTGTCTGGACTCTAAAAAACAGCAGTCTCCTGAAATCCTAGGGTAAGCTCCACTCAACCAAAGTATTAAAATTACTATCTTCTCTTTTTCTTTGCATTTTAGTAGCCCCTCCATGTCTTACAGCAATGCTAGGCAGTCAGAAACTTAGAAGGGGATTAAGTAGTGTTTAAGGTCATAAATTCTTCATTGATACTGGTCAAGATAACTCGGGACTCAGACGTCATCAAGCAGTCACACTGATCAGGACTGCATTATACTGTTATACTGCTGTGTTGTCAACCACCGCGTGTTCTGCAGGACACAGATGACAAAACAAAAAATTAGGGAGAAAACAGAGGACAAGTATCAATCAAAAAGAAAAACAAGCAACCAAACAAAACCAGACAAGCAAACCATGCTATCTGCTTAACTGCTGGCAGCAAATATAGCTTTGTCAAAATGGTCACACAGCTGACCCTTGACAGAGAGGTTTGCAGTCAGCGATTCCAGTGATTCTGCAAACCTGGGGCCCCTCTGTATAACCATTGTCAGATACCCCTAAGCCTGACAGAGACAGGCGGGTATGAGACAAGCAGAAACATTAGAAGCCTGAAAAATACTGGGAGAATAGAAATTGTCCAACATTTTCATTTAACTGCTGGGCCTTTGAGAGTACCTTCAGGTAAGTTTTTAACAACCACACAGGCTAGGAATTTAACAACAGGGGGTACGTTTAGAGTTGTCAGTGTTCAGTGTTGCAATGGCAAAGAGGGAAAGACTGCTTCATGGAGCTGGATGCAAAAAGCTTGACTGGGTGCCCACGACCGTTAGACTCTGGGACTGGGCTAGCACCAGGTGCTGTGGAGGTGCTTTCACAACACTCAGGACACCAAGGGCAGAACACTGAAACTGGTCATTTAGAAGCACCAAAGGACTGTGTCAGCAATCATGTCTGGCCCGTTTGCCCTAGAAACACAAACACTTATTCACACAGTAACTCATAGTCCAGACACAAGCACACATGCATACACGTTGATTTGTATTTTTATATTGTTAGATACTACTACCACCTGGTCAAAGTGGTAGCTGGGAACCCGTTGCTCTGGTCCACCTCTCCTAAGCACTACTCATCAGCTATTGGGGAAGTTCCAGAATACACGGTACATACACACACACATACGCAGACACTAGCATACACGCACAGGCCACCGGGGACAGCACTGGGCAGCCCAAGGCACAATCTTGCCACACTGATTGTGAACCAAAGACAGACACGAGAGAGGTCTTTTATGAGAAAATGTAATTTGTGCCCTGGTGCCATGGCCACCATATTGTAATACGGTTGTGAAACTCAGAAAATGGAAATGCCTGAAAACTACATGACCGTTTCGGTTTATTTTTTATTACTTTATTTGTTTTTTAGTATCTTGAGGTCTGTTTTAACGTAAGAGCTATGACCTCACCTATTCACATCATTCTGGAAACCAAAGTTTCAAGAAAGACTTTCAGGTTAAAAAAAAAAAACAGAAAAGTTAGGGACAATAGAAAGACCATGGAGGTTAGAATGTAAAATGTAATCGTGTTTTGGGTTCAGATTTCTGCTAAATGCCTTCTCTACACAAATAATATACAATTCTACTGCAAACTGGGTTTTCACAGCTATTGGAGAAAAGTAAATAAAATTAATTATGTTAGATTTTTTACATTCCATTTTAAAGGTCAATTTGTTAGAAATGTTATGAAAATGTTGTTTGTGAAATGTAAGTGCATGAATCAAGTTCACATCAATTATGGGAATCGTTTAACAGGTATTCATCCAAGATTTTTTTAAACATTACATTCTTTGTGTCAAAACCCTTGATTAGCTCTTAAACTAATATTTCTCATACCTTCTTCTCCCCAGATTTAAACTGTAATGCATTAATGCTAAAGAAAAAAAATTTTTGGGAAAAAAAAAGCTTCTCACAGGTGCCAAAATTAAACAGGTCCCTTCCAGCCTGAATTTTCACACAATCCTGGCTATTTTCTTTTGTCACCTATAGTCACTAAAATATATACATGATTGAAATCTGGTGGAATGCAAAGCTCACAGCTGTGCTCCCAAAAAAGCAGTCTTGAATGTTTACTAAAGTCCAGTTTGCACAAGTCCTGTCAGAAACTTGTCACAAGGCTTAATAAGCAAAATAGCAGGGCAGAAGCAGCAGCAAACCATTAACCAAGTGACCATTCAGCAGCGAAACCCAATATGCTGCTTTCTGTCTTTTTCCAACTATTCCAGAGCAGGCTTTTCATGAGTCATGCCTCAAATCATGTAAATGTGAATAAAGTCTTTTTTTTTTCCCCTGGAGCTAGAACATGCAGAAGTTCTCCCTAATTTATATGAGGGTTTATGACTTCTCAACATATTTGGAGTGATACCCAATCTGAGTGTACAATCTGAGAGGCTTAACGTTAGACTATCCTATCATTTGTTACGAATGCTGTGATCCTGTCAAGGAACCCACCAGGATAGCACACGAATGGAACATAAGTTAAGCAAATATTGTCTAATGGTGATTCAGACATTAAGACTTTTTCCTCTAATTTAGGATGGAACAAATTTCTAGCAGGGATGTAGAACAATTTAAGGAAGAGAAGATGCCTTTTCATATAGAGAGAAATATAAAGTGCTAAACACTTAGGGGAAATCAAGATCTCACATAGCGGGGCACTTTTTGGAACATTAGAATCATTAAATTCTGTGTCATAGACAATTTTAATATAGGCAAGTAAAAGTTGCTCCTGTAGAGTCCGTTGTGTGCGGTGTTCCTCTGACATTGTCTACTTCCAAAATAATAGTTAATGTTGCTTTATTCTCATATGCACCTCCTGATTCTTCCTGTCATGTGAACTAAGTTATTCCATATTTTTCCATCTTTTCTGCCCCATTAAGAAATGCAACTTGAAAAAAAAAAATTCCCTTCCTTACTATTAAACCTCACTTCTTACCAATGATCTATACGTTTTCCTAGAACATAAGGAACAAATAAATACACTAAGTTTCTAACAGTAAATGCACCTGCTTTGTCTTAAGTATTAAAACAGTAATTATTTCAGAACTATAGTCTTCAAAACACAGTTCAGAAACAGATCTGTAGAGAGGCAACCCCCAGCTGGACTGAAAACAAAATGCCTCCTCTACACTAGGCCTATATTAAAAATGTATATGCATATGCCATTTATTATCAAGACTATCAAATAAGAATGGCCCCACCACATACAGCATGAAGATACAATCTCATACATAACAGAATCATTCAGGCAAACGCGCAAGAGGAGACAAACCTTTTCAAACACATCCATGTCGTCTGCTGCAGTCTTAGATGATTTGAAAGAGTACACTCTGCATGCACAGTGTCCCAGAGGAACACGACCCATCTGGCCCAAGCAGTAACTCTCCCATATGTTCCTATAGACACACATAATGGGCAAACTAATGTGTGAAAATCAAGGCAAACCAAAGCCTTAATATGACATTTGCTGCCATCCTTATTCTAAAAAATGAGCCATATTCCTCTACAACTCATTCTATACTATCTTGCATATGATTTTTTTTGGTACAAGTTATGTGATTACAAGATATGTGATTAGGAAACTGGGCAAGTGTTGCCTGCTACAGTTTACTAAATAAGTTGAAAAATCTTTCTTCTTGTCTGTAATTTGCAATTTTCTGTGCTTAACTACAGAGATACACATTAAAAAGTAAGACTTTTTTCCCATTCTCTTCATAAATATTAGCACAGAAACACACACACAAGATCTTAAACAATAAATGCTCTAACTAAAGAGAAAAGAAGCATGAAAGAAAGTCCTACAGTATCTAGTGGTATCATCTTCTTTATCCCCTCTGCCTTCCCCATCCTGAAGGATAACCTAATTCACCTATAACTTAGCTCCTGATTTCTGAGAAATGCCAGTCAAAATCACTATCTGTTTGGCTGAAGAGTGCTTTTAGGATTTTTTTCACTGCATCTCCTAAATTAGCAGGGGCATCGTTATCCGACTAAGAAGTTCCCCAACCATCTAAAGCTAAGCACTTTATTTTGTCTTTGGAGTGTTTTCAAGCCTTGCTATCTACAACAAAAAACTCCCATGGATGTGTAAAAAGACCAAAAGATATCTCCGCTTTCTAAGGTGAGCATATGGTGTAAGAGGGAGAATCAAGACAGCTTGAATGGAGTTCAAAAAAGAGACAGAGATTGAAAATGAAGAAGCATAAAGAGTTCTGTGGGAAAAAATTATATTTCAAGACTGTTCTCTTTCTAAAGAGCTTAGAAAGGTTTTATAGATTTTAGGAAAAAAAACAATAATTTTTCATTTGCTGAATTTTAGTCTAATATCCAAGCTTGCTCTGTTCTCTATTGTTTAGATAGCACTGATCACATTGATCTTAAGAATGACCAAAAATATCAGTTCAAAATGGCCAACATCATATGATCTAGTGGCTCCATACAACTGATGTTTTTCTTTTCATTAAAGGTTTTTACCTGGAAAGCACTTCCTGATAAAAACAGAGCATTTTGGTTTCTACACCCAGGTCATATTTTTCAACTGAACATTGAAAGTAGTAATTGTCAGCTTAAATCAATGCTGAAGCTGTACTCCAATCATTTGCAAACTCAGTAACTGTTGTAAAGACCTATATAATATATTAATCCATATACTTTGCAGAAATGGCATATAAAAAGCAGAAACGGGTAGAGATTTTGTGCAGTCAGAATCTTGTCTTAGGAAGTTACAGACTTTGGTCACCAGATAATGTCTTTTGCAAGTATTTTTCAATAAAATGCAAAATAAGTGCAGGGCTTAGTGGTAAGGAGCTGTTACTGTTTTCTTAAGGAGCTTTTTGTTGACTTTTCTGTTCCCCATGAGCTTTCTTGGATTAGAAAATGATTCTCCTACTCAAACTGCATGACATTTCTAAGAAACAACATATGGCATCTATTATTTTATCAAAGCCGTGTGCTTGTGGCAGCGGCAAGGCCACTGGGCTGAGGCCTCAAGTTTTGCTTGTTTTAAAATACTGCTGGTATCGGCTCTGTGCTGTTAAAATAATTCGGGTTTTTTTAATATCTTTTCAAAAAGGAAATATCTTTTCAAACCTGATAAGGCCCGTAAGATGATGATGCAAAGTGGTTTGGGTCCCGTAAAAATCTTAACACTGCAAAAGGACACAACATTCCTTTCTCTTTGTATTTTGCAATCTCCCATGACAGCCAGCACTCCGGGAATTGAGGAATGAACAAATCCCACTCCTCTGTTCTCCCCTTCCCTCGTACTTGGCCATCCAACAGAGCTTTCTGGACATCTGGCAATAGTTCTGACAAATGGCAAGGACATACGTTGAGATCCATGGCACAACACATATTCCGTAACTCTGAAGCATTTTTAATAAACTTACAGTGTTTAATGCACCACTTTAATTGCTAAATAAACTTTTCTATGTACACCTAGGAAATCCTGAACAAGTCATGGGCAGGTGTGCAAACACAAAGGTGCAGTAAGGGCTGATGCATTCAGGATGGATCCAGGTGCATCTCCCTCCCAGTATTTCTCATAGCCGCCTATTTTTATTTGGGACTTCTCTCAGATGTGAAAACCAGGGTCTGCAATGGAGCAGGTGCTGAGTAATACATGAGATGGAAGAGAGTGACTTCCCACAGCGTAGCCCTCCTTGAGAGTGAAGTGATTGTGAAAGGGAAATTGTCTCTTGTAGTCAGAAATTTTCCTTCCAGGCTGCTCCCAGGCACTGCAATAATATGTTTGGCTAACCATGGGCAGAAGCAGAATGCCACAAACTAACCCCAATATCAAAGGCTTTTTTAGAATTCAAATACTGGATTCCTGTAACAGTGTTAGAATAAAATATTTTATGGGATTCAACTAATTGAACCCAGTGGAAAAGACCTTCCCGAGGCTCTGTTCTCAGTTGTCTCCAGTAGATACTTTTAGTTTCAGCCAAGTGTGTTGGCAAACCATGCAAACACAGTATCTAAGTATTTTTAGATTAATGGGACAAAGGCAAACTTATAAATAACACATCATCTTGCATGTCAGCAGTATGTTCTTGTCCCAAGGATGCTGAAGCATCTGACATAGTATTGGCAGAAAACCGTGGTCTGTCCCAGCATGTTCAAAGTAGGATGCCCAGGGGAGGTGGGGGAAGCAAACATCTGCAGTCCACAGTGGGATGTTGTTTGTTTTCTCAGCAGCAGCAGCACCTGCCAATGCAACAGCATCCTTCTGTCCTAGTGTCAAAACACAGGGCTGAGTGTGGCTGGAAGGGGTTAGCATGGGAGGGCTCAGTCAAACCTGCCCTCTAACTGCTGATTTTTTTGAGCTTCAGGGAAAAGAAAATTCCTTTTCTTACACCAAGGGTTGGTCTAAGATGGGATGAGTTGGAAAGCTGAGGGTCTTCTGCACAGAAAGAAAATAATTTTGCTCCTTCCCACTCATATTACACAGATGAAGGTCAGTAGACACACCTACCTCCAACGACATTCTGGACGTGAATGAGAAAGAGAGCACCCTTTTTCCTCATTTACCTCACAATTCCTTCCACTCACTGACCACTGCTCTAAACTTTCCTCTACAGTGGGGACCAGTCATATTCCAGAGTATGAAAAAAGGCAGGCACCAAGTGAACTCCTGCTGCAGCAGATAAAGGGTACCTAGACAAAGTCGATGCATAACAGCAGCTAGGCAGTGCATCTACCTCTGGACAGCGTACGCAAGCATATGGAAGTCACCTGAGTAAGACAAGAGAAGTCATCTACATTTCTGACATCTACATTTCAGCACTAGCCAGTCACAAGAAGTAGTTTTCCACCTTTCCACCCCCAGTAGAATTAGATACACAGATGGCTGTACTTTTTTGCAATAACTAAGGTATGTCGTACCAAAAAGGCAGTTAATCATAAAGATATGTAATTGTTACGTCCTTATCAGGACAGGCTAAAATTAGCAAGCAACCGATGATCTACTCTATGTTTAATTGATTCCTTTTTCCCCCTGGCGGAGAAAGCCTTTTCTTTTTCCAATTGGTCTATTTAGGAATAATGTTCAGCCAATATTCAATGCACTAAAAAAAGCATGTTTGCCATCAGAAGCCTGTTTTCTCAGAGTGGATGCATAGGTTTTAAAATTTCTCCCAGTCACAAGGAACATTTACAGATTCCAGCCAGCATTGCTGCTGAACTAGAGACTACGCGGTCCAATAAATCCTCTCCTTTTAAGAGCCATTCATGCCCTGCAGCAACCCAGACCAGGGTAATCCATTCCATGTGTTCCTATGTTGCATCAAGACAGTCGTAGGAAAATTAGGAATGCAGGTCCCTTTTTTTTTTTTTACTTTTTTCTTTCTAAGATGTTGAAACACAATGCAAGGGAACATTTATACATGGGTGTTTCTATATTATTCAAATTAGGTAAATGATTAATGCTCAAGCCTACTAAGGTAATCTGAGCAAGGATTCATACGATGTATAAACTGCTGACTTCAAGCATATGCTTGGAAAGACTTTGTACTGATCCTAAGGACACGTGAGTTTAACAGATGAAAACACAAGGGCGTCATATGCTGTGGAGATCAAATTTAAATTCATTCAGTGTATCTCAGACTCATGTCCTCATATGATTACCTTGTTGTGATGTTTCAGATTAGTATCCATGCTGGCATCATACTGTTGTTACAGCTCTGTGAGTGCACAGGGATTCCTAACAAGATCTTCTATTTCACACCTCCTCGATGTTTGCCAGTGTCAGCAGGAATAGGACACATCGTTCTTAGAAGCAAAAGCTCCTCCTACAGCTCTCAAGAGTGAATTATCTGCAACACCCACTTTCCTATCAGCAAATTAAGAGGCCCACATGTACATCAGCTAATTCACAACACATACTAAATACCTGAAGCTCCCAGGCAAGGGTTTTCAAGGATACTGCTGGATATGTTTCCCTGATTTCCACAGACCATTGCAATTAAACCATTCCAGTGTTGCAACTGTAGGTTGTTCTAATCCAATACAAATATAGATTGTTTCCATTTTCTACATATAAATTACTCCCTTTTATATGTAAGAAATCCAAGAATGGCTGACTTTTTTCTTAGACACCATGAAGATATCTTTTTCAACCAAAGGCTGAAGCTCTTGCACTTGAAACAAAACAAGTTAAATACACAAAACAAAAGCAAATTGCTTTAAAAAGTTAATTCCACATTTGTTTTTCTTATAAATTTTGGATTCTAGGTAGAATCATATAAGGGCTGTTTTTATTAAATTTTGGTGTAGTATCAGAAACCTCTCAATAAACCCTTTGAGGCATTTGAAGAAATCAGACATAACAAAAATGAAATGTGTCAGATTAAGTGTCTAAACTTTGCTTGTTTTGAGCTCTGAAATTTCTGAGGTGTGAGTTACCACTAATATCTGTCGGGCTGTTATTTCATTGCATTCCCTCAGCAACACGCCTTGTGTCTTTCTGCAGCATCAGCAACAAGAAAAAATATTTTTGACAGCATTTTGGAAGTCCCAGCGGCCAGGGTCGTGCTGTTCAGTGGAGGGACTCCATTGCTGTATTGGAAACTACAATAACCATCTGCCTCCAAAGAAAACAGTGACCCGCAGAGCACCAGCAACCTCATATTGTTACAGCTCAGAGCTCTCCACCCTTACGGGATGCGCCAGGTCTGAGCTGCAGAAGGGAGGGAGTGAGCTCGCTGTGCACAAAGAGAGCCTCTCAGCAACCAGAGGCCAAAGTCAGGCAAGGAATCCTAAACAGGAAAGCCAACAAAATATAATGCTTTCCTCCTTTCCAGAGGTCAACCCATGGCAGACTTTTCTCATGTGTACCACATCTCAGCCATTAACCAGGCAAGCCTCTGGGATAAGGGTCTCATGAGAAGGAGAAAGATTGCAATTGTTCTGGAAATAATGTATTATGTCCTGATTAAATAAAAAGCTGTGCTTCAGCAATTTGGTCAATACAAATGGCAGCTTGAGATGTTAGTGATTAAATTGCGGCTTAGGAATTTGTTCCCAACTATCAATTATTTAATACTCACAGCTTGGAGAAATATGAAACATTTCAATCATTTCAATCATGCTTCTAGCCAGAAATAAGCAGCCCATTAAAGCAGATATTTTTGAAACAGTGGAGTTCAAAAGGAACTCTTAAGGGAAAGTGTTGTAATTTCTGTCAAAATGGCAAGCGCACGTTAAGGGTAGAAGGGGAAACATTTCCTTAGCATGTAAGAACTCATTCGAGGACGTGCAAAGCAGAGAGAGACAGATGGCTTCTATCATCGCAAATGGAATAAACTGGCAAACATTATCACTTACAGAGACTGATGGACTCAAAGTGAACTGATAGCTTTCTTATATAGTAACTCTAAGAGTGAGTCTTTTCATGTAAAAATAAGTCTCCCAGACAGCAAGGCTAGTAGTTTTGTTAGCAGAACACTGAGCAACATTTCAGACCTGCTTCTTAGCGTTACTGTGATCTTCTGTGCTGACTTCATATGTGGTGTAATGAAGTGATACATTATCAGAGCCACCAAGGAGTAAAAAACTGTTGACTTTAAGATCTCTAGTTGCTGAATCACAGGTCATAAGGCCAGAAAGGAGATTTTTTTTGCCCATCACAGGTCCTAGCACATTTTATACCTGTAAATGTTGATAAATATTTCACTGTAGTTGCCTGTTATTTAGCTGGATGGATCATTAGATATTTGTACCTACAAAATAAATGGAACCAAAAGCAGAATAATACTACTGGAATTTCTTCTGAAAAGGATACTTTTCATATAACTTAACAGAGGTGCATTAATATAGACACAACCATTTATTCCTCTAAATATTCAGAAAAAAATGAGCACAGTGTTTGTGGTAAGCATCTAATATTAATGCTATCCACACACAGAAGGAAAAATTGACAACCTTAATATATAACAACCACACTCCTGAAAAGGAAGTAAGAAATAATCTCAAAAAAGAAATATATTTTAGCATTAGTATTCAGCAGCAGAGTATAAACATTTTCAAAACAAAATATCCTTAGGGCATGATTTGGGCCAGTCTCTATCCAAACCACCTGGAAGGTACCGCTATTGAACATCCAAACTTACAATCATATTTTTAAAGCCCCAAAGTCAATATGTTATTTACTGTATTGAAAACATGCATAATGAGCAATAAATCATGCATGATTTGTCACTTCAAATATTTGTGGGGAGATGCGCCTGTTATATGTTAAACCGGGACTGCATGCACGCCCAGTCTAAATGAGAGGAAAGTGGGCAGAGGCCAAAATGCTGTCAGTCCCTGGTGAATTCCTCACTCTTCCACTGCAGAAATGTGTGCAAGAGAAAATACCTGCAAGCTCGTCTAGTTCAGCCCATGCCTGTGGGACTACAATAAATGGAACAGGGAGTGATGGACCTCTGAAGTTGCAGCATTATAATAAATTCCTCATGTTCACTACATCATACACAACCTCTCATATAGTAAATGACTTCCATATACTATAAAAAATAATAGCTTTATAGAGGGAGTGGTTGCAGGAATCTGCTGAAGCCACACAGAGCACCAATTTTGCTATCTTATTAAAAAGTCCCTACCAGGTTAAGTCTTTGCAGTAAATCCTTCCTCTCCTGTTTTGAAATAGATAACAAATGACTGCTCATGGAAACCTGTTGGTACTACACATCAATATATACAGTTTCTGACGTAGCTGTCACTGACCTCTCCCACTGCTGAAAACATAAAAATATGCTATGGAAAGAAAAGAAGGAGGAACAGTCATTTCATCTAAAGATTCATTTTGTGTTGAAGCTTGCATTTTTGTAGGAAGGGGACCGCTAGAAGGTACTGACCTTAAGAAGGAGAAAACCTTTGCCCCCAAGAACCTAGATTTTGAATGAAGAAGACTGCTGAGGAGAGCAGACTGGGTCCCTGTGAAGCCTCCATGAAAAATTAAAAATTATGCCTCTTTTAATCAATCCTCCACAGACTGTTCTCTCTATGCTTTAATATCTGTCTAGGCCATCAGGGCAACACTCCTGGTTCTACTTTGTATTCTGGGTCACATTACATGGAGGCACCTCAGATCTCCAAGAGGACAGTCTGGATCCACTACTGCTACTGCTCCAGACCCTGTCCATCTTGCAGGCACTCCTGTATAATCACACTTCCTCAATACATGAGGCATCATTGCTTCAACAAGTTCCCCTGATTGATCCAAGACAAGGAATGCCATGAAAAGCAATGTCTTTTTGGAAAATAATTTTTACAATTAATCATTGAAAATACTATCAGGCAAGCACTATGTTAAAGAAGAAAGAACCACAAAATTCAATTGTACTGTGTATTCCCTCACAAAAATAAAATTTAAAAAAAAGTTAAATTAATTAATCCACATAAACATAGCATTTTACATTAATCATAGGATGATTTGGGTTAGAAGGGACCTTCTGGCTCCCAGAGCTTCATGGCATCTAAAAGTATGAATGCTGGTATAAATGTGTTACTCTGCTCAGCAGTTTGCAGAATTTCTAGTAGGTTTGTTGAGCCCTGTTGAATATCAAGGTCAATGGAGAAAGCTTTGTGTTTGCTGATGACTTATTCCTGCGAAGTGTGCACCAGACAATTGCTCTGCTTCATCAGAGTCAGATTTCTTTTTTAATACAGACTTGAAACCTCAATTTAGCAGGAAAGGAAGTGGAAAGATAAGTTCCATTTTCTGTACTCTGTTATCAACCAAGCAACAGTGGAGCTTTCCACATCAGGAAATACAGATCTTGTCCTTCAGAAAGTAACCTTTCTAGCCCCTCTTACATTTGAGATTTCCACATTCCTTTTATCGGGAGGCTATTAAAACCTAATTACAAAGGTCATAGTTTACACTTCGTGAAAGAAAGCTATCTGAAACCTGCTGAGGTCATTTAATGAAGATAAACTTTTAAACATACTAAACAAGTCAGCTAGGTTTTTCTTGTCTTGGTATTCACATCAAGGTTATGTTGCAGGCCTGCTGAAATGATAAATCAAACTCTGAGTGTTAAACTGCAACACTCAGGTGTCAGTAATCAACAGAGACATCCATTTGTTGTTCTCCAAATTATTAACCAAGACTGTTATTAGTGTTAGAGATCAGTAAAGGCAAACCATGACACATTTAAATGTTGCATATTTCAATTCACTTTTCTATTAAATTAAATGTGACTTTTTTTTATGAGGCAGAAAACCTGCATTTTTAACCAGAGAGTCTCTGAACAACAAGGTGATGAAGTCTACTACTCCTTATACAACTAAAAGATGCTTCAGTTGCTGATCTCCTGGAGGATTTAAGCCCATGGACAGAAAACTAAATTTTGATTCTACCCCTTGACCTTTACATTGTGCATGCATCCTCAGAATACAGATCTTGTGCTTAGCATACCCTTTTCAGGCAGTTAGACTAGGAGATTGTTGTAAGTCCCTTCCAGCTGAAATAGTCTATGTGTCTTTTTACGTTTAAACTCAGTGTCCAGATTAGTGTTCCTAGAGACTGACTGACTCCACAGTTTGTCAGAAAACCCTTTTAACTGGCAAAGATTTAGGTTCCACAGAGCCTCTGAGTTATCTCCTTTTATAGATCACATGAAGTTTTGCTTAAGAGACTTCTTTTGTGTGGTGAAGATGAGCAAATAGAGGACAGTGGATGCTGGGAACACTGCTCTGTTTACAGCTGGGAAAGCACAGTCAGCTGGGAATACTTTGCACCGCTTTGCAACGGTACACTGGCTTACTTGGGGACAGCACTCCACAACGTCACCACATCAGCTAAAACATCTTTCTGCACTTCTCAACTGTCTCTGTCATCTCATTGTTCCAGAGATTGCAATGGTCTTAGTTTTCCACTGATTGAGTTATGACATCTGATAGACTCTATCCACTAATTAGGTTGGAGATTAGAGCCAAGGCTTTAAATTAACAGTGCAAGTTGAGCACAGGAGAGCTGTCAGAACTGTGAAGAGGCAGGCAACCACATTTTGCTCTAGCTGAAGCCTTGGCAGTCACTTCAAATATAATGAAATACAGTAGTTCAATATGAAGTAGCCAAGGTGTTACTACAACCCTGTCCTCCCCCCAGGAGAGAGAGCTGGCAATTCATCACTGACTTGAAAGTGAAGGTTACTTTATCTGTTGATATTTGGCCATCCAATTTCCTCTAGTCAGCTAGCTGGTTGGGAACTCTATCTTTAGAAGGAGGCAAGGGAGGCATTCCAGCTTGATATTTTAAAGACCTTCCATGCACAGAACTGCATCACTTCAGTTTTGCCCATGGTGAATTTTACCCAACTTTCTTCACCTGAGCAGGATCTCATGTTTCGTGACACCTTAACAATTGCAGTTACCGCTTTAATGGACAATGAGACGTAAAGTCTTCTAATGGTCTACTAGCAGAGCACCTCTCTTTTCTTATTTCATAGACTCTCTTACCAGAGAAAATAATAATTTATTTTTTGTGTTTCACAAACAGAGGAAACACCAATGCAAATGAAAAAGGTATTTTTATGTTAGCTTTGTATTAATTAGCCTTTGGAAACCTTGAGTCATAAACAGTCATAATGACCAACAAGTCATAAAACTCAATGATACGTGTTTTCTAATGGAGGAAGCTTCTAGCTGCTCTTCCAAGATGGTACATGGTCTGAGAAGTCTTTGTATCAGCATACATGACATGCATGCATGCACATTGCATGCTCAAAGACAAAGCATATGGTGTAGTATCAAGGACTTACTCAGCAGACGTGTCAGATGCAAGAAATTCAACTGAAATCCACCTTTCAGGCTCGTTCAAATAATCTCTTTCCTTCTCAAAACTCTTTGGAACCTGTCCGTGTATGTAACTGTACTATCTATCAGGGAAAAACAAAATCAATAAAAAGTAATTGCATGTGGAGAAGAGGACATCTAAATTAGAAAATCTTGTCTTAAAGGGATACTTATTTTGGTTTGACAGCTTAATGGTAACAGGTCTGCTTTTCTCTGAAGACTTGATCCACTCTAAGTATAAGCACACTTCAAAATTGCTCTCTAACTGAAAAGCTAGTCCATGTACAGATTTGGGAAAACAATAACAGTTTCCAAGAATTTTTGGAAAAAGTGAGTTCCAGAAGAGACCATTCGTTAAAAAAGTATATGTATTTATTTGCACTCAGACTTTCTCTGTGGTTTTCTTTTTATATTTTTATTAACTTACATTTCAAAGCAGTAAGATGAAAAATATTTTGTTTTCAAAACACTAGGTTTAAAATGTAATATTGTCATATTTCCACTATTTATGCATAATACATGTCAGAAGTAGCAGAATGTAGTAATTGTGCCTGCAATTAACATGCATTGAAACAATATAAAAAGATGTGTAAAATTCTAAAATGACAAAGCTTAAAAATTACACATTTTCCAGAAAGAAGTTTTTTTTGGAAAAGAAATTGAAAACTTATTTCTTTCCTTTCTAGATCTTCTAAAAAAAATTTAAATAATTTTACATTTTTAATTCCATTATTTTTTTAGTGTAACATTTTTAACTTTCAAAAGTCCACACTAGTAAGGATGGAGTGAAATAAGTGTTAAAATGTAAAGAAAAACATTTTTTGCATCGTATTATAGTGAAAATTAGAGTGACTCTCTTCAAGTGAATTTTTATTGGTGCAATGACAGATTTACTTAAATTAACTTGATATGTTCAATAACCCAAACCCACCATAATGGAAGATTCAAATATTCTCCTTTCATAGAGAAGGATCACTAGAGAAAATGGCAGTTACTGTCCTTGGTCCAGGGTCACACTGACGTCTGGAAAGAAGCTAAATCTGTGAGAGTAGGTACTTTCCCTGGGGAGCAAAGGGGTTTGCTGTATGGAGCAGCTTATGCTTGCAGTGCTGTAAGAGACAAGAACAATTACCAAGCAGAAATACACCGAACTCCCAGAGCTGAATAGGTTCATGAGAAACCAGACTCTGAGACCTAAATGGACCCAGTACTTTGCCACAGAAAAGTTAGATGTTTGGACAACACGCTTTGTTGTTGACATTTTTCTTCTGTGCTGAGTGAAATAGGAACTTGTGCACTTTTCTGGTTAATAACCTGGATTTCACCCAAGAAATACCTGATATATTTCATTAATGTCAACTCCTAAAGCATCGTACAGACTATGATGGTCAGAATATTGACAGACTGTGCTGAGGAAGAAACTGTAATTGTACTTTTCTTTAACCTTTCCCACTTCATAAAAGGGGTAGAAGGAGGGAATATGAATATAGAATTTTCCCTTCAAAACAAAACAAAAAAAAATCCTGAAATACAATAATTATGTTCAGCTTTTAGTGAAACAAAATATTTTGTTTCTGTGAAATTATAAGAATTCTTCTGTGACATATTATATCAGTCAAGATGACATATCAATTATTCCAGGCTGCTATAGGTCATTTTTCTGTTTGGAAATTATATTTATTTTCATTATCATTGTGGAGATTCTTCTAGCATTCTTATGGTTTTTTCTTCTCTTTCAGGTCTAGACTGTATTTGTGTCAATGTTACGAGGTGTTGTTCACAGACACTTGTTATATTCTTGCAATAAAATGTGACCACTTCCAACCATAATTCTCTCAACCCCAAATCTCACCTGTCAAACAAAATTCAATTTTTCCACTCATTTCTAGTCACTGGGGTTTCTTTGTCACTCACATTCTTGTGACTGTCTTAGCAGTTGTCCAGAAGGTGACAGGAGCTACAGATATCATCCGATATGAGTTAGCAACATCCAATAGATTTTTATAACCTATGGTCAATAGCAACAAACTCTCATAATTTGTTTTTAGCAAGTCCCTGTGAAACATGTTTCAGGATAAGTATTTCCATGGTGCATTTAGAAAGACACTAATTGATCCACGTGACCACATGGGCCCTGTTTCACCGCTGTGTTTAAGCAAGGCACCTAACTTTAAGATTAAAGGTAAGCTTGTGGGTAAGCCCTTGGGTCATAACGAAAGAACTTATTACGAAGTTACAATAGACTCTTAACTCTGAATTTCCTGCCTTTTATAGTACAAAAGCTCACCCTTAACCTTTCCGTAACAGAGATTTTTCATTTAATGCCCCACAGGGTTAAAAGACAGATGAGCTGGTGGTAAGAAGAGGTATATAAATGCTTTACACATTGACAGCGCCTACCCTGGAATGTGGTTTACAGAAAAAATGCTGCCATATGTTGAAGAAAGTCTTCATATCTGCTTTTATTTCTTTAATACCTTCCAGACAACAAAATAGGACACGGCTCCCATCAGTGTGGCAGTTAAAGTAGTCATACAAGCCCTGATATTTGGGAGACATACTGTAGTGCCTGCCTTTAACCACTGCTGTAACTCAGACCCCAACAAGCAGGAAATCTGAGACCTATTACCCTTCCCTGTTGCTTTTATTAGTGCGGTGCACTGCATGCAAACATCTAACCTCGGTGAAACTTCAATTAGTTTCCAGTGTGAATGGAGCACCGGCATCCTCTCCTGGCAAAATCACTGCCAGGTTGAAGTGAGTAGACTGTTGAACAGATGGAGTGTTTTACTATTTGGGATTAAGTACCTGCTAACTTTCCAAGATTCAGTGTTAAAAAGCAAACACACAGGGAAAAAGATTCAGTCAAACCAGACAGAATCTTTGGGCCTGGCTTTAGAATTAATCAGAACCTAACACCAAACATTTTTGACATCATAAAAAAATGGGTTTGGGTGTGTTTTTTCCCTAGAAATAAGCTTTGTGAGTTAGTTATTATGGTAAAAATTACATATTTTGCAAAAAAAAAAAAACAAAAAAGGAAACAACTTGATTGATTTGGATTCAGTTACCTTTAGTAGATTAGAAAAATGTACAAATCAATTAGACATATTTTTCAGTGTTCTTCTAATTAAGCAAAACTAAAATGAGAGAACATTTTCCAATTTCAGAAAGTGATGAGCTGAAAGAGAGAAGAGTGAAAGGCTTGCTTGAAGTCAAAAATTGAGATGAGAGGACACAATGTCAAAGATGTATTTAAATCCTTCTTTGCATATTACTTAGGGCTTGTGACCAGAATGGTCACAGAGTGAACAGACTGATAGGCAAACAGATGTGCACTGCCTGATATTTTTATTGCTTCTAGAAAGGTCTTCATGTACACAGCGAAGTGCAGTTACTCTATAATTTTCTCTACCCACTTTATAGTGCAGTCATACTTAAATCTGGTCAGGTCTGCGGCCTCTATATCCAATTTGAATGGTGGTACAGGACACCAGTTCTCATCTCTAAGAAAGCACAAAAAATTGACTAGGTCGGGAAACGGCCTCTGTCCTTTTTGCGGGTGGACCACCACACAACTAAGGCAAAAGAGGTGTGGTACTGGCAGTGTCTAGCTGCATGGTAGTGGTGAGAGTAGACACCTTGGAGGAGGTGACAAAATTTCGACAAAAGTTCTGCTGTCACCCACTTAGTATCAGCTTTAATGTAATGTGAAAGGTGCCTCAGCTTAAGTGCCAAACTCCTGATGGCTGTCATGTTACCGCTCCAGTGATGTGCTGAGATGGTTCTCTCATCAGGCTGACTTTTCATCTTTTTTTTGGGAAAGTTATAAAACACATAAATGAAGAGATCGTAATTACAGTTTCTGCTTCCTGAGATCAGCCAGCTTTAAGCTAGCAAGAAATGAAAATCACTCCTTACAAATTCAGCTGATAGATGTGTTCCGTGTTTAAAAACATACAGAAACCTTTCAGCTCCAGTCTAACCCTACCGCACTGAATGATGACATTTCAGTGTAAAATGTCATAATGCCTTTATCAGTCTTTATTATTTCTGTTAGAGATATTTCATATTTTGTTTAAAATCGCATATAATTTTGTAAGCATAAATTTCATACACATTTTAATAAGACTTGTATGATTGATTACTACCCTGACTGTTAATAGCTGCAACACCTAGGCTAACTGGTATTCATAACCCCTACAAATGAGTCTTGTTGAATGTCAAGCAAGAACAGCATGGACTGTGTGTTGGATTGCTCTTTGCTGAATTTTGTGGGATAAGTGGATCACTTTCTGCCAGTTCTGTCAACAGTTTTCATGGTGACATTATGAAAACCAACATCTCTCAAGCCAAAAGCAAGCTTCACACATTTTGAAATAAAGCATTCTTGGCAGCTTGTATCAAATGATGATGGAAAAAGTTGTGGGAGTTCAACCCTTTCTGCTTTTATCTGAAGTCCTGCTGTCTGATGAGATGCCCCATATAACTGGTTCAGAAGACTGCTCACTTTTTAAATCCAATGGGCATGACTGATGTCTGCAGCCAGGTTGTATTTCGGAGAACCAAACTGAAAAGCTCCTTGACTTTCTGAAATTGTGAGATTTGTTTAAATTCATACACTGATGTTAACTACATGGTTTGATCCTCATCTCATTCAAAAATTCACATCATCATAACACCTTTGCCGCTGTCACAGAGAGAGACTGGTTATACACCGTACAAGGCCAAATCTTGGGTGAATCTTTTTCTGTGTCAAAGCATAGAAATGTTTAGAGCTATGTAAGACAGAATATTTCACTCATTTCTGCTGAATAATGATGCAAAGAGGCAAGTCTGAAGATATTTGGGGCTTCATGAAAAAGGAATGGGCCTGTGTTGCCTCTTCTGAAAAAGGGTCAGTTTTGTTGGTAGATTAACTGCTGTTCCATATTGTTTTGTGATTTATATCACATGGGCCTACAGTTCTGGATAGGAGCCATTTTTATTATTGCAGGAATTTACAGAAATAATCTCAGGACTACAGATCCCTTTAGACAGGCATTTCAGACATGATTAAATGCCCTTGCTGGAAACAAAAATCTCTACTTAGTGCAATGGGTTTCACATGGGCCCTGGAGCCATTCTTCTGTTCCCATTCCACTGGCAGAGAGATATCCCATCACTTTCAAACAGCTCCTCTAGTTTGTTGTTTTCCCCCAAAGCAGTACAAGATCCAGCTTTCCTTCATGGATCTTTAACTCTTCGGATCTCTAATGAAACATGCAGGCACAGAAAGTGAGGGAACTGAGAGATTTTTATTCTACAGTGCTAATGCCTTACCCCCAACACTAGTTAAATTGAACAGTAACTGTGCTGCAGCATAGTCCTGCCCTCTCCTGCAAATGAGTAAGAGCAAGGCCAGAAAGAAGATCAAGAGAAACACATTGCCTTCCTTCACAAAAAAAAAAAAAAAAAAAAAAAAAAAAAAAATAAAAAAAGGAACGTAAGGTTGGGTGGGGCTTTGAGCAACCTGGTCTAGTGGAAGGTGTCCCTGCCCATGGCAGGGGGGTTGGAACTAAATGATCTTTAAGGTCCCTTCCAACTCTAACCCTTCTATAATTCTACGATTCTACATTTCTGCCAAAAATCTCTAGAGCCTAGACATTTTTAGTATGACAGCTGACAAACTACAGCACAACTCCTCAAGGACTCATAAAGTGTCTGAGAAAAACCTGGCATTCAAGCTTCACATCTGAATTTTCAGCTTGTGCCCATCTCACAACTGCTCTAACTTGAAAGAACTTAATCTCCAAACTGGAATTTCAAGTCCTTCATGTTTAGGATCTGGAGGTCTTAGCCCCATTAAAGACAGGGGTAACTGATCTGATGTTTATATCAAAAAGGCTAAGTGGTTTCAGGGACATATCCAGGTCTCCTGCCAGCTGACGGACCGCACTGAACCACCTAGGTAAGCTACTGTGAGCAGTCAGACTCTGCAAGCGCTGACTTGCAGTGATGAGTTACGTGGCAAACATATGGCTGCATACCAACATATTTCCCTGCACATTTCCCTGAGGGAAAGGAAAATGTTCCAGCAGAAAGCTAATCACTGCCACCACCTCTGGCTTCATCCAGAAGCTAGCCAAGCTGCGTGAGTTTAACTGATGGCAAAATAGAGCTCTCTGCATACAGCAGTTTTCGTTTACCATGTGTAACCACAGAAAAACTGAAAGAAATGTGAGGAAAAAACCACAGCAAATAAAACAGTTGATATTACACTTGGAGTGGAGTTGTCAATGAATATAGAGAGAGTTCTCTGGTGCTCTGTGGCACGCAGCAGTGCCAGATCCTCATTCAGCTTGTAGATGAGGTAGACCTGAGGAGCACCAGGGGTACCAGAGAGATGTTTCATATCAGTGGCCAGTCAATAAAACAGAAGTGGAAGAGAAGGCACTCCAGTTAGGCCACAGCTGAGAGCAGGAGTTCTGCATGTCTGCAGCAATGTGAGCAACCATGGGCACAACAGTGAGGTGAGACACTTTCCCCATGCAAAGACCCTTGCTCTTGGGCCCATCAGTGTGCAGAGGTGCCCCATCCCATGGTGTCACCACCTCTGGCTAAGGCAGGCGTTCCAAGGTCTTGCGGGGTTCCTGCAGGCTGGCTGTGACTGCAGCAAGCCTCCACCTCCAGCTGCAGCAGCCGCTGAAGGCTGCCATCAAACAAATGAGGGGGAAAAAAATGAAACCTGAAAACTGTCAGTCATAACACAGCCATTTCTTCAAAGAAGTGGTGGTGTGATGGTTTTCCAAACAAAACAAAAGGCACGCTGCCTAGTCTGTCCCACTCGGAGCTCTGCAGTCAGGTTGAAAGGGAGGGATTTGAGGAGGGATTTTTGGAGAAATGAATAAGTAGAAAGAATGTTGGAGACCAGCCGGCAACATCTGGAGAGAGGGGCTGGGATTTGGCTTTGGGTTGTTTAACCTTTCTGCTTGATCTACACGGGCTTCTATTTTCAGTCAACAGTTGAGCAGAACTAAAATAATTTGAAGAAAATGTTGAAAAGCTTCTTCTAGGACATGACAACACACCTGCTGGAATAAAGAAGTTCAGCTTTTATAAAAGCTCCTATTATTTGAAGCTGCTGTAACTATAAACACCTGCCTCTTCAGAAATCTGTAAACATCCGTATCTTTTCAGTAAAAATACCTCACTGAGAAAATTGTCACCCAATTCTTTTTGCAGCCGTGCTGACTGGGGAACAGACTGGATCCAGAAGAGCTTCTCTTTGAGGAAGTGTAAGAAAAGCTGGCACAGGAACCAGCTCTGTTTGTATTTACACAGAAGCTTAAGGCACTGGCATTTTCCATGCTACCACAGTGCAAAGGCTTTGAAGGATAAAGTAATTCCTGGATAAAGTATTGAAAAATAAGAAATATTCAGAAATTATAGATGTCCCCCCACTGAAATAAAAAGAAAAAAAAAAAAAAGAAAAAGACTTGAGGTGAGCAAAAGGAAAAACTAGCAGTTGGACCTAAAGTTTTTACATGAAACAGGGGTCTATCATGGCAATTTCAGAGTCAGAGAGAAAAAGAGAAAGAATTTCAGAATAGCAAGTGGATGTATATGTATGTGTAGTGTAACTCCTGCAATGTAGTGGATTAATTACAGAGTTTAACCTTTCCCATTTTAGGTGGGTTTAAGTCACATTCTTTAAACTAACAGTGTGTGATATAACCCTCAGGCCAGCAGGGACAATAACAGATGTCCAGCTATGACATGAGTTTGCATGATGAAATAAAAATTATGGCAGTTTCCCAAAACTTAATATACAACAAATGTGATCTTTTCTGACAGAAACTAGAATAAAATCATGCTTCAGTAATTCAGAAAAAACACCAATTAGCATTTCAGGTACAACAAATTTCTTGGTGACATACAACAAGACAAAGATTTGGGGTCAAATTCTGGAATTAAAAGTTGCATTCGGCTTAAAAATAAGGGCCTCCTGCCACCCTCTGTTAGTTCTGCTGGCAGCTGTGCTGTAGGGATGTTTCTGTGTCCTTTGTTTTCCACTAAATATACCAGTCCAGTGTCTTTGCTTACAGCAACCTAAAAGCTTCAGTCATTCCTCAGAGATCCTTAAGGGCCAAAGCTCTCTCCTCATGGTCAACATCCAATTTCTGTGTTGGTTCATTCCCCATGTGACTCCACCTAAGCATGTGGTTCTGGTAGGGGACAGGAGTAGAAACGATGATCACACAAAGCATGGATGATCACTGCAATTGATTTGGTGAGGAAGACAGTTCTTTGATTTCTCTGTGCCAGGGTAGAAATCAGAGAAGAATGGAAAATGCCATCCAATTTATAATATCCTTATGTACAAACCCTCAAGATAAGAGAGAAAAAAAAGGAGGGAGAGCCAGAGATTAAAAATATTTTTTTCCAATGAAAATACAAATATAAAACAGCTACATGAGTTATTCTAATGGTCTCTCTAATTATTGTTTAATAGCAATCAACAGAAGCGAATATAGAGATACAATACCAGTTAGCTTGCTCTTCAGTGAAAAATACTGTCTTGCTTACACACTCCAGTGACTATCAGAAACTCTTTGGGTGTCTTTGATGCTCAACACTCCTACCTTAAACCACCAAAGTCTTGTTTGTTCATTTCAATATTGCTGCTTATTTTCCCATAAATATATTTTCTCCAGACTTTATGACGCAGTTTCTGTCCTACAACTTCAACCTGAATTACCTCTTAGACAAAATTGTTTGTGTCTTCCTACTAGCTCCTGAAGGATACTTTCAATTGCAAACCTGCTAGGCATGCCATTAGACAGCTGTTTTTTAGACTTTAACTTTTGGCAGAGAAAAGCTTGTCTTACAGTGAAACAAACATTGTTCTCTAATGTCTCTGTGTGCAAAAATAAGAACAATACATTGATATCATGCCGGACACACAGTTCCTACTTCTTACCCTAGCAGACACAGGTCAGGTTGAATCACCAGTGGACTAAGAGTTGTCTCACCTGATTATCTACAACACAATAGAGTTCAAAAATACCTCAGATGTGACTTTTACAAATAGAAACTCGCTCCTCTCCTCTCCCACACAACCCCCGTCTTTGCCCTCCACGACTGCATAAAACATTGCTTTTTTCTTAAAGGCTTTTGTTAGCATTGCAAATATGTCCTGATATTGGGGCAAATCTTCAGCATACACTAAGCAGAGATAGGGGGCAGGACTTCTATTAACAGTGATCTAAGTTGTTTAACTCTTCTGCAAGCTGTGCTGAAAATGAGCCCTACTGTGCCATGCCGCATCAATTAGGACACAGTGTGTGACCTGAAGCAACGGTTCTAATGCAAAAAATTCAGTGTCAGACTCTTTCAGTTTGTGAAAAAACAAGGCACAACCAAGTGATTGTGAAAGATTTTTTTATTTAAAGACCCAATGTTATCTTGAAAATAATAGATCCTTCTGAAATCTTGTTACTTCTACTATAATTAATGCAAAGTTTAGAGTTATGCAATGAAAGAACATTGTATTTTTACTCTTTTACACTTTACTCTTCCAGTATGACTGGTTTTTATATAGTCATTTTGACATATTATTGCTTGTATTTTTTTATATTATTCCAACTCATTTCAGGCTGCATATCATGCAACCTGAATAAGAGCATGTTATTACTGTTTTGAAATAACCTCTGTAAAGACTACTCTGTCAGAAAGAAGCGTCTGTTCTTTTGGCTACAAGAGCAGTTTTAATTTCTAAATACTTGATCAACTTTTTACATTTTTCTCTGTCTACTTCTAAAATTGCATTTCACATACTTTGATAGCTAAGTGCGGGGCAGTCAGGCTTTCATCAAAGTTTTCATCTTCTGATTTCTTGGGTTTTTCTTTACACAGAGTAGAGATCCAAAAGGTGGAAGTATGTGAAAAAATTTCTTTCCATAATAAAGAATACATTGAGCACTGCATTGCCACTTTCCACAGAAAACACACAGGGAGCCATTGCTGTGGATGCCTGTCAAAGCCGTGTTTCAAACTCTCTGACAGCAATCGAATGAGAAGGCTGCACGGATTCACCCAGTCATCTGACATTTTGTTCTCTCTAAAACAAAGTGATGATAAAGCCTTGTGCTCTTCACATTTAGGTGGAACTATTTGTACCTTGCCTGCAGGAAACCAACCAGCAAGATGCATTAATACTCAAACCTGCTCTAGGCAGTAGGATTTTCATCAGCTTTAACATTCTGGTCACTTTTACTGACATGTGTAATGCATGGAAATAATGCATCAATGTGCTTTCCATATGTAGCTATGTTCAAGCTCAGGCCAAACTAAAACCCTACCTGTAAGACCCACAAGTTTTAAACAACCTCAGTATGCAGGATCACCTCTTTCATTCATACCAACACCTTTTACAAGCTGAGTGATTGAACTTCACTATATCTAAGCATTTAAATAAGGGAAGTTAACACTGCCAGGAAATCCTGTTTGTTAGGAAAATGCAAGTAACAGATTATGTTTTTCTATCCCCTAGTCCCTAGATAGGGAAAAATGAGAGTTAAAAACCAATAAAAGCAGATCATCAAAGACTTTGTAACCCTAAATATCAGATCACACTTTGCAAGACAACTAAATGAGACGAAGATCACAGAACAAACTATCCAATAAACAAAGACCACCCAGAGAAAGAAAAGTATAGCAAGCCAAATGGAGACACAACTAACCACTCTACAGAGCAAACGAACATAAATTAAATTAAGGAAGACTGAAAATCAAAGTAAATTACATGTAATCAAGGGATCAGAAAAAAGGCAGGTCCTAAAAGTATTGCTGGCTTCTTTCCATCCCTCCCTTTGTCTATCTGATAATAACCAATACCATTAAGCATCTCACCATCACTGAATTAAATTTATCTGATTAGAGGAACCTCAGTATTTGAGAAGATGTGTCTTACATTTCCAGGAGTGATGTACTTTAGTTTTAATGGTCACTGGAAATAAAATGCCCCTATCTCTTTGTGACCACCAAATGACATTTCATACCATAGATCTTTGTTGAGGATAATTTCAGTAATTGTTTTCCTTTCCATCTAACAGTCAACATCAGAGAAAAGATAAACCTTTGCAAAGGCTAAAGAAACTCCATGAAAAAGAAAACACACAGGAAAACCAAATAGTAGAAACTAATTATAAATATTAGACTAATATTACTTTAAATCATGATTTCAAATTAGATTTGAGTAGCATAAACTTACACTCGTTGCCAAGAGAATACATTCAGAGTGAATAGCACAGGCCCTTCTCCTGAAAGCTTGCCCAGGTGAGCAGTTCAGCACCTTCAACAGAGACACTAATTTTTCTCAAAAAGGAGCAGATGCTTATAGAATGGGAAACAAGGAATGTTTTCACTGTTTTCCACTTTTTTTTTTCCTGAAAGCATGAACTAAATGACTTGGGAAAATGAAGGAATTAGATGATGTAAAATGGAAGTGTGGAGCTCAAATTGGAAAAAGGGAAGCTGAACAACTCGCTACAAACTTTTGTGGTGTGGGTTCCATATCCTTAGACCCACTTTAGGGTTTTCAGCTATTTGTATTCCTTGTTTCCCCAACTTTGAAGGTAATTCCTTCTCTGATTCCATAGCTGAATTGGTATATCTGGTACATTGACAATGCATTCATGTCTTCCATGACATGTAGGCCTCAGCAGGACTGATAGGGTTGAAGCACCATCTGCTTGACCATTTGCTATTTTATTTAGTCCTGCAATGGCCCTATATCTGGATACTCCTAACATGTGCTTCTTTTCTCAAATGTTTTGAGAGCTGACAGATTCCTACCAGATGCAACCCATATTTGCTTCTGGCTATTACAGGGGCAAGTACAATAATCCTTGTAATAAAATACTTATGGCCATACCCATCCATATTGTTCTCATCTTTCACTCTAGGCTTCAGTTTAACAACAAGTTATGGTATGGGGTCAAAGCAATTTCAATGGAGCAGTTTTCTACCATTAGAAAATGGAGTGGCACCAAAACTGAAAGTTTCCATGTAAACAGATTGTTATGAGGAAAATGTTTGCTTAGAAAATATTTTGCCTTAGGTCAGGATGGCATTAATCTCTGTCTCTGCCGTATATATTTCCTCTTTCATATATATTTTCTCTTACACCAGTTTGTTCAAACCAGAAGCCAATATAAATTGAGTTTCAGCTTAAGGTAATACAAAAACTGCTATGCATTAAACTCTTGTGGACAGACCCTGAATCTTATGTCATGCCCAGTGACTGTTAGCTTTGTTTCTTTAAGTCAGTAGAGCTTCATAATAGAAGCTGGGATCCATCTGGGGATGGGAGGGTAGAAATGGAGCCGTAGGATTGAATCCTACGATCACTCGAACTTTTTGATACATTTACATCAGGATGTAAATACAAGGACGTAAATTTAAGACCAATAAAAATGTATGCTGAATGATATATTCATGATAAAGACATAGATTACTGCTTTAGTTCAATATTCCCACATCACTGAGGTTCCTCAAATAGGAAGGATAAGACAGTCCATGTGTATTTTTCTACAATCCCACAAAATTCTGCTTGCACATCAACAAGAAAAAAAAGCTATTGAGAAAAAGCTAATTGCCACTTCATTGTAAAGTGGATTTGGTATAAGTCAAAACCAGGTCCTCAAGCATGATTCTGCAGTTATACACAGGTGTGTATAAAGATGCAGAGAAGAATATAGGGAAGATTCCTTGTTTGCTTTATTAGTTTATATAGACAGACCAGTCAGAGAAAACAATTAAATTAAAAGATGAAGGAAAAAAATATGTAGTCCTTTTTTGCATAGCTTAACTAGTCATTGAAGCTTTATAGTTTGAATATGGTCTTAAAAAAAGCTCAGAAGAGGTTTTGTGAGGCTCTCAGAAGTCAAACAAGAGCACATATTATTTTGGTAGCAATTCTGGCAAGGTAATACAGTAGCAAAGAATAAGGTCGTATGGGCCTGTGGTTTAATGCAGGTTGGAAGGCTCATTTTGCTATCAGATTAAGATAGTAATGCTCCAATGTTTATAGCAAAACATAACATAAATACGTTCTTGCAATTTAGAGAAACATAATTTAGGTTTGGTACAATACCAGTTAAAGCACTTGCAAAACCAAAGTCAATGTTAATCTTGGATTAGTGTCATAATCCTTGAAAGACAGACTGCAAAACCTGTGAATTAAAATAACACAACAGAAAGCGAGAATGGTTTCTTTATCCCCTGCAGCAGAACAAAACAGACACTTATTTCAGCATTGCCTAATATTTCTATTAATTAAAAAGACAACAAAAAAACCCCAGACCCTCCTGTATATCATGCAGGCATGTGTTTTGGCCCCTACACTACCTGGTCTATAAATAAAATGTAGATATATTTATATTGATTTGTTTCCATAGCAATGTAAAAGCTCCTCGTGGGTTTCCAAGGCAATATGCAGCAGAGTGACAAATCAGAAAAGTATGGGAAATGTTCAGCAAGCAATGAGTTTAGGCAGTGCCCCAGGCCTCCAAGCAGAAATGTATTCTTCATTATAGCAATCTGAAAAAATCGCTTGAAATTAAAACAGAAAATCTCATCTACCAGGTTCATATTATCTTTTGTCACTAAACACCCTCTGTAGAAACATGCCTTTGTGACAATTCTCATTGAATAACTGACAGGAGCAAGTGATGTTCACTTTAATATTTTTTTTTTTAATCTGGAGCAGTCTAGATGGGTTTTAGAAGCTCTGATACAAAATCTGCTGGAGGAGGAGTGGTTCCAAAAGAAAATCCCAGAGAACGAAATTAAACTATTTGACTTTTTTTTTTTTAAGAAATAGAAATGCCACTAATGATTTGGGTATAAGAAGATCTAGTATAAACTTCTATTCTGATCTGACCCAACTGGAATACCCTTAAGATTCTTGTTCTGTCTACCAAAGAGATCTGTCACAAGGGACTAGCTTGTCCATGTACAAAAGCCAAAAGGAAAAACCTCTTAGTTATAACAACACTGTTTCATCCATGGCTCTACGCTACATCAGTCTTCAAAAGGTTTTCTGTGCACTTCTAAATTACAGCTCTGAATCTGAGAAGTCTCTATCTTGTCCTAAGAGCCATCCCAAGTATGAATTAGGTCAACATAAATTAGTTAAGCCTGCAAATATCTGAAGCATATTTGGACTTGAATCTTGGGCTTGTTCAAACAAAATACACATTTTACAGTGAAATTTATCACTTTTTCCTTGATATTCAGGAACAAAAAAAAAGACACTATTGTCTTCAAATAGTTATAGATTCAGGCAAAGTAAAGAATACTTGCGGTAAAAGATTGTCTCTGTTACTACACATCATCACTGGAATTGAAGTTAAGTACTGTAATTGACAAAGCTTTTAATTTTGGAGTTACATAAACAATGTTAGCGCTCAAGAAAGATTTGATTTACTTCACACAAGGATGCCTTACATGCACAGATACTGAAAACACCCTCATCACTGCTAAATACTGCAGCCAACTTTCCATGGGTTAGAAACAAAACCAGTAAAGCATATAGTGTCTTACTGCTCTAAACTCTCAGTTTGACTGCTCCTCTCATCCTATTACTCTAAAGTGACTGGTTTTAATTTATTTTGAAAGAGTTGTGCTTCATTTCTTTGCTTTGTATGCAACAAGTGAACACTCATATCCTGGTTTTGAGTATGTCATCTTTCCATTAATTTTTCGCATGAATGAAGGAAGATAGAAACAAGTGAAAACACCTTTACAACTAACAATAGGCAGCATAATTGTTGATTAAATTTTCTTTTCAGAGCAGAACGGAGCCTGAAGAAAACCAGTCATTTAGCAAAATCTATCAAGTTCAAAGAGAAAAGTTGTCTTTTTTGTTAACCAAAGATTGCACTAAATTACACACCTGCAATGAAAATCAGAAATGCAGCTTCCTGTTTGAGGCTTCTCTAATTAAAATATGATCTGACCCCTGGTTTGGTTTTGTACTCAAAAGCAGCATTAGAGAACAAAAACTTGTAAAAAGTTCTACTATAAATCTTGCTATATAAAATGCATTGGGGTTTTGGGGAGTTGGGGGGGTGTTTGTTATTTAAATAAGGGATAGGTCTTTAAAACACGGCAAACACCTAGTTTATTTGATAAATAACTAGATAATTAGACAACTTCACGAAGCTCTTTGGCAATTTCCATCTAACCTCACTCACCTGTGACTTAAGGAGATGGAAAGCCTCAGCATGAAGTCATGAAACACAGGAAAGGTGTGTTAGGTCTGCTATATCCAGTACAAATCTCAGTTTCGCTAAAGGTGATGAAGACTGAATGTTAAGAAGTTTTTTTATGAGTGAATAACACTTATATGTCTTTCACAATTTGGCTAAAAGGTTTTCTGATACAATCTTATATTTGGAAAATCTGAGCTGAACATGCTGAAGTTAATAACAAAATGGGTCTAGCAATGGTTAAATTAGAACAAATTGTTGACACGAATGTAAGTTTCAAATAAAAGCATAAACAACCTTAACAGTTGCAGAATTATTTCTGGAAGAGAACAAAAATGAAATATGCGCGTAGAAGGTTAGAAAGATGAAAAGCAAGTATATGTATATATTGGTTTTGTGTAAGTAATATATAGAGTGATTCTCTAAGGCACCTCTATATGTCATATTAGTCTTATTAGAGCACCAGGTTATTTTTAATGTTCACATTCTTTTTGTATGATATTTTTAAATATGTAGTTTATTCAGTCTCATTCAAACTTAACTAAATGCAACAATTAAAATAACTATTTTATTTGTGTAAAATGATTTTGATAGATGAAAATCAATATTAACAAACTTCTGTGTTAAAGCTAAGATTCAAATTATGTGTTAATTTCAATTGCAAACATAAAGTGATAAATTAATTAGTTTAGAAGCAAAGATGTATTGAAATGTATTAATGGTAGCATTTAAAAAAGAAATGGAAGCTCATAAATACTCAGCTGTATGTCAAATGGCAGAAGAAATGGAGACTTGGAAAAAAATACATTATATAGTTTTTCCCTAAACTGACCCTTTAAATACATGTTACCCCTAACTTTTAGGTAGCTATCTCTTATTTTATTTCTATTCCCTCCTGTCCCACTTTGCAATAACCCACTTCCATATTCTTTACCTTGCCACCCTATTACCATGCCATGTAATTACAGGAGCCACATTAACTGGTCTTCTCTTCTTATCCACGACTTATTCACAATAATCTGCCCACACTTATTTTTTTATTCAACTAAGGGCAGAAAACATCAAGAGGCAATAACTACTGCCTTACCCTCATGCACCACAGTCCAGTACAACTGAATGCAGAGGCTGTATTTATTTATTATTTTCTTTGTTTATGTTCTTAGAACCACATTTCCACCATAAACAAGTCACACACAGTTTAGGAGATGATGTTTGGCCTGACCTGTATTCAGAGGTAGCAACTACACGATGATTTTATAATGCAATATTTGTTCATTACTTATAACAAAAAGGAAGAAGCGCCCTCCTCCACAGTGATCCAAAATTCAGCATTTGGGATTTATCTCTTCCAAGCAGTTTAATCTACAATTCAGCTCAATATTCCTGCCTTCCTGTTTTGAAATACGGAGGCAACACTGCAGCCCAAAACCTGGAAAGTTTCATTTGTTTCTGTCTTCTCCAAAAATCATCATTTGAAAGCTGTTCACTCTTGAATTACTTGATCAAGTTGTTTTAGGAGCATTTGCAATTGCTAGGGAAAAGCATTTAAAGCACTGTCTGCACATTCTATCAAGTGTGTTTGAAGAAATGACAAGTTTTTTTAGTGTAGAAGATTCTCACACTTCAGCAATCTGGGACATCTATCTCATTATTTTTAAATCCCTTATTCTTTGCTCATACCCTAAAACCACTGGTTTTAATTTGACATATAAACAAGGAAAAATCTTCTCATCTTGAGGAGACATATACCTATTTATGTTAATTAATGAAAACAAAGTCTCATCTGGTACTTTCCACTTGAAACTGAGTAAGAATCAGCTCAAAGTTACAGGGGAGTTGAAAGAGTTTTGCTAATGATATGCACATATTTTCAAACAGTTAGGGATCACAAGTTAGTACAGTGGATGCTGGAAACTGCTAATTATAATAGGCAGAAGGTTGATCTATGTATGTTCACAAGCAAAGGCTTCTGAACATAATCCTTCCATACCCCAGCAGAAAACCATTCAATAGTCTGGCTCATGTAGGAATGTTGGCTGTGGAGAGCTATGGGGAGAAATTTACATTCTCGTTCCTTTCCACATAGGTTAATTTACAGGACCATCAACAACTTTTCAGCAATATACTTACCACAGCAATGTCAAGCTTGTGGGAAAAAAATCCTGATGCAATCAGAGAAGATAAAAAAACATATTAAATATCCCTGACAGATGCTTGTTTAACCTGTTTTTCCACACTTCTAGAAGGGAAACTACATAAGCTTCAGAAGAAGTTTCATAACCCTTACAGATGTCACTTTAGCTAGTTCTTTCTGGCTGACGGTTACTTCTTATTCTTCTATCGATGAAGAATACGTCTACTACTCTATTCATAATGACTTTTTTGCACTGTAGAAAACTGTTACCACACCCCCCTTATTATTTAGTCTTCTATTTCCTAGACTTTGAAGAATCTAATTCCTTCACTTATTCCTTACAAGTTCTTACAAGTCCTTCCCAAACCTCTTTTTATTCACACCACTATTCTATAGATCCTCTCCAATCTGCAGTGCTAGCACTTCCAGGAAACAGTACCCAAGTGAGGCTTTCCAAGCACCACATTGACTAATCAACCCCCCATCTTATTTAATAGATTCCTAGCAGTACACGACAGAACAAGCTTTGCCTCTCTTTATCAGCATTACACTGCTAATTCCTGTTTGTTCTCTGACCCACTGTTGACTTCTGATTATTCTTCCCATTTGTCAAGATCATTTTTAATCAAGATCCTCTCTTGTGAAATGCTTGCCAAATCTGCGCTTGCTGGTCGGTTTGTCGGTCAGTTGGTTTGTTTGTTGATTTATTTATTTATTGCCTCATTATCTTATAAGTAGTAATAAAAGTGTTTAGTACATTTTATCCTGATTTCCTGCTGGCTATCAAAGTGAGACTGACTGATCTAGTGTCCCCTGGGTTCTTTTTCATTTCAAAACACCAAATTCCTTCACAGCAAGAGCATAGAAACATCATACTCTTGATTCTAGCATAAGTTCCAATTACCAGACTTTTGCATAAAAAGAAGGGAGCTTGCTTCTTTTCACACAGGTATTCATATCTTAAAACAAAACACGTCTACTCCAGTTTGACGGGAATATTGTCCTGTTGCTGTTATTTCAGATATATTGCCTGTTTTGAGCATGAGGAGATCCTGAGGCCACAAGACCAGAAGGCAGGAGGGAAATTAAAGCGTATGCAGGAGTAATTTTGGCAGGTACAGAAGGAATTCGGAAAGACGTGTCATAAAGTGCAATGGGTAAGTTAAGCGTGTACAATGCCTGAAAATGTCAGCACACAAGCAATGAGATACAAAAAACTAAGTGGAAAAAAAAAAAAAGCCTAGTGTTAAAGTATGAGATTTAAGAAATCAAGCTTACATAGTGGAAATAACAATATCAGGGGTAGAGTATACTCTGGAATTAACTTGCTTATATTCCCGAACCGGGTACTGGGGTACTACTCAAATATTTATTGTCACTGAAACCAGCAAAAATGCAGAAAAACACTCAGATCCATTTTCCCTTCTTAAAATGAGATGTTTAATTTAATTAACTCATTTAATTGATTGAAGAATTACATTCTACAGAGTAAAATTTCAGTGGAGATTTTGAAGATTCATGTTAAAAATACAGACTATGAAGAACATTTGAAAGCAGGAAAACTAATGATAACAAGTGTAACATGCCAGTCTGGTTTGTAAAACCACTACAACCACTTTCATGCCATCTCCATAACCAATATACAATTCAAATAATTGGATTTTTAAGAAAAGTTGAACAGCACTTTTATTAATGTTAAGGGCATGTTAATTTTAATCAGCTGATAATTAAAGGCTTAGCTTATTGTTCTCTAACACCAAGACATCCGTTCTTTCCTTCTTTATAGAAGATAATGATTTCAAGTTTTCAAAACACTGAGATCCATACGTAACATTACCATGAATTACTGATTAAATAGAATACTGATTAAAAAGAATAACAAGAAAATGAACCTTAGAGGTGTTCAGATGGCCAGAAACATACAATGATGAGGAAAAACAGTGCATTAGGTCTTCCATAAAACTTTGGCACTCTGATATCTAAAACATCCAATCTTAATAAAAGTAATAACCCCGATCATGAAATGTACAATATTGAAGCTTAATAGACGTTTTCTCAGGCCACTTTATTTTCTTTACTCTTTGTAGGGAAATGTAAGCATATAGTCATAGTAAAAAAAAAAAGATGCACAGTAGAAATTATCAAACAAAAAATCTTCAACTAATTCTTCATTTACTGTATATAAACTAGAATATTTTGCATAACATAGATTTAAAGGATTTTATTGAATAAAATTAATTCCACCTACAAAATGTTTATTAAGCAACCACACTGCAAAGAAGTTGTGAAAATGAAATCTTATGTTAAGAGCCATATTTAGGGTACAGCACATTTCCTCCCAAGCTGAGACTGTATTACAGTTGAGGTCTCGGGTTTTTTTGGTCTATGTAAAGAAAGTCTAAGACATTTCTCCTATTCTACTGATAGAAATAAAAGCTTTGTTACCTAGTGATTTAGCTTTGGAATACCCTACATCCATGTTAGTCTGAGTAAATAACTGCACAGAAAAGAGAGAGAAAATTAATTAATTTTGAGCCTCTTATGATGCTCCTTCAATGCATCTCACTGCCCCTCCGCATGACATGGTCTTTTGTCTCCTCTCTTTAGATCTAGGCAATATTATCTACACCCATGGTAAAAAGTGTTGGTAGTCCTGCACTATAAATTTAAGGAACAAAATTTCTCACTTAACAGGAGGTATCCTTCTAATCTAAAATAAAATATTTCAGGTGGATAGGTAGTTCAGCACAACCATATATCCAACAGGCCAGGAGGATGGATCATGAGCAGCTAGCAATCTCCAGTTTATTGCAGTTTGACAGTTACTACTGAAAAGAAGCATAAAAGTAACAAAAGAAGCATAAAGAAAATGCTCACACAACTTAAAAGGTCGTCAAATAGAGTCCATACATTTTTAAAAGTATTTTTGTACTTTTCAACATTTTTGATTTGCATGTTGGAATACATGTGTAGATAGGAATCCACTTGTGGAATTTTTCTTCATGAGTCTAATTTTACCATATATTAGAAAATTCTTATCAGTATGGATGCACATTTTTCTTAAGAACAGAATGCTGCTTTGCTTTCTATTTTAGAAACAGAACACTACTTTTCTATTTTCTGTTTTATTTCTGCTTTGCCTCCTTGCTTTTGTGCCTAATTCTATCTTGAGTTAAAAAGAAACAGAAGTTAGTAGTGCTATCTTCTACATTATAATAATACATCTAGATATTTTTTTTCTGAATCATGTAGTAAAGAAAAACTTTTATGTTAAAATGTACCTGACTAAAAGTAGGTATGCAATTGAAAGATTCTATATAATAGGAAGATCCTGACCACAAACAAGAAATAGATGTCAAATTTCCTCAACTTTTAATATTGTTCCCAGCAATTACTGTAAGAAAGAGGACTAAATAAAATACTTATTTATTGCTATATTGAGCATAAGTAAAACTTCTATCTGAAAATAGGTGTATAGACTCAAGACAGTCTCAGAGTCTCAGGGATTTCTATATTGATCCCTAAGAATGGTAGAGAGACATCCAAATTGAAAACTCACCTTTTTGTCTTTTCTCTTTGAATTTATATTTCTTAGGTTAGATATTATATAATATTCATCATTTTATTAGTTTAAAGAAAGGCTAAAGTAATGAACATCAGAGAGAGCAGGCAAACAAGTACAGTGGAGGTTATCATGTAAGGAAGCAGATGGACGCTGAAATTCTTGTGCAATATCACAGATGTCATACAGGCTCCCCAGGCTGTTGATAAGACATCTTTTAACTAATTAACTAATTAGATGCATATAACTAGTTAAAACCTAGGTTTTTTTCAATTACATAGATACATTATTTAAGGCATAGAGGCCACTCATCCTGTCTCTGTGTAGTACTTAATGATGTGTCTTTCAGTGCCAACTCACAGACATATACTGGGGAGCATTTTTGTGAAAGATGAAAAAAAAAACAAAAAAAAAAAGAGAGAGAGAAAAAGTGAGTTAATGTGAGAACCACACAGTACCCAGACACCAGGCAGAGCTCAAGGTCAAACCAAGCAAGCAGTTTTCATTCATGACTGAAAGAAGTGACCTATAGGTCCTTCTCACACTTCAGTGTCTCCTTGGAGGAGGTAACTGCTTACCTACTGCCAGTCTGGCATAAGAATGACAACTGTCAACATATATCCTAACTGGGCTTCCTTCCAGATGGGGAAAGATGCTACACTGCCTAATCCTCCTCTGGTTCATTGCCTTGCCTCACAAGGCAACATTTCTACTCACTGTGCTACTTGTGGAGAGACTTCCTTCCTACAGCTTACTAGACTCGCATGCTCCATGTGGGTAACTTGGGTATATCAGATGTCAAAATGCAGTTCTAAAAATCCATAACCTTTTTACAGTTGAAATCTTTCACAGTAGTCTGTGTACAGTTTATTCAGATCACAGGTGTTGGAAATTGAGTTTGCTTAGAGAGGAAGGAAGTGAGAGTATAATGCATTTTTCATACCAGATGATGGCATGGAATGTAGTCATGCAGAAATCGCTCAGCTTCTTCTTAGAGACTTGATTTCAAAGCACCATTAAGTAAAGCTGATTGTTTTGCCCAAACACTAACTTCATTACTTAAAAGTAATCTGCAAGGGAAATGCATGCTTTCTTTAATTCACTAAATGATTCGCCTTGTCGAAGTGTCAGATAAGACAAAGAACCTTTAAATCCCAGAAGAGCTTGCTCACAGAATGAAACACAAGCCACTTTTTGTTTTAGTGATTTATTTGATCAAGAATGCCTGAGTCATGAGTAACTTGTCTCTGTTATAAACTTCAATATCAAGCTCAAATAAAACATTCGATTCTAATTTCACTGAATATTACAGTATCACCAACAATTGGTCAGATGTAATGAAAAATTAAACAGTCTGTATGGAAATACCAGGCAAAATGATTCCTTGTGATAGTAGAGCTGGACCTAACTCCCAGAGTCTTACAGCAATGCCATGTGGAATTTGGGAGGAGCTCTGATTTCATATTAAGACTAACAGGCAAATCCTAGCTGCATGTGTCACCTTCTATCTGTAAGTCAGTCAGGAAATCTCAGCCAAGGAATTATCTGTGAAAATTCTTTCCTACTTACTGTAGCAGAAAACTTCACCAAGTAATGTTATTTTCCCACCTACCAAAAAAGCTCGGGTTTTTTTTCCCCTTTTTTATAGGCTCCCATTACCTTACGATTACTGAGATCATTAGAAATAAAGTATCCATATTGCATGCGTTTCGTGCTAATTTTACAGGCCTGCATGGAGTAAAGGAAGGGTCCAAAGTCTTGGAAGCAAACTATGATGCAAGACTGAAAGGAGCAGGGCTGTTATTCAGATGCCTGAAGGACTGCTGTTATGAAAGACTACAGAGAAGGGTGCAAATTAGAAGGGAATAAACCATTTCCTGTGTCCACCAAGGCAAGAATAACCTCTTGCACCTTTAAATTTAAGTTGTTCTTTTGAAAAAAAAGAAATAAAAATGCTTACTTTATAAAAGTAGGTAAATACTTAAATAGATTGACATTTTTTAAAACACCTTGGAGAGGCATCTGTCAGAAAAGACTTACATTTACCACCTTGAAACAGAGAATGGAATGGATGGTGTCTTACGGACTCATCCAGCCTAATTTTCTGTGATGCTATGAGTCCAATATCTTAATACAGCATCTTGAAAATACAGAGTCAGACACTGCAAGGAAATAGAGAAAAAGTGGAGCCAGAAACATCCCAACTCCCCACAAGCGTATGAAAGAGTTGAAAAAGAAGAGAAAAGGACACTCTGCAGCAGGGACTCAGAGCCATGGCAGCGACCAGAGGTGACAGCTTCCCCCAGAGGAGGTGGGGAGGTCTCCACCTGGCGTAGCTTGACTCGTGGAGCAGAGAGCGTTGTATATATACTGCTGCTAAACAGATTTAACAGGAAAGTGGGCTGGGTGAAGGGGAGGTGTCATGCCTGCTCCAGACACAACGTGCTCAGAAGTAGGTCAGGTATTTCAGCGATACTTCTTACATCCAGAACCGTGTCCAAGGCAAAGGAGTCTTAATCCACTGAAGTCAATAAAACTAACTTTGACTTCAAAGTAACTTGAAACATTTGCAGTATCTACTGGATATATGCATGCTGTATTTGCAGAAGAGTAAATAGAAGTACAGACCTTAAATTATTTAATGCCAAATATGCTGAGAAAGACATGACACTGATATATGTTGCTCTATTTTTAATATATCCCATTATCACATGTCTAACAGTTTAAACACATTTTTCTCTCAGGGACTAATTCTCAAGTCACCTGTTATTGATAAAATAAACCTCTGAAAAATTTTTACCTGCAAATATGATTAAAATTATTGTTCTTCAACTACATTATTATCAATGCAGACAAAACAGGATTCCTACACGTACAAACCATGGTTGTTTTGACAACCATGTTTTATATGGTTCATATGTCAAATGACAGTGCACTGAAGGTGGAAATTAGGAGAAAATGAGGTAGCAAATAAATATTTTAAATTGTGATTCTTGTTTTTATTTTAAGCAGTTGAAGTTAGGCAGAAGGTTACCCCACTGTAAAATGAACATTAAATGAACATGAAATGCTGCGTAGAAGTCACACTTGGGAAAAGTGAAAATCTGATATACAGAAAACTATTTAATCATTAGAGACAAAAACTGCATGTTCCACAAACAGCAAGTGGACAGATGGGTGGAAGGCTTGGACGAGCTGTTTGATGGCCTCCCACCATTCGTTCTGGTATGCCAAATGGTAATTATTCCACAGAAAACTATGTAGGTCCAGGCTGTGTTTTGTCACATAAAATCTATACAATGACATGGATCATAAACAATCTGTAGGCATATCTACACTGGATTTACAGAAGAAATGATGTAATGATAACTCATTGTAATTTTGAAGATAACAGAAGTATAATTGTGTATAGTAATGTGGTCACATCTGGTCATACTGCCACATGTACAAAATCAGGAGACTTACCAGGACAGCTGAAAAAATAATGCTGAAATATATCAATAAACTGTATTACTTTTCCCCAATTTTTCTTGCAGTTATAGTTCCAGCTATGGTCCTTTTGTGTCACAGCTAAAATTCACAATCCCAATACTGAACTATGTTTTCAATTAGTCAGTAATTTTTGGCTACATTTTCTTCTGAGAAAATTTAGTACAATGGTTGGGTTAGCTATAGGTCAGCTACAGTTCAATGCTGCAGTCCTATCTATGCGATCTGTTGAATCATTATCATGATTTTCTTTGCTGATATTGTTTCCAGCTCATTTGAAATCATATGGAGGTAGTGAAGAGTGCTGACTACCAGTTCAGTTATGAACAAATGATTCACACTGTTACTGAATGTGAGTATTTCTCATGAGATACACAGGGATCCACAGTGCATATTAGTTACGCTTTTGAGGTAAATTTGGATGACATGAGAATGTCTCTTTGACAATAACAATTTTTTTCTCATATTACAAATTGTAATGGTAAGTGATACATACAAGTTTTCTGCTTATTAAGGGCTCTTCTCATTTTAGTACTGGTTCCAGGTTTCACTGAAATACTACACATAAATAAGATCACACCTAAGGGTGATTACTGAGAGACTCCACCAATAGCTTACCTCCACTCTGATACTTCCTGTTTCAACTCATTCCCAACACCTACTTAGATGATCATTGATGCGACATACCTAAGCTTAAAATCCTAACTACTAGCCTCACATTAGTATAGGAATAGTCCAAACATTTTTCTACTGCTCAGAACTGTACGTGAAGAACTTTTTTTGACTTTCTTATTTATTGTGCAGTATATATGTTAAGACCCATTTCTGTCTATTAGTCAGCCATTGGTCTATCTTCAGGTATACAATGGAGAACAGAAATTGCAAATCTTCACACATTTTAAAGAAATGATGAGGGTGTTGAAAAAAATATCTGGAATTTCCTTTAGAATAAAAGGTTAGGATTAATTTCTGTGTCATCCAGGATCCTTGCATTGCTATTCACTTTCTGTAAAACTACATGGAAAATGACATCTGGGAAACCATGCTTGTGAAAAACCTCAATAGCAATGGAATAGCTGTGTAAATAAAGACTGCCCTTAATCAGAATGCTTCAATGGCCACCTTGACAGCTCTTTATGGAACAAAGATTCACCGTGAAGAAGCAGGGCATGATAGGATTTAATATCTGCTATATTCATAGCCATGTTCATAGTGCTTGTTTAGCTAGGTAAAGAAGCGCACAGATAACAAATTGTCACATTTCCAAATGCTAAATATTCAAACATTAGTGCTTACATCCATGCCTATATACAAAGTGTCTTCTCCAAAATGTGGAAGTAAAGTCAGGTTCACAGCACAGAGCAAACTATTCCAAGCCTGGTCCTGGAGAGACACAAATGCTCAATTGAGTTTAATTTCAAATTTTTAGACAGGTAACCATGCTATTTTTCTGGTCAGCTTCAGTTTCGAGATATGGATGTTTCAATAGGCTTTTTCATACAAATAAGTGTCTAAGATGGGAGGATTGAGTCACATTCATAAGGTACATAATCTCTCATTGAAATACAGAGAAGGAATAGATTAGTAGTTTAGCCTACATGTTTAAGCATTAGAGGGAAAAATCCTGCCCATAGAGACCTAATGTTCCTGAATTCATTATAAGGTCCCTCTTTGGGTACATAAACCAAAGTTTCATTGCCTTTCTTTTTTACCATATTGTATTTCAGATGCTTATCTGTTCATGTTGTCTCTGATGCTTGCACACCAGCATCTATTCTGGCACTGTGGTTGATGTCCAGATTTTCACTGTTCATGACAAAATCACATTTCATTAGCATTTTCTGCATGGACATATGTCATATTACATTGCATCTTGTATGCAGAACTTCATGCAGGGTTTTGATGTGAAAAACATGTCTCCAGAGATATGCTGAAGAGTCAAGAGAAAAATGGATGCCTGTAATTTTTTAAAAAGGTTAGTCAGTTACTCTACTTCTGACTCTGCAAAAAAAACCAAACGTGGGTTGAAAGCAAACAGGAGTCTTTTCAATCCCAAAGCTGTATACTTTTCACAAATTAAGAAGAACTGCATATTGAATTATTTATAGTCATTTGCTTATCGACTTTCACCTCCTCTTCAATTTAGATGCTGTGCACCATGAAGTCAGTTAAAAAACACTCCCCTTTCTGAAATTTTCTGCTAAATATATTTTTATTGGTTTGAGGCTTCAGCTGTCAAAAGTCCATCATAAAAACTGCCAATTTTGAATCTAATCTGGTTTGATTGGATAAATGGGTCATCTTGTAGGTTTTCTTCCCTACTGAACAGTCTTAACCTAAAATTTTCCTAGTCAAATATTTTCAGGAAATAATTTAGCCATTACTGTCAACTGTTACAAACTGATATTGGATGGGATGTTTTCTAGAATAATTTTTGAACGAAAGAAATGAAAAAGGTCATAGAATGAGTCAAAGGAAACTCTTTTCAAATCTGAATGTTCCTGAACCATATATTCTCAGTTCTTGCTATGATTGTCTGGTAAAGGAGACTTACAGTGAAAGTTCCTCCATAATCTTAGCTAGTCTTTTAAAATTCAACCTTTAAATAAGGACCTGATAAAACAGTTGTCACCAGACACTAAATAAGTCACATAAACCTTAAATATATTACTTACAGGAAGCAAACTGAGGAGACGAATGTCTTCATCCATGAGATGGAAAGACCTTACCCTGGATCAGACACATCTTACAGGAACGTTCAGTGCCAGAAGACATTTTAATCAATTAAAATGCAGTAAATCAAAGCAGTTATAAGATACAAGATGATATTGCATGATATAAATAATTAAAAACAAGTCTACTACCGTAATATCTATTAGACTTCAAACATTTTTTAACAGGACAAGTAAAAAAAAAAAATATTTCTTTTCCATTAAAAAGATTGAAAAATGATAATTTAATAGCAGTAATTAAAAAAAAATTAATATTTCTTCAAGGAGAAATTTACTCCAACAGCACACAGAAAGCAATGCCCATAGATACAGAGGAGTGGGAATTAAATGTATCTCTACCTTTTTGTATACTCACAAAAAATTGTATCAGAGAAACATCTGTACACTGAAAGTGAGCAAAACCAGCTCTACATTTTTGATTAAAGAGTGGGCAATCAAACAGATCAGAGGAATGATGAAACATAGAGCTATTTAAAGTGATGAAAACCTTGTTTTAAACTTGTTTGGAAGGATTAAAATAGATGAACCCTGTAATATAAATGGAGTCATTCATAGACATTTGACATTTTAAACTGCAGCAGTACAAAACAGAGATTATTAATACATCAATAAGAGTAGTTTCTTTGTTGCTTGCCCAAGAATTGAGATTTACATTATTATTCCTTGGATTTTTTGTAAATTTGATATAATTGTATTATTTCAAACATAATCAGAAGGCACAATTAATCTTTCTAGGATCTCCAAAGATGATTAGATGATTCTGTCTGCCAAGAATACTGATAAAACACATTAGAGAATCAAAAATATCACAACTAAATTTTTTTTCATAAGTGAATTTTGCTCACATTTCTTGAAAGACTGGCAACATTTTTACTTATGACTTACTACATTTCCTCCAACTCACAGTGCTGTGTACAGGCACTTTGCTCAGCATACTGTCCATATATTCAGACATTCATTATCAGTCAAAGAAATGCTTGAAATGCCTCAAAATATGTACAATGGTCAAGAGGTCAGAAGTTCAGATAGTCACTCACTCCTTTGTTCTCCTTCCCCTCATTTATATACTGGCTGTGCTCCAGAGGGTACTGGGGACCTTTTGATTGCCTTCAAAGGCGACTGGCAGAAATGCCCTTAAAACCAGACAGACTCTCCCCTGTTTGCCAGGGTATCTTTTCCCCTTCACCCCTGCTGATCTGTCCTGGGCTTTGCTGACCTCAATGAGACACACACATCTGGCAAACGATGCTTTCCCTCACACCGCTTCTTTCTTCTCCCTGAATCATTATTGATGACAAGCTCACTATGGAGTTTCAACAGGCTTAGTAGCCTCAGATGGACCAGGCCCATACCAAAACTTACACTACAGTGTGCTTTCCCTGTACTGAATTCATTGTTATGCACATTTCCCCTCCCTGGCTACATGGGAAACTGCAAAAATGCTGCTCTAGGTCTCAAAAAAAAGAGTGGAAAGAGATTTGTGGAGGTGAATGGGAGCTAGGTCAGGTGTGCTTTGTGAATTAAATGAAGTAAGCAGCCAGCTCAGCTGAAAATCAGCTGAAAATCAGCTGAAACCCATAACGGGATGTGCAAGGTACCAACAGCAGAGTAACAGCGTGAATAAGAACTTTCAGTGACTTCACCTGATCCCACTTTCTAATGAGGGCTGCCACCTGTCCTTCTCTCTGAGCGGGATTTGCAGTCCTCACTGTCATGCAAGAGAGATAATTTATAGAGAAGCTTTTAAAAAGCAAGCATTGCTGATGAGGTAGAAACAGCATTCTGAATGTGCTCATGCAATTTCTTTTAACAACTATTAATTAAAACACATGGCAAATACTTCATTTTTATCCCTCTGAGATAAATAGAATGGGGAATCAAAAAGGAAGTTTGACTCAAGAGTAATGTTTTTGAAAAACTAAAAGGTGAAAACTTCAGTTTGAGCATACCTATATTTTGATTTATGCAGGAGCCTGCATTGTGTGGGAGCTTAAGTTGTGTGATACATTGTTAAATAAAGGTGCTACCTGCTGGACAGTACAGCAGGTAGCTATTTCCTTAGGTATTTCAAAGAGAAGGCATGATAGATTGCAAGCACATGTTTTTAAGGGGGATATGCAATCATGTAAAAATCAGATTTCTTCCTCCAATCAGTCTTGGAGGAAATGTTTTGTCCCCACCGCAGAAAGGATCACAGCAATAAGCAATATGGTTTCTTCAACTTTTTAATTAAAGGATGCCTCCTCATGGTTGGAAGGATTTCCTAACCAGCAAAGTCTTCTTGAGCAGGGCAGCTGAAGTGAAGGACAGTATCCCCATAAGGCAGTGTTTGTAGCTTAGATTTCCTATTTAACATAGTTTGTCTTCCACCCACCGTGTTTTCTATGAACGCTAAACAGTTTGAGCAGGACTGAATTTTCATTTCATGGCTATCAACACTCTGCTGTATTATGGTGGTTTAGAAGTGATTTTGCATTACAATGTGAGTCTATACATGAGAAAAAGTTGTTTCTACATACTTGTCTCACAGAGAAAGAAGAACCCCAAACCCACATTCAGTCACAGCTCAGCCTCTGCAGTGCTTCTGGGACAGCAAATTACATGCTGCCCCCTGGGACAGACTTCATTTTGAGGACATATTTAAGTCCCAGAAGGAAATAAATATGCACAATCCCTATTGCAGTTATTAGAAGGAATAGGGACTTACAAGAGTTCCCATTACAGGGGAAAAAAAGGACAGAACTAGGGAGGAGGGGGTGGGGAAGTAATCATGTGTGCTGTAGTTCTCTTCACATTTGTCCTTATGTTAATCACATCTGATATTAATGTGATTAAAGGAGCAGAGACTTGCTAGAAGAACTCAGGAGAAAGAAAATCCCCTCTGTCACATTTACTTTTCAATTCCTTGAGATTTTGAATTCAGATAAAGATCCCTGGGATAAGTTTAACTTTTCAGTAATCTCTCTGACAATGCAAAAACCTGATGTAGGAGAGACAGGTTGCAAAACCAAACAATTTTCTTTCCTCATTAAAAGAATAAATGATTATGCAATGATTCCTCAAACCAGTCCGTACATCAGATTTCAGAAAACTAATACTGTAGTCAAGTCTATACCGTAACCACAGTTACCATGGTGATCCACTAAGCAGCTTCCATTTGGCCAGAAAGTCATTGTCATTCGTATGATATATACCTTAACATCAGCTTTTAGAAATACTTCATATTGAACTACAGACTATATTTTATTGTTGATTGAAAATACTTTGGTTACTAATTTATTAAACTTTTCTTTTACATGGAAATAAGCCCATATCAAAATGTGCAATGCTAGGTTACTGCTATATGGGAAGGAGGTCTCTTTCTCACAGGTATCTATCTATAGGTTGCTTTGCAAGTACGAAAAGTGTTTGTTAGCCTGCATCTTTTCAAGCTGAGAAGTCACAACACACATCTTGCTAGCTGCTAGGTCAGGTAGCACTGAGGTGACATTCAATACAAAAAATAGATATCATCATGATTTTAATACTAAATTGGTGGTTGTCTTGTTTCCTACTGGCTATCTGTATAGTTTAATTTAAAAATTAAATGTTAGAACTCCCCACTCAACATCACACCACTCTGCTGCGCTACTTGAGAAAATTGTGTTTCTATGGTAACTGCAGGAGACTTATTCACAGCCATTGATGTCACCTACATACTAAATTTAATTACAATATATACAAACCACTGAACCATTGATTTCTTTCATTATATTATCTGGAACTGTAATGTAATAGTTACCAGTTATGATCACAGTATTTCAGTAATCTAAATAAATATATACAGAGAGAAAGCTATAGATATATTTCCTAATATATATATATAAATAGAAAAGCTTTGGAGAGGAATATATTTATTGACTCTCTCCATGGGCAAATGACCAATTCCATCTTACATACACTTAAGAGGCAAATATACATATTTGCCAAATTCCCCTGTGGCTCAGAAAGTGCTTGGGGACTCTCTGGTCACAGCCACCAACTACAACAGCAGAAATCAATCCCACCATTTTTGGATCTGTGGAGTGCCTTGGTATGATGGTTTCAGTTCTGCTGGGGATTTAAGAGGTGTGCCCAGGAGTCCACACCTCCTCCACCCTCCGGACGGTAAGGGTCTGCCGGTGGTTCCTGTGCACAGCTGAGGGAGATCTGGATCTGATGCCAGAGCAAGCTTTCTAGAATCATAGAATCATTTAGGTTGAAAAAGACCTTTAAGATCATAGAGGCAACCATTCACCTGACGCTGCCAAAACCACAACTAAACCATGTTCCTCAGCACCACATCTACACATCTTTTAAATACCTCTAGGGATTCAACCACTTCCCTGTACAGCCTGTTCCAATGCTTGATAACCATTTCAGTGAATAAATTTTTCCTAATATCTAATCTAAACCTCCCCGGAGCAACTTGAGGCCATTTCCCCTTGTCCTATCACTTGTTTATTGGGAGAAGAGACTGACCCCCACCCCACTACACTCTGCTTTCAGGTGGTTGTAGAGAGCAATAAGGTCTCCCCTCAGCCTCCTTTTCTCCAGGCTAAACAACCCCAGTTCCCTCAGCTGCTCCTCATAGGACTTGTTGTCTAGACCGCCCACCATCTTCATCGCCCTTCTCTGGACCCGCTCCAGCACCTCAATGTCTTTCTTGTAGTGAGGGCCCCAAAGTTGAACATAGTATTCGAGGTTTGAGGTAGGGCCTCATCAGTGCTGAGCACAGAGGGGACAATCAATTGCCTAGTGCTGCTGACCACACTATTTCTAATACATGTCAGGATGCTATTGGCCACCTTGGCACATTGCTGGCTCATATTCAGCCAGCTGTCAACCAACACTTTGAGGTCCTTTTCTGCCAGGCAGCTCTCCAGGCCCTCCTCCCCAAGCCTGTAGTGCTGCATGGGATTGTTGAGACCTGGCACTTAGCCTTGTTGAAGCTCCTATCATTGGCCTCAGGCCATCAATCCAGCCTTCCCAGATGGTTCTGTAGAGCCGTCCTACCCTCAAGCAGATCAACATTCCCACCCAACTTGGTGTCGTCTGCAAACTTACTGAGGGTACACTCGATCCCCTCATCTAGATCATCAATAAAGATGTGAAACAGAACAGGACCCAGTACCAAGCCCTGGGGAACACCACTTGTGACCAGCCACCAACTGGATTTAACTCCCTTCACCATAACTCTTTGGGTCTGGCCATCCAGCCAGTTTTTTACCCAGCAAAGAGTACACCCATCCAAGCCATAAGAAGCCAGTTTCTTCAGGAGAATGCTGTAGGAAATGGTGTCAAAGGCTTTACTAAAGTCCAGGTAGACAACATCCACAGCCTTTCTCTCATCTACTAAGAGGGTCATGTGTCATAGAAGGAAATCAGGTTAGTCAAGCAGGACCTGCCTTTTATAAACTTATGCTGACAGGACCTGATCACCTGGCTTTCCTCTATGTGCTGCATGATGACACTCAAGATGATCTGCTCCCTAATCTTCTCTGGCGTCTAGGTCAGACCGACAGGCCTGTAGTTCCCCAGATCCTTCTTTCAGCCCTTCTTGTACATGGGCACCACATTTGCTGTCTTCCAGTCAACTTGACCTCCCTGGTTAGCCAGGACTGCTGAGAAAGGATTTACAACTAACCCCTCAGCCACTCCCCACAAAGTGATAAGATACAGTCAGATGAGCAGAGCTGATGTAACATTAGGCTGTAGGATCAATTGCAGAGCAATTCTGCCACCACCTCTGAGCCTGCACAGAGAAGATGATGATGGGGAACTTCAGAAACTGAGACAGACCTCTTCTTTAAAGCAGCTCCCTTTATAACTCTCATCTACACAGCCTAGCTGAGAAAAGAAGTGTGCATTGTGAAAAACATTTTGACAAGAAACTGGAAGTAACAAATGCTTACAATCTGTAAAAGTCAGGCCATAGGATTTTTCAAAGCCTTAGACTCTTTTAGTTTGCTTGTGACAAGCAAGGCACCACATCAGAGATCATTTCTCCTCCTGAAAATGAGAACCTAGAGATTATTGATCTTCGTGTAAGACAGTTTCCAGAGAAGCTAGAAAGAGAAAAGCTCTAAAGGCTTTACCTTTGATATATTTTCTCAGGTCTGGCCCTGGCCCATTAAGAATTTCCCTCTTTTATACAGAGACAGTGGCCTTAGCACATTCAGACTCTGATGACTAGACCTAGGACACGGGTTCAAGGGCTGAAGGGTATTGAGATGATGTCTTTTAAAGCTTTGACCATGGTCATAGGACCATAGATCAGATTTTTTTTTTTTTCCATTTGCAGCAGCTCCAAAGCTGTCATTTTTGTGGAGAGCTCACAAGCACAAAGTTTCCCAAATGAAAGTTTTTGCAGTACTAACCAATGATACAACTATCTATTTAATTTCCATACCACAGTCTAGAAAAAGGAATGCTAGAAAAAAGGTGCATTTTCCATGTCAGTACCTTCTGTTTCTAGTGGTTGTTCATCCTGCTGTTACAGGGAACAATAGCATGAGTAGCTTCCTATACCAGGAGAGTACAGAAATTCCTGTATCAAGAGAGACTATATCTGGCATAGTAATGACTCTTCAAGTAAATTATTAGGTGAAGCTACAATCAGAAGATATGTTTAGAAATACATTCACCAAACATTTTCTATGGCTGCTTTGATCCCTGCTGCAGGATCCCTGAAGTCAGGCTGTGTGGAGTGGTACAATGTTTGCTGAAGCACCTTTTAATAAGGAACAAATATTTATAAACATGATGTCCTCTGCTGTTGCCCAGCATGAAGTACCTGCAATATCTCAAATGTGATATGAACAGTTAGGCTAGGGTGACTCATGCTGAAGGGATTAAAAGGTGTAAACACAGCAGAACCAGAGCAAACAAACCTGTAGAGACTGATTCCTGTGGAATCTGCATGTGTGTAAAGTATTTTGCAGAAGAATAGAAGATGTGAAAGGAAGTCTTAATTCTATATACAGAATAGACCATGAGAGACAATGATGAGATAATAAATGTGGAGCTATTTTGTTGCTGTTGCACTGGTTTGCAAAGGTGGGGGCTTTTTGCTTACTTGTTTTCATTATCACATTGAGGGGAAAAGGATAGCAAGGGAGTAAAAAGTATTTTCAAGAACATGGCTAATATATTAAAGGGAAACTTTTCCCAGGGGAACAACCAATGAAACAGCCCTATGGGCTCCAATGCTTCTATCTTTCAGATACAGGCAAAATAAAGAAATCAAGTGAATTCAGTGACTGAGAGTTTGAGGATCTATAGCAGAGGGGAGGATGCCTGCAGAACAACTTTAGTATTCGTACAGGTTCTCAACAAGGGGGGCTGCCTGTCATTCGGCTGTGATCACTGTATCCCGCTGTTAAATTACTGACTCCTTTGATTTCAGCTGCATTGTGGAGCCAGCTGCAATGCGATGTTAGCACTGTAACAGGCTGAAGAAATGAAGCCAGGTGCTAATGATACACAAAAAGCTGTTCTAATGCAGTTGATAAGAAACTCAGTGAACCAGACACATTGGGGAGTGGAGTTTGCATAGATTTGTTACAACAGCTACAATAACAATTAAAAGCAAAAGGGTTGTAAGCTCAGAAACTGGAGGAAAGAATCCAGGTTGTAAGAAAGCAAGCTGGAGGGCAAAACAGAAAACCCAGGTAGCTAGAAAGGTAAACATAGTTGCAACACCTCCACAAACATTTCTCGCAGGGCAGCAGGTTGGCCTTTACAACATGGAATTCACCTTAAGTTGCTGCTCAGCACACGATTTTCACAATGTGTATATAGCAGAGAGTTTTGTGTACAGCAAAAAAACCCTTACTCCAACATTTCAATAATAATGTGAATCAAAATCTTCATTCGCAGCTACTTTGAAATAAATCTGAAATAATTTGTCAAAAGTCACTAATTGTTCCAGGTTTGTATGGCTGTCAAACAATTCATGATGTATGAGGATTAGATCACTTTTCCTGTAATCAAGGACAAGCCCAAGCTTTTAGAGAGAATTAATTTCTCTTTTCTCCTTTATGTATGTAAAATAAAGTTTAATTATGTACATAGATTCATCCTAGTCCGAGCTGGTTTATTTTACTACTTTCATAAGGAATGGGTCGAATTTACCTGCACTTTTGTGGGGTCAGATGGGAGCAGAAGCTGGCCCAGCAGGTAACTTAGAGCGATATTTATGACATCCTAATTTGCCCTGCTCACGCTACGGCTGCATTGCAGCTGCTTGAAAGCTTTGCCTCTCAAATAATTACAACCCCAGAAAGTCTCTTACTCAGCTAATTTATATGTGCTTTTTCCTATTGGCTTCAACAGCGCCAATAAAATCTTGTCTCCACTGTGCAAAACAGCACAGCATAGAGCTTGGCGTGCTGCCAGGGCAGAGGAGACTCATTAGCTGGGGCTACAGCATCAACCCAATATTTCTCTGCATCTCCTGGCCCTGCTTCACATCTCAGAAGATCATTGCTTTGCACCCCACAGACAGCCCAACTTTGTTTGCGCAGCGCAAGACCACCTCCTCTGGGGTTCCTGCTCTGGTGTCCCCAGGAGAAAGCTCAAGCTTCTTGCATCCAAAGTATACAGCTCCGAGATTTCAGGCAGGGTTGCGTCTGAACTGATTTACGCCTTGTATATATTTGTTTTCATGTAATGGCATCTGTGTATTTTCTGTCTTCAATTAAGCATAATTACCAAATGAATTCATGTATGACAATATGATTGTTTAGCTTTGAAGCCTACAATTGTGGCAGTCCTCATATGCGTTTAATCTTCAGCACTCTGTAAAGGACACTAGTAATAGTTAGGAATGGTTCATTTTGCCACAGAGGCCTGTCTTCAAGTGTCTGTTTTTATCTTAGTGTGGGACTGGAAAAAATGCAGGATGTTTCTTGTTAATTATAACACTACACTAATTTGTTTAAGGTTAGAGTCAGTCTTCCTTCCATAGCTATTTATTTTGTGTATTTTATAAGCAAATCAAAGCTTTGGTGGACCCCAAAGACATTACTTTCACTGTCTGAAAACCAATTTGTCCTCTCAGTGCACAAGTGGTCTAGCTATGATGCATTAAGGAAAGCGTAGCCCAACTGCCACTTGTTAGATTTTCACTGATTACAGTGAGTTTGTTGCACAGACTTAAAATACGTGGCCTTTGTGTTCAGGGAAAGGCTACTAGCTCCAATCTTCATTTTGTCTCAGAGATGGCATTTTGTCATCATTTTGTCATCATTTTGTCTTGGCGAGGCGGCGGCAGCGACGAGAACTGAGGCGAGCCCGAGGAGAGGGCTGGATGGCGCTGCACAGAAGGGCTTCCAAGCACAGGGACCCCCACCTCACAACCCCAGCCTCAGCGGGAACCCGGAAGTCCGCGGCAACCAATCAGGCGCGGAGGGGGCGCGGCCAGGAGCCGCGCGGAGATTTAAAAGCGGAGAGAACAGTCCCTCAGTGGCTGGGCGAGGCAGTGGCAGTCGTTCTGCAGCGTGGCGCGTGACAAGGAAGTGTCAGGTGAGTGCGGCGCGTGACAAGGAAGTGTCAGGTGAGTGCGGCGCGTGACACGGAAGTGTCAGGTGAGTGCGGCGCGTGACCAGGGAGTGTCAGGTGACTGCGGGCACGCAAGAACGAAAACAAACAAGATGGCTTCCAATAGGTCTGGAGCCACAGTCGAGAAGAACAGAGCCTGCCAAACTAACCTGCCGCAGAGAGATGCAGCCGTCCAGGTGACAGGCTGCAGGGAATGTCTGTCACTCCTGCTGGAGGACAGCAAAGACAGCGCCTGTGTGCGCTGTGAGCAGATCAACGATCTGCTCAGCCCGGTGGCTGAGCAGATAACAATGATGGAGTGTGATAACAATGGAGGTGATAACAATGGATGGAGTAAAGTTTGAGCTCGGGGGAACAGAGGAACTCCCCCCCTGCCCAATGCACCCTGTCCAGTTCCTCTCAAAAATGGATATGAGGCTCTGGTCAAGGAAGGTCAGTTGAGTGGAAATATAGATGAAAAGTAGTCAATAAAATGTACACCTCAGATCACTTCCACACCCACAAAGACAAAAAGGAGAGTTATAGTTGTGGGTGACTCCTTCCTAAGGGGGATGAAAGGCTCAGTATGTTGGGTGGACCCTCCACAGAGGGAGGTCTGTCTCCCTGGAGCCCGGGTTAAGGGCATCACCAGGAAACTTCCTGGCTTAGTGCGCCCTTCAGATGACTATCCATTATTGATTTTACAGGTAGGTACAGAACAAACTACAAACTGCAACTCAAGGTCAATAAAAAAGGACTTCAGGGAGTTGGGAAAGGTGGTTAGGGGATCTGGGGCCCAGGTTATCTTTTCATCACTCCTTCCTGTAGCAGGTAACAATGCTGGGAGAAACAGAAATATTCAGTCAATTAACACGTGGCTCTGTAGCTGGTGCCACCACTATAAGTTTGGGTTCTTTGACAATAGATTTGCCTGTACACCACCAGGTCTCTTAACACCTAATGGGAAGTGCCTCTCTCAAAGGGGGAAGAGGGTTCTTGCTAAAGAGATTGCGGGATTGATTGACAGGGCTTTAAACTAGATGGGAGGGGGGTGATAAGCTTTGGAGTACCACACCAGGGTTGGAGGGACAGGGTCCTAGTAAGGACCTTCAGCCTGGCTCCCTGATCCAAGCTGGTGACCCTTCACTACAGTCAAAGTCTTATGGTGATGTGCCAGCAGCTCCCGGAGTAGAAGCAGTGCACAGAGAAACACCTGCCAGACATTCCAGGGGGTATTACCCTAAGAAGGCAGCACAGCCAACAGCCCAGCTGAAGTGCCTCTACACCAATGCACGTAGCATGGGCAACAAACGGGAGGAGTTGGAAACTACTGTGCTGCTGGAAAGATATGACATAGTGGCCATCACTGAAACCTGGTGGGATGAATCCCATGACTGGACTGTGGCTATTGAGGGCTACAGGTTGTTCAGAAGGGACAGGCAAGGAAGGAGGGGTGGAGGTGTTGCCCTTTATGTCAAGGAATGGATAGAGAGTGAGATGTCCCTAAAACCCTCCCTGGTGTCAGATGAGAGAGTTGAGAGCCTGTGGGTGAGGATTAAGGGGCAGGTCAATATGAGG
>JAOXNO010000024.1:72142060-72160202 GCA_028565335.1 Limnodromus scolopaceus
CATTCAAAACCTGCCTGGACAAGTTCCTGTGCAACGTGCTCTAGGTAGACCCGCTCCGGCAGGGGGGTTGGACTAGAAGATCTCCAGAGGTCCCTTCCAACCCCATATGATTCTATGGATCTCTGGTCTTTTATCAGCTTTGGTGAGACCAATTGCATCTAAGTGATGGCTCTCTTTCATCCTACTACAGGCACCAAAATCAGGACTGGGAGCTTCAGACCCAGGAACAAACACCAACCTTGCTTTGTGGATATGGGCCTTTGTGCCCATGGGACCATGGGAGTTTGCTGCTATTACAATCAGCTGTCTGTTTGTGTATGTCATTCTGGAAAATGTTGAAATGTGATGGGATCATTTCTTAATCCTCTGCACAACCCAGCACTCCCTAGAACAGTACGTTTTCTTGATTTAGTTGTGTAAGACTACGAGCCCTAGATGGAACAATAACACAATGATTTGTTAAAATCAATACAAACACTGAAGACTAATACATTTACACAAGCACTTTTATTAACTTCACATGATTTGCTTCAGATTTCCTCCTTATGTTGAGAACACAGTAAAAACAAGGAGTAAAACTGGCTTGTACTACATTAGAGCATGTCACCTGCAAGGACTGAGTATCCACTGTGATGATTATAAGATTGAAAGGAGTAGCAGAGGTAGTCTTCATATTGCTTGAGACACTATCTGGAGTGCAATTTGAATGGAAAAAAAGTATATATCAAATAGCATATTCTTTTCTCCCTATAATCATATTATTTCCTGTCACTTAACTAGCTGCATTTAGCTACATGTTCTATTTTTACTGAGATGCCTTATAATTGAAACGCACATCCTTCTGTGTAATTTTTAAAGATGATGACTGCTATTGCAGTGAATGAGACATAATGGTATATGCTCAAATTTTATAGTGCAGTAATGCCAGATTTCATTAATAAAAGAATTACTTTACTGGAAAGAACTTCTGCAGTTACATTCAGAGTGCAGGTAGTGGGATTCTGAGAGATTTGAATCATCAGCTATCCAACAGTTACTGTCATTCATTAGAAGATCAGCTAGAGTATGGGGAAGTAGTTACATGTGCCAGTTGGACTGGCAAAGAATTTTCTATTATGATATTAACCCTTTCACTGTCATACAGGATGTGTCACTTACCACACACAGTGGTAAGTGACAAAGAAAGGATATATTTTGGACTATACAAGCTATATTTGCCTTATCTCACAAAGAGTGGTTTCCCACATGATGAGGTTAGCCTTGTGGCTAAAAGGGAGCTCCATCCAAACTGCAGCAGAGCCCACGGACAGTGTTGACACAAGGCTGTTCTGTGGGAGCTCAAAGTGCAGACTAAAGCTGTGTCTGTCATTCAGCTACAGACAATTTTCCTCCAGGATCCAAGAATGACTGAAAACATAACTATATGTTTGCTAAGAGTAAAGTCAGCCTTTAAAGTATTTTCACTGTTTCTTTAGGCATGTATTAGCGAGTGATTTATCAAAATACTAAGCTGGTGATTTTACAAACTTGTGATAAATGAGCACTGAATGTATTTTTTTATCAGCTAACTTTTCATTCAATCCAAAGTCCAGCTGGAAACTTGGCCACAGTCTCCCTTGAGGCTATGAAAGAGAAGACCCAGGGTTATATAAACACCTTGGGTCTCAGATGCCCACACATTTGCAGGTGGGGACTTCTGAGACACCACAGGGTATTCAAAACATTCATATGAGTCTTGCAAAGATGGTGCATGATTCATAGGAGACCTACACCCTATTGGTATGTTAGATGGAGTCCAGGACATGCATCTCAAACAGCTTTGAACTGATGTCTAGCAACTACCAAAGGAGGCGAGATGGTACAAAACCTGATAGCTGTTTTCCTTCTTAGTGCAATATCCCCAGCAGTAAACAAGGAGAGAGGTAAAACTACTACCAAATACAGCTGAACAACCATAGAGGGAATACAGGGTTCTTGCTGATCTAGAACAGGATAAAAACTAAAAGCTGTAGATCTGCTTTTTCTTGAGGACTGAAGACCACCTCCTCTGCCACTTCACTCTGTGAGGAATTCAGCATCTTTGGCTAGTAATAGTTTTGAGTTATCCTAAGATGCAGCAATTCTTACATGTTTCACTAGGTCATCACCAGGGTGGAGACATGAGAGTCTATGGCAAGGTAAACAGCCAGTAGGGGTGAGGTAGGCTCCAGGTAGGCATTGCCCTAGCAAGTCAGATCTGTGAGCTTCTCTGAGGCATGTGCAGCAATTGTCTACGCTGCTCAGCATGTGCTTTGTAAAGCTTCACTTGTGGGGTTTTTTTGGTGTTTTGCAAGTGAGTGACAAGCATCACCCTATACCCCTAATCTTGCTTTTTCAGCAGCCCGTCCTTTTCAGCTGCACTTCAGTTGCAGAGGCTGGAGATGGAAGGTGTTAATTTGCTGGGCATCTTGCTTAGAGATTCAGTGCAGAAATGCCGTTCTACTGCAAATTGGTTCTGAGGGACTGTTTTGGTTTGTTTTTTTAACTGTCACCCATGTGCAGTGATGCTGCAAGCCATCTATTAGAAGAGAAAAACACTGACATAATTAGCTGTAGTCTGCATGGCTACTTTGTACAGAATTTGGGAAAGAAGCATCAAACAGCAGCATTTGGCAATGTTCTGTGCTTACAAACTGTTTCTTACTAGATGTGACTCTATTCCCCTTAAATGTTTGCCGAGAAAAAATTATTTCAATAATGAAGAAGATTGGTTGTCTGTCTAACTGAAGAGGATTATTTTCTTTTTAAACCACTATTGTCAGCCTGACTGGCTTCAATTTTGCAGTTAATGTGGGTCACAGTGTTTGTCTTTTCCTTTCAGTGCTGCTGTCTTTATTTACACAGTTAGTAACTGTTTTCAAACTGTTTAATTATTTTGGAAGGATTACATTCCATAGAACCATAGAGTCATAGAACAGTTTGGGTTAGAAAGGACCTTAAAGATCACCTAGTTCCAACCTTCCACTAGACCAGGTTTACTGAAAGCCCCATCCAACCTGGTCTTGAACAGTTCCAGGAATGGGGCAACCATAACTTCTCTGGGCAACCTGTTCCAGTGTCTCACTACCCTCAGAGCAAAGAATTTCTTCCAAATATCTAATCTAAATCTACCCTCTTTCAGCTTAAAGCTGTTACCCTTCAACCTATCGCTTTGCCTTGGAAGAGTTGCAACAATAAGTTCTTCTGACTCAGTGGGAGCTGTTAGCCTCCTCTCTAGCATCCCTGTAGAACTGTGTCTGTTCTTTGACAGGCACTCTGAGTAGGATTCAGCTCCATGTTTAGACTCTGAAATATAGATGTCTGTGTGTAAAGGCCTACTTGAGATAGCCAACAAAGGTTTGAGAGCTAGGGCATTACCCAATAACCTAAACATAGGTCTTGAGGCACCTAGTCACCTACTGCCATTTCAGACATCCTAGAGTATCCAGGACACAAGGATGGTAAGTATTACACTGGATATAGAGACCTCATCCAAAAGACACAGGCAGGAAAGAAGTGTCTTACGCATTATACCCAGGCCCAAGACTGTGTTTATAAACCAACAGTTCAATATGGCCCATATGTAAAAATTCCGAATAAGGAGGTTTTTATTTTTTGAGAATTTTGGCTTTTGAGTTCACAGCAATAACTAACTTGAAGTATTGAGATATTTGTTTTCTGTTCTGTTTTTCTTTTCTTGGATTATAGCAGGAAACCCTGACTGAGCACTCCTTAAGGACTCGGTCATTACACATGTAAATTGCTGACTGTTCTGGCCACCATCCAGAGAAGCATTTAAGTACATGCTTAAGTCTTGCATTTCCTCCATAGGTATGGCAACATGCCATTAACAATGTTATGTGCTCTGTGTACATGGAAGCTACCCTAGAAACAGTAAAACACTTTAAACCCACATCCCTGAGCTGCAGCTAGGGAGCAATCATCTCATCTCCAGACAGGAGGTTGTAAAGATAACATGCATCTTTGAATTCCCCTGATTCCAAAGGTGTTTGGGTACTGCTGTGACCCTCAAAGAAAGCAATTAAGGTACAGGGGTGGCTCCATTGTGAGCCCACATAAAATCCCATTCTCCATCAATCACTACAGCAACCAATAATTCCTAAAGAATTATTATGAATGCCTTAGGATAACATATTTTCTGGTCAACCTAAGGCTTCATCTGTGTTGCAAATGCCTGCCAAAGATGAGCCTCTTTAAGGCCACTTTACAGCTACTTGACTCTAGTTTTCTCTTTCTTGAGCTCATCTACTCTCCTCTGGGGCCCAGATGGACTTCAGCACTGGCAGTATGCTTTAGGCAATGAGCTCCATGAAAGCTTCCATGGAGTACCTCCTCTGTTCAACCCAACCTCCTTTTTGATTCCTCTGTCTTTAGACTAGCTCTTCACTCCTTGGCAGCTCAATCCCAATAGTACAGAGGGCTTTCTATTGATTTCTGAGAAAGGAAGAATGTTGCTGCAAGGCTGGCAACATATTAAACTAAACCATACATGTACATCAGAGGAAAAATATTCATGCCTATGTTCACCCCCTCTGTTCAGTTGAAATGAAAAAATATAGAGTATTTTTACTGCTTCCCTATGAATCTCATCAACAATTTCATACAAGCACTGTCTAAGCCAAATGCCAGCAGAAATAAAAAGGACTCTACGCATGAAAGAAGAGGATCATTCCTTGTTTAGTTTGAGGGGAGGGAACTGTGTGATTGCAATTAATAGTTTTGAGCAACACAGAAAAGCCTCATGGCCATATAGGCTAAAAAGTAACATTTTCAAATTCTTTTATGTTTTCCCAAGGAGTAGAAGGTGGCCAGAGGAAGAGAAATACATTTTATGTTTCTGGGTAGTTTTCTTTTATTTGATTTTTTTTTTTTTTTTTTTTTTTAAGCAGTATGTTCATGGTGTGCTAGTAGCTTGCTGCTCAGATACTCAGACACTGAATAGTAAAGTTTGCAAAGGCACAAGTGCATGGGCTGATCACCTGATGAACAGCAGAAGTTTTAGTATCCCCTTAGAACTAATGTTAGTGGTACTGGTAACCTACAAAATGTTGTTATAAATTTCCCAGATGGAGTGAATTTCAACATCTGTATCCACAAGGTCTGGTACCTACAAATTATTAAGTCTGTACTGAGATGAAATTACCTGTAAAATAGTTAAACTTTGTAGGAAACACTAAGGTAAATTTACCATCCTTCTGCTAGCCTAGGAGATCAGCAGAAGAACTGGCACAGGTTGGTTCATAAATTAATCCTTATTTTCATCCAAACGTATTTTATGGATTCATCTGGAACAGGCTTTTCAAAGGAGAATCATGGCCTGCATTCCTTTTAGTAAAGTTCTGAATCTGACATTTCTAACAGAGAACTAAACTAACACAGGAAACCAAACGTTTTTGGTGCTGTCAACCCAGCTATTGCATCGAGCACTGAGAGGAGCTAAAGCTAACCAAGGTGCTCTCACAAATACTTGAACTTAGGTCTCCCCATGGAATGGCCACCAACTGTAAAACACAGTATATGGGAGGAGAACAGGAAGGATGGGGTGGTATTTAATTCCAAAGACCTCTTGATATGTGGTAAAGGACATGAAAAAGAGAATTTCAATGATCTTGGAAAACACAGGCAAGGGAGATCTCTTGATTAAATTGAACTGTTTTTTCCAAGATGCTGAAATAGGAAGAGTAGCTCTAGATAAGCCGTATCAGCTATTGTCAGAGCCTCTGACTTGGAAATGATGTAAAATATGAGGCGATTGAGACTCAAGGCAGATGAAAGAAGCAGAGCATGACTTTTTTTGTTGCAGCTTAGTGAAGCGATAAAAGTAGCAACTGATACACCCATCATACCTAGCAGAGAAGATGTTTAGAGCTATTTGCAGATAAAAGTGCTAATTAGGTAACTGGGCCAGACAGAATTATTCCCAAAACTCTTTCGTTTTATTAATGTTTCTATGTTGATACTTTTTGGTTCTCTTTATGGAGATGCTATAAAGTGAAGCAGATGCTTTACATGCTCATTGTTGTTAATGAGCACTGACAGACATACTTTCTAGTTCCTTTCCTTCTTCTCTTTAGTATTCTTCAGTGACAACATTTTCGTTCAGCAGTATGGGTGACTGATGTTTGTATTAGTACCTTAATTCATTAAGACATTTTAGTAATGAAAATATATGTATTCCTTTCTTGGCGTGGTAAAATGATAACTGAAAGGTTGTCACTTCTAGAATGGAAAGCAAGGTAGCTAGGTATGATTGACCACCAAATTATTCTAGCAAAAGATACATAATGATAGGACTAACTACTGAAGAAAAAAGTAACTGAAACGTGTATATATGCAGGTATAAAAAGGTTGTATAAATTATTTGATATAGTAGACAGTGTTTGATGCTTGGCAGGAAATTAATTTCCACACAGGCACTTGCTGTGATAGCAAAGTGATGTGACAGCTCCTGGAGAACATCCAACTGATTACTGTATCTTCCTTTACCTTGTAGTTTTTTTTTTCTACTGTAAACCATGAACAGAAAGGTGGAAATCCATATTCCAGCTGCTGTGAGAAATATCCATGCAAAAAAATGTAAAAACCCTTCATACAGGGATGAAAAATGTTTGGACCCTGAGAAATGCAGTTTCAAATCATGGGCTCAGATCAGTGCAACAACTGAAATATTTCCTCAATGTTAGCAATTAAAAATTAGATTTTCAGGTTGGAAGTCTCTCCTCTGCACCATTAAACTCTGCTTCTTGAATGCCAGGCCACTATACCCTAGGTGTGGTTCAAATGCAGTATAATAGGCAGCCTCTCCTCCACCAACTTAACGTGCGCGCATTCAGAAAAACACATTCAGGAGCTGGGCTTGGGAAAGCTGGGAGGTTTCTGATGCTGTTAGGAGTCAGCACTGAACCAGGGAGAAAGAGCCGGAGTGGAGACAGGGACTTAAATGTCTGGTCTGTCCCAGGAGGTACCATCCTGTCTGGGAGCTACAGTGGGCAAAATACTGGATTTGTGGATTCCTGTCACATGTGTACTGAGGCACTCAAGATGGAGTCCCTGATGGACATCAGCCCAGCAGACACCTTTTCCATAAAGGAGGGAAGAGATCTTTCTTCAACTAGAAGTTTTATGAGAACCACACTTTACATGCTGTGACTTCAGGAAGGCCATAACCACTGCTGACTTGGGCTGGTTCCTTCTAGATCTCACTGCAGAAGTGCACATCGAGGGGTCACGCGGAGGAAAGGCACAGGCCTTGTGCAAGAAATCTGATAGAGATTGAAAGGATACACTGGGTATTGAAAGGAAAATGTAAAAGGAAGCACAAAGACATTTAAGGTAAGAACAGAAGATGAAATACGAACCCGGATATATATTCCTACCCTAATGTAGCTTCATTCTTCCTGACCAGAGAAAGTAATCTTGTCAACCGTGATTTTGTTTGTCTAAGATTACCTTTTTTTCCCTTGTATTGATTTTGCTTTCTTTCGTTATCATTGTGAAATATAATAATTTGGGTATTACAAATACCTTGAAAGGAGAGTTTTCTGACAAAAGCTGTGATTTGGGGTGGGATGGAGGAGGGACAGCACATAGAATTTCTTCGAAAAAGGTCTGATAGAAAACAAAAAAAAGTAATTATGCCAAGCCAGCCCTTTTCTGATGGAACAATTTTAGTAAGTATAAAAGGGAATATAAAATAAGCAGGGAAAAATAGGGAAATACAGAAAATAATAAGAAAAAAAAAAGCAAAGAAAATGTAAATTAAAGCAAATAGCAGGAAATCTTATCTATACTTTTTTGCATCAAGGGGTGAGCAATCCAAGGCTACCAGGTAAATCAATGCAGATTCATATGTAGCCTGTCTGAGTAAGAGATGCATCCTGATTCTGCTAGACAGCGCTCAGCTGTCAACCCAATGAACCAGTGAGACCCCCTGCAACCCCACACTCCCTCCTGCAACACTGCGCATCAGCACTGTCTCGGAGGTGGGGGGGGGGACACCCAGGATACGTGGGTATTGGCACAGTGCAGGGCAGGCTTGCCCAGCCACCCTGTTGCCAGCCAACAGAGAGGTGCTTAGCTCTGTGTGGAGCTTGAAAGATGGAACTCTCTAGAGGTGTGCTCGGCAAGCACAGCACCTTTTCCCTTTTATTTGGAGAGACTAAGCTTGGTGACAAGAAAAGTGTCAGGTGAACCAGCCTTGCCTGCAGGAACCTCAGATCCAGTTCTCTGTGCTGCTGTTACAAGCAGTTAAAAGCTCTCTCTATATGTATATGTATGTATGGACAGAGCAAAATCAAACAATTTACACGCATATACTCAGACCTATTCGTTACCTTTTGCCATCTACATCCTCTGCAGTTATTCCACTTTCTCCCCCTTTTCTCCAGCATAAATCACTTTGGCAGTGATTTCAATTCCCACTGAGATAGATATTTAAATAATTTTCTGCACGGGGGTGAGCATTGCAGGGAAATCAGAGTAGGAGATAGCTTCTGCTCCTGCGATACAGGCAAAGAGTCTCTGAAGGAGAATTTATAGCTTTTCATGAAAATGGAAGATCACACGAATTTCCCAAATATTCTGCCTGGTGGAAGTTAACAGGAAACCACAAACAGATGGAACTTGCTTGCTTCAGGGGTAACTGTAAAAGCTGAAGTTCAGACCCTGCCACTGATCTCAGCCTGACAACTAAAAAGCTCAGGGCTTTCAAAAGAGTAACCCCCTTGTAGCTCTTTGGAGGTATCTCAATTACTTCTCCTAACATTGTTTGTGCATCCTGACAAAGAGGGATGGAAGGCTCATTAAGCTTCCTCAAGCTTATGTTAAGGAGTCCGTGTCCACGTTTCTCAGTTCCATGATATATTTACTCTGAAAGCATGAAAGTCTAAAAAAAAAGAAATTAAATATTTGCTCTTAGATTGTTTAATTTTCTGTTACAACTGGGTCAGCAGCTACCACTTGCTTCTACTAATAGAACATGCTGTTTTATAATCACTGAAGCATAACTGTAGCACATAAGATTTGGTTACAGCTATGAACCAGTGTCTTTAAACCAAAAATAGATCATAGAACTAAGATCAAAGATGAGTGAGAATTTAAATTAATCTCGAGACAAGAAAAACAGTCTAGGAGGTATCTAAGGTGAATTGAAAGTCAGGTCCTCAGAAGGAAAATCTAAATCCAAATAAAAGTGCCCCATCAAAAATATTCTCCCAATTCTTTCCCTGGAGGGTTTTGCAACTACTAGGCATCTTGCCTCCTGATCCAAAATGTCTCTGCATCCTTGACTAAAGTATGGCCCAGGGTCAGCAGCTGCCAGGCACTTTGCTCCTGCTGACCCCTTTGAGGAACCAGAAAATAAACAAAGTGATACCTAAACCCACTGGTGGAAGCCAATCCAATAAAGCACGCTTCGTTCACGTGTAATACATGAAAGGATCAAACTCCTCACAAGCTCAGTGAAAACTGCTTCCATTTTTAAATACATCTCTGAAGAGACGACCCGTGTGACGGTAATGGCCACCCTTACCCTCATTTTAGCACATGAACTGAATGGTTAGAGCATTTGCACAGAAAAGAGGGAGATTTGGATTCCAGGTCTGCTCAGCCTGAGGAATAAAACTTGTATCTCTCCTTCTCCAACTTTCCTTTGACTGGAAAAGTCCCAGCTGAAATTCCCTAAAACTGCAGAAAAGATTAAAGCTGAGCTCTCTACTTCCTAGATAACTAAACAAAATTGGTGGTGTGGTCACCAGAGGCTGTCTCATCTGTCCTCACAAGCCAGTGAATACCAGGGCCACCAGTCTTTTCATGTTCCCCCAGCCCTTGAACACAGACTCTATTCTCAGGTCTAGCATTCAAAAACTAAAGTGGAGCACCACCCAAGAGGATGAATGCCCTTGAACCAAGGAGGTACTGTTTTGTTACTTGGGAAAATTTCCCAAGTTGTTGTAATTGTTTTCAGTTATTATATCTACTCTGGGTTTATATGCTCACTATCATATAATATAAAACAACATGTAAATTTTTATTTATTGTGTATTAACTTCTGATAAGTAATTAGCCAACAACTATGAGCACCATCCAGGCAAGCGAAAAGAAAATCAAGTAAACACTTTTTCTACATTCATTTGGAAAGTTTTATTTTGATGCCTAAGGACTGCCAGAGTGTAACTACTACCCTAAGCTGTTAATTATACAATTTTTCAGCAGGTGAAAAATTTCTGAAGACCTGAAATATGTTAGGGATAAAGAGACCTTGCTGGATGGATAAAATGATAGTGCTGGTTTATTTAACAATCTAAAATCAAAGTGGCAAAGACAGATTTCAGCTCAGCTGAGAAGAGCTAAACTGAAAACTAAGCAAAGATAAATTTCCCTACGCAAATCTATCTTTTCTGAAGCACTCACTTGCCCAATTCTCTGTAATTCTTGTAAAACCATATCATCAATATATCTTGTTATATCTATATTATGATTGACTGTTTTTATAAAGCTACGTGCTTCTTTGCAGGCTGATTCTGATTACTGGGAATGAGGTACGATCAGTTCTGAGCTGTGTTTTTCAAATCTGTTGCATGCTTTCGAAACAGCGTACAGGTGGCTGACAGGTCCACTTAATACTTCACTTACAGGCTTCCTATTCCACTGCATTCTAAGTGGTGTTTGATATATTTAATCAAAATGATGCGTAACATAATGTTGTTAGAACAAATTGTCCTTCATCAAATGTGCCATCTAATGAACAATGATGTTGCAGTCATATTTTTCATTAAGGTTATTCCTCTGTTATCTCTGTTTTCAGAGTAAAATGGAAGTTGTTTAGTCAGTCAGTCTATGCTCTGCTAGTTACTTCTGTAAATAACATATTAATGCCTGTTTGCCCTCAAAAAAAATCCTACCATTGCTTCACATCTGTGTTTCCATGTTACCACAAGGCCTCTGATGAGACTGGGGTCTCCTTGCCCTCCACTGCACGCAAGCCTACCACAAGGAGCTCACAGAGCATGATCCAGTAGGGCAGTGTCTGTTCCTGGCCTATTGCACGAGACATAATTCGAAATGTGTGGCCTCTGAGAGAATAGCAGGAGCACAACTACCATCAGGGACTCTCCATCTCTGTTTCTAAGACTGGCCTTGTGTTTCCTCCAGTGAAGGCTGGATACTGCCAGGAGTTCCGCTCTAGGCAGTGATGTTCCAGGTGTCCTAGTCCTTTCCTGAATCCAACACAATTTCTTTGCTGCAAAGAACATGTGTTACAAAGCAATAAATACCACATACAAAAGAAAAGTGGAGTGACTCACGCAAGGTCACAGAGCAGGCTACTCATCAAACCCATACTAAAGCCATTCTCACCTGCCTCCTGGCACAATTTAATATGCTTGGCATACATTTACGAGGGAGTAAGGATTCCTGAGGTTCAGCCGTCGCATCATGCAATGAATTTGATATGCATAATTCTACTTAAGATGACATATTTTCGTCCTCACAACATTCTCCAGCCTCTTCATCCACCCAGAAAATCAGCTACCCTGCATGTTCTAGGCTTTCCTAATTAATCAGTATTGCACTTTGATTGTTGATTGACAACATGGTTGTAAATGGAGAATTTGACACTTATGTTCAACAAATTCTTGAAATCTGCTCTTCACCGGTGTTGCTAGTAAAGCTGCTTAGATCTTCAGTATGAGAAATTAACACAAATGTCCTGATGAATAAAACCAAATTGGATTCAGTTTAAATTGAATTATCTTTGAATAGCTACTCACAAATAACTACTTTTGCTCATTTGCCCGTTGTCAATACTTCACATGTTGCTATTTCTTTAGGAAGTCAACAGAGTGCAGAAAGGGATATAAACAGACTGTCAGACTTGGTGCGTGCAGGCCAAAGGAGCATAAAAATCTTATTTTTGCCACAATCATATAAATCTTTTCACAATTCTAAATGCTACCGATCCTGTACTGAGAAATTATTCAATACAGTGGAACATCCTATTTCATGCTGTTTGATTTCTGCTGTGTGGTATTTTTACTATAGATTAGTACCTTGAAAAAGTGACTGGAGTTGTGTGGTTTGTTAACACAACCCCATTCAACACCGTGTGCTTAAAAAAGATCAACTACTGCTTTATCCAGCTATTGATAACTGGATAACAAATCAAATCACCCTCTATTTACATAACGTTGGCAGATAAGTGTATGATGACCCAAGTAAGAAGGCTGAGATCAATACACTGATCAAACAGCAATTATTGCTCAACAGGAGAGGAGATCTCCAGGAGGTACATAGTTGTACACCTTTGTACATGAGAAGTAGGGACCAGGTTAACAGCAGTGGTGCTCACTGGTTCATTAAAAGATCTTTTGCATCTGCCTTTTGGCTAATGTGGGATTAAGGAGATCTGTGGCCTCCTAGCAGTCCTTTTTTTGAGCACAACTCATCTTGTCTGAAGGACCTATCGCAGCCTTGGTTGAAAGAAGCCAAGCCCACTACTGTCTTTTCTGTACCACCACATACTGACTGCAAGACTGAATTTGGATGCATTTTTCTGCATAACTTTAACTTATACAGGCACTCATCTGGGCCCTCAAGAGAGGGCCTGTTTTCCATGGAAGTTGGAAGGTCCCACAGTCCAAGTAAAACAAGCCACTTGGCCTAACCTGCCATGGACCTCTAGTTCATCTAACTCTTCTGTTTTACTGCCTGCTCACCTCTATAGAGCTGCTAAATCTGTTCTGGGCACCTTCTGAGCTTAGTTAGCTCCTTCTCTTTGAGAGAGAGGCTGGCCTCAGCTAACAGGAACTACTCTGGACAGGGAGTATGGATAGGGACTGTTAATCTGTGACATCCCCAAACAGTTTCCTGGAAAGACTTGTGCCTCCAACATCCCAACTTGTCCTCATGCTAGGTATCTCAGGACATGAGAAACATTTCCTGCAAAAAGCCACACTGTTTTGGTGGGTTGTAACAGATTTCATTGTTTTGGATACTTGAACTGAAAAGAAAAACATACAGTTATTAAAAGGTAATGGCCACCCTACAGGTCCTTTACCCTCAAGAAGGTTAATGTGAATGTGGCCAGATTGTGCTAGAGAGAGCCAGCAGTGCATGGTGTATGTGCAAGCCACCTTTCATACCTACACATCCACGAAGGAGTTCTCAAATATGTCTATTTCAAAAGTATTATTAAATGTAGGGCTCAAAGTCCTCTCTTCTGTCATCTGCAAAGACAATGTAGATGAGGCATTTACACAGAGAGCAGGTAGGTCACCTTGGAAAAACTTACATGAGGATATAGAAAATATATTTGAGCTACAGTAACTTTGGGATTGTTTGAGAAAAATCCAGCTGACATTTAAATTATGGTAACAGTTGCATTTTTAGATGGTAACAGAACATCACTGGTAGTCTCTAAGTATGGATTTATTAATAAAACTGTGCTTTGACTGGCTAACTTACATATCAGAAGATCCAGTAGACAAGATGACTCTATTTTATTCTGGGAACAACATTTGCCATGTTACCCAGACTCCCACTCATCTGCAATAAACATAAATAACATAAATTGACTACAAAACAAACCCGGGTATTTTTACACAATAAATTCAAGTTTTACTCATAGCCCTATCTTTCAGAACCAAGCAGAACAGTCCCACAGAAAAATGGCTCTGCATGGGTATTTCAAAGATACTAGAAAAACATTAATGTCTTGGAAAGCTTGGGGAGTCTGTGCCGTAACCCTGTTACCCACCTTCCCCTTCGTGCTGCAAAGCAGTTTCAGTATCGTTCTCTGCACCTAGTACAAACAGTCACGGTTACAGTGCTGCTCCCAGTCCTCCCACACCCACATCATCTGATGCGTTTTCCCTGTGGGAGGGTGGTGGTGCTCATTACGGTACAATGGATACTTGTGGAGGGCTCATCACGTTGTTAATGAGCATCTGGACAGACGTGGGGAGAGGGATGCATTCCTGCTGCATGCAGGCAGCGAGGGGGAAAGGTTATACTTCAAGTTGTTGGCACTGCTTTTGATACTGCTGATAGCATTTTCAATGGAAACATGTTATTACCAAAATATTTTCTCCACCCTTTATTTCTTAGGCCTCAAGAGAGCTGGCAGTGAAATAGGGGAATTCCATTGCTCACATAGTTTAAATGGTAAGAGAGATGATGTTTTCAAATGACCTTTTTGTAACACATTTTGAGAAGTTTGCCTAATGTTTCACTGCAGAGTTTGCATTTTTTAAAGACTTTATCCATGTAGTCTCGATTGTTAAGGAAATTTTTCCCTCGTGCAGTAGCTTTGAAAGACTTGTTTATTTGCAAGTCTGTGTACCAGGATCCATCAGTATTTTCCTCCAGTACTAAGAAGTTCAAACATGATTGCATCTACCATTCTAAATGAGGGACATCTGTAGCCATCCATCTTTAAGACAGAAAAAAACATTTCTTATGCCTGGCCTCAAAAAGGACATTCCAAATCAAGAAAAGGACTAATGAGCTTAGCCCAATATTGATGAAAAGACTTATCTCAAGCAAAAAGAATCATATATTTTTCATAAACTGTAAATAACTATCCTTTTAAAAATATATGCAACATTCATTTTTAAAAACCTGTGATTGCCACATTTATGATTCCCTTGTTGGCTGAGCTGACAAAACAGATAAAAGTTAGGAGATAATCTAATCTAACCATATGTTGTGTCCTTTTCTAATACAATCATCTCCAGCATTTCTCACTCTTTTAGTGGTCTGCAGAGTTTATAGACAGCTCCAAGCTGGAATTGCGGGGAAGACGCCCTATTACTGTTACACCCAGTCTTCATTTAATGCAGCAGAGAGGTCATGCATCCAAAATGTCATTCCACAATTCTTCTTGTAAAGGCTGTGCCACAACTGTCATATTGCACCCACAATCATCATTAAAACTTCCTCTGAGTCTAGCTGTTAAATGAATACCTAAAATGTCTGGTTAACTGTATATAGTCTGCTCATATCAATAATCACACAGTCCCCTGAAGATGCTTGCAGCTTAGTGCTGTAACAGAATGGGATACAATTGTGTGGCTGGTAAATATATAGTATCCTTTTATGATCAAATCAAAGGTGGTTTAGAAGCACATTAACAACTCACCTGGATGCATTTGTTTTGAAATTCTGCTGTCACCCCCTCTTGAAAACAGGATATAAGAGTCTAATCTGGTACTGAAAGTATTTGAAATGGCATATACTCTGTTGGATTGCAATGGTTTAACAGAGCAACTTAACAAATTACTGAGTCCATGGAACTGAAATTAAATGTAACTCGTCACCTCTGTAACTCATCATTATAGTGGAATTTCATCAGGAATATGAATAGAGACATGTTATTTTACTAGAAGATTTTTCTCATAAAAGAATGGAGGAGCTTGGATTCTTTTTTAATCAACTTTACGCTGAGATTTTACAATTTTTATAGCAAAGTGTATGCCGGGGGGGGGCAGGAATGTCTCATAATCCCATACACAACCCAAAGTTTGGGTTGAAATCCTCTGATCAAGATACTAAACAGTGCACAAAGAGTACTTCTAATTACATCTCTAAAAATCATATTTTCTTGGCTACCCTCCTTTGTCATAAAGTCAGTCTCACCAGTTTAGGATACTAGCAACTGATCCTCATCATGTAATCTCATATAACAAATACCAGCGTAAAAGACAGAGGAGAATCTCTGGCATTTTGCTCAGCTCCAACTGCAATTTTGCAAGAATCTGTAATGCTGTTATTCCTCAAGAATCATATTACCACACTTACAGCTGTTAGTGAAAGTCTCCTTTCTCTCCATTTGCCATCCTTCTGTTTAAATAACTATGTGTGTATACATGTGTGTGAATGTATATATGTATGTATGTATGTTTATATAAAACCATTTGCAGCAACATAAATGTCATAATTAGAAGTACTCTACCATATGTAATACTGTCAAGTTTTGCAATACTGTCAAAATCACATCCATTCATACAGAAGTTTTCCAAACTAAGCATCTATCTCAAGTTCCTTTATTTGCAAAAAATGTTGTGGCTTTTGCTACAGGGATCTTTCTTCGCTGTTTTGGGGATAATGAAATATGGTGAATAAATAGATAAAAAACAAAACCTTCAAAAATAATCAAAATGCTGACCTACTTAGCACAACACAGGGAAGTTTAGGTGCAGTCCTAGGACAGAGTATAGCTATTCCTTTTTGTCAGGGAAGACAGCAGAGATGCCTGAGTATTATGAGCAAAAATAAACTTCAGTTCTGGTCAATGCCTGCTACAGGGGACAGAGCCAAGAATCAAAGCTCACCGATCCTGCTGTCACTGGTGCAGGATCCACCACACGCTCCCTCCAGGGCAGCACGCCCAGCAAACTGGGGGATTTCCAGGTATCTGGCAAAGGCAAAGCAAGCTTGAGGGCAAGAGCAGCAACCTCATTCCCTACCGCCTGATGCCCCAGGAAGCTACATACTTTGCTTATGCTCAGACCAGAAGTGCAGTATAAATGGGAGAAAGAAGGAGAAGGATATCCTGGCAAATTCATTAGATCTGATGTGCTCATCAGGACTTGCCTGAGGTCTAGCACTGAGTGGGAGACAGAGCTATTGACAAGTGCTGTATTGTGATAGAAAGATTAAAAAAAATATAAGGTCATGCTAAACTGATTTACTTTTGGGGGGGTACAGCTATTTAACTATTTATTAACAGAAACATTCAAGGCATAGGATTGCAAGGTAATACTCCCAGTTCTACTGAAAGCATAGAAAAGAAATATAGCAGGACACAGGCAGTCCAGCAACTTCTTGGAGTGTTGGAATGTGTTATAGACCTTTTTGGGGTTTTTTTTTTGTAATGCTTGAAGAAAAGTTATACAGGAATTTTTTCTGTATATGATTCTTGATGAGAGAAATGGATTGAAAATGTAGGTTGCAGAAGACAACCTGTGTTCTAGGAATGTCTCACCTCTCCTAAGAGGAGAAAGGGCAGAGTAAGCACCGTGGACTTCAAGCAAATGGACTTCCCAGTAACGATGTGTGTGTTACTACTTGCTTACAAGGAAGAGAAAGTAAGACAGAGAGAAAGGAGCTCCTGGTTTTCTGCCAGCTGCAAAGCAGGGAAGCAAACCCATTGATGAAATCATCATCTCTAGCCTCTGCCTGCTGGGCACAGTCTGCTGGGACCGAGCAATGAAGGTGGAGTCTTTCATGTGGAAACAGAAATGCCTCATGCCATGTGACCCAGAAGACAGCCAAGAGTTGCCTCATATTCAAAGGCTCATCTGTAATTGCAAATCAGGGCAAATCTAGTTTGTAATCTTAGAAAATAAGCACATTTTCTCCTGTCCTGGAGAGCAAGTTTTATTCAAGAAAACTTTACAGTCTTGTTTGAAGCTGAACTGGTCTTTCATTTGCAATAAGGGTAATTGAGTAGAAGAAACAAAGACATAGATTTAGTCTTATACCTCCTGCTAGGTTTTTTCTTTGACTAGTCAGTTGTCTAAGTGTTAATGACATAGATAGTCCATGTGTACTGCCAAGATTTTTCTAAATATTGCTGACAAGCTGAAGGGCAGCATGTTGTATGTTTAGTGGGTCAGACTTAAAAAAAATCTCGATTCCAGGTTTCCAATGCATATCTGTGTTACAGCTATCAAGTTTGTAATTCGAGTTTGCCATTTAAAAGCAACAATATCACATATGTGGTTTATCAAACAAATGATAAATGGAATAATTTTGGATCTTGAAAAATGATGAAGTAATGGAAATTACACTCCAAGAACTGAAATTGACCACTTTTTTGACAGAGATGAAAACAAAACCTTTCTTTCTGTGGTAAGGGGCAGGAGACACAGGGTCTTATGGGAGAAGAGGCTATGTATCTTAAATATGGTATGCAACAGTTCTGTTTACAATTAAGACTAAGCCAGTTTTTTACCTTCAGCTACAACTTCCACAAATTATCCCTTCATTCCCAAGACAAGTTTGTCAGCAGTTGCAGTAAAAAAACCAGATAATCTAAATCAAAACTACCTCAAGAGCTTAAAAAGTTAATATATTCTCCCTCCCTCCCTCCCTCCCTCCCTCC
>JAOXNO010000024.1:72160302-72192507 GCA_028565335.1 Limnodromus scolopaceus
TTCCTTCCTTCCTTCCTTCCTTCCTTCCTTCCTTCCTTCCTTCCTTCCTTCCTTCCTTCCTTCCTTCCTTCCTCTCCCCCAAAGGAAACATCCATTTAAACTTATTAAAATTTGATTATTTTGTTGTTCCCTAACATTGAATGAAATTCAGGTAAAGACATGAAACCAATATTCTGATCACCTAGGCGTGAAAAACATTTTGTTTAATTTTTTTGAGGGGACCCATTTGTGAGGAGTTTCCTATACATCTCTTAGCAGAGTTTCAGGGCTGTGCTACCTTTCTCTGAATTCACTGAGTTATAAAATTTGGAACACAAATGTGAGACTGGTACCTACAATTCATTTAGCAGCCTGTCAAACTCCACCTTTTCACCAAAAGGTTGTTCAGGAGCCTGAACCGTGACCTGAGACAAAATAAATCTGTCACAGAATATCCCTTGTGAAATACACTCTAAAGATGTCTTACAAACAGCAACAAATGGTGATATTCCCTTACCCCATGCTACTGGGGGAAGAATCACCTTCTTTGGGGACTATGACAAAAGAGGATAGTAAACAGTCTAACCTGAATATTGAGACAGTTCCAGCAGAAAGTATAAAATAAGATACTGAAGAAATGTGTGGAAGTTAGCATGATTGCCCTGCTATGTTTGGCGACTAAAAAGACTGAGAGAACTCTGAACATAAAGTTGTGGATGCAGGGAGAGAGGGAGTTTTCATAGCTTGTGAATAGGGTAGGAAATTATGGTAACTATCAAAAGCTGGCTGCATTGAGCAAGGAGCAGTGAAGATACAGGTTGACTATAGAGCCAGAAGTTTCTCCAAACTTTATACCAGAGCAGTAGCACACAGCCCATAACAGCAGATGGCTCTCTCATTTACCCTTACACAGTATTGAGAGTGCAATGAAAACCCACTGTATTGTGGGTGGATGAAGGCCCTTCTTCACTTGGCAAAGATGCTCTTTGTGCCCCCAGACACTCAGTTTCCGGGACATTCAGTCAAGTATTCAAAGGAGCATCACCAAGTTTCGTTGTACATTTCGACAAAATAGGGATAGGGGTAAATAAGAGGACACTTATTCACTTTTAACTTCATTGTTCCTCAGATGAGTGACATTGTAATTTCACATGTTTTTGTAACAATTACAATGAACAATGTTAAACTGACCACACCATGTGAACTTGATGTGATTGCAGTTAACAGAGCCACATCACTCAAAAGCAAGGCTGGTCATGCCAAACACTTACCTTTCCATAATGCCATGTTTGTGCACACATCACCCATGCCATCTCAGCAGATGATTGTACTTCATGTTGCATTGGCACTACTTTGACACTTCTCACTTTGAAAACTCTGTCTGTCCCAGCACCATAGCCTACTCTGTTTTCTTCAAGAAAGGAAAAAAAAAAAAGAAATCTAAAAGTTTTTAAAAGACTGTTGTGACTTTAATGCCTGGGATCTCCATTTAGAAACACAGGTTGCCTGTCCCACTTGGAAGAAGGAAGCAAACAGATATGTTCAGAGAATCACAGCTATGATGCTAAGCCTAAATCACAAAGAAATCTTGCCAATATGGGCTTCAGAACTGTGTAGTGTTTGTAGTTTTTGTTAGTGATACAGAGTATTTTGCCTACAGGTGCCTTTATTGACAGGGTCCATCTTGTAATACATGGATGATCACAGTATCATTATATGTTTGTGTCCATTTAAAAATACATGGTGGATTCCCTAGTTCCTTGGTACTTCCATAGAATCCCACAGTCTTAGGAAAAAAACTCCATGTTTTGAGGAAGAAAAAAAGGGGGTTCCTCTCTCCTTTTTTAGAGCATAATTTGTAGCTGTTTCAAGCTCTTCAGGGATTTGATATGTTACCAGTTCTAGCAGAACAAGTTTCTTGAGAGACACTAGAAAAAATAAGACAAAAAGGACCAAGGATGTATATCCTGTCACTTAAAATTTTCTTTCCAAAGATATGGAAAACAGGAGTAGACAGATGTATCTTTTACAATGTGCAAGAAAGAGAGTAATGAGTTCCTTCTACTAGTCATATCTTGCCAGAAAATATCCTGCTTTACCCAGAAAAAAAATCCATCCAATTTTTCCATCAACATTTGTATTATACTGTTTTCCTACTGTGGCAGGCATAGAAGAGCTGGTCAAATAATAAACTGTTTGAAAATCATTGTAGTTATTTGTCAAATAAGACAGTTGATCCATAGTGCTCACCCACTGAAACCAAAATTTTGCAATTGCAAAATTTACTAAAAGCTAATTTAACCATGAAAAATAACAATGGTATTATGCATGCTAATATTTTAAGCATTTCAACATAAAAATGCAAATCCTTTGAAGAAGACCGTGGTTACAAAACAAGTAGACAGAAAACATTATTTTATTGGCTCCAAAACAATCTAATGAACAAAGCTAAGGCTGGGGTTGGCAGTTTCTTATGGCACACAGTGACTATGACCAACGAAACTTCCAGGTTTGGAGTTTTTTTGCATGCTTACATTTTCTAGACTCTAGTGTCTCTGTGAGTGCTCAGTGCAATAACCCAGAAAGATCCTCTAACTGCAAGAGGTATCATGAGATCTCTACCATCACAGACTACTCTGCCACAGTTTGTTTGAAGTGGACAGGACCAGATTGGATTTGGCATGGGCTGACCTACTAAAAATCCACTCTGACCAATAGTCATGCCAAACAACATCCAGACCTTTCTGTGTGACCATTCTGCCCTGCCACTGGTACCACATTGGTGACTTGCAGCTCCCCCCTTGGAGTTACTGAACTCCAGCTATTTTCTGAGAGCTATCCCTTAGAGCTCATGCACTGTCAACGTCTACTCTAACTTCCTATCCAACTTTAATACTCTGAATATATATCCTTCCAGAGGTGGATGCAGGGAGCTAGTCCTCTTAAAGGGCTGTAGTCACTGGAGTTGAGCAAATGCATTAATCAGTGCAGAGCTGTTTACGTGACTGTACTTCCACAAGCAGCGGGGCACAGAGAGAGCTCTCTGTCACCAAGGAATCCCACTGAAGTCAGACAAAGTGAGAGTGTGAAAAGCTTCTGGCAGGAGGGAGGCAGCTTTCAAACGTCTTTTGTGAAGCCATCTGCTCTTTGCTGATAACTATCACAGCATTTATATACCTAAAATGAAAGATATTCTTGCAAGTAAATCAGCAAGGTTGGTACTACTGTGCAATAGTGACGTAATTAAGCATGTCTTGAGAAAAATTTATAAATATATGTTTTTATATTTTGTATATATTCACACAGAAAAACAAATTATAAACTCTCTCCTAAAAACCAGTCCAGTAGTTCTTCCTTAAAAAATTAATCCTCTGCAGCCTTGCATGATCAGAATGCTTCCAAAAAAATCCATGCGTTTATCTAGGAAAACCAAGATACATTAATTCTTTTTTTTTTTTCTTTACTTCGTGGATTCAAGGTCTTTAAGTTTCATATTTTCGGATCAAGATCTTTAAAGTTTCTTTAAAAAAAAATTAAGCAAGTATTTTCATGCAATCTCATGATTCCAATAGACTGGGCTTAAATAAAAGTATCAAATATCAAAAAATTCATCTAAAATCATCTTGCTTAACATTAAAGAAATAAAATCTTGACATGTTTTCTAAGGGAATCACTGGAATTGTTCTTGATGAGCCCAGCACATACAGGAATCAGAATTGAAGGTATATCAGGAAAAAAGTCCTGACAAAGGTTCTCCTAAAGAGGTCACTTCTATTGAGAGGTGAAATCTTGGCTCAAAGCAGAGGTAAAGACACTGAACTCTGGAGCCCATGTGAACTTGCTCTCTTTCCTGCTTGCTGCCTGGCTTCATTTTAGGCTCAGGGCAGTCACCCTGACCTTGGGAGCAGCTGAGGTGCCCTTCGGGACTGTTGTACCCCTAGTTCATCTATGCCTGGTTCTTCCAGACTCTACAAGAAGTTTGGATGTGCCCTACCAGACCAAAGCCTGGTCCTGAAAGGATGGGAATAGAAGTTCTGGATTTCTGACTGGGTTTGGGCACATGCTTAATGGGAAGACTAGAATTAAAGCCAGGAAGGTGTTTTAAGCATATTAGTTAATTTGTTTAATGTTTTAAGGCAATTTGTTGTAAACTGATAGATGAATTCTAAAATTAAGATACTTCTCTTAAAAAAAGATAGTACTCCTCTAAATCACTCTAGGAACAAAAGGATTTATGACTTCTATATAAAAAATACATTGTTATTTGTAAGGAACTTTGATGTGTATGTTTATTATTCTTCACTTTCGTCATCATAGAACCTCAAAGCCCCAGGATTAAAGCCCTGTTTGTATGGAGGGCAGTAATAAAGGAAAAGGCAGAAGTCTTACGCTCAGAGTATATGCACATCCCCTTGGAATGTGTTATTGTCAAAGGAATTGTCTAAGATACTAAAAGAAGCTTTGTTTGCATTTAGATTTCTCTCTTTTCTTAAGCTGTTTGTTTAGAAATGGGTCACTTAGCCTAGCAGATGTTTCCTCAACACAACATATTTGTGTCACAGATGAAGAAAACTTTCCAAATAAATCCCTTGTTTTAGTAATTATAATTTAATAATCCATTTTACTTCTTTTAAAAGCAGAGAGAATAATTAAATAAAAATTCCAGTTGTTCATCTGTGCTTTTCCCCCACCTCAAGTTTGTACAGATAAACTGCTATGGGGAATTTTAGTTCTGTCCTAATAAAAAAATATAAACTCCACATGAATGTGCAGTTTCAAGCCATCAGAAAATATTCAGGAAACATCACTTAGCTGGTTTACGCACCAGAATGTAAATGAGGCCTCCTTTTTTTCCCTGCTACCAATAAAGCTGAGGCATTCACTGCTTTCATTTCACTTCACCCCTTATTTTTTTGGTTGCCATAGAAACCAGGGTGCCAGTCAGTCTGCAGAAGAGGCTGCCATTGCAGGTGGTTTGCAGATACAGTATTAATAAATGAATAAATAAATAAATAAACAGGGCCCACATTTTCCTCAGAAAGACAGCAGTAAAAAGCACATCACTTTGCATTTATGTTGTTGGCTTGTGTAATTTGGCTACTGAGACTTTACAGACAACATTTATTGCCTTAGAAAATAAGCATGCATGTATTTCCTGTACCTGGCAAGCCCATTGTGTATATTTACAGTCTTCTCTATAGCAATCAACTAAAATATTGAAACAACATAAAGCAATTGAGTTGAAGAGAATGAATCCTAAAAAGAAAGGGAGAATATGATAGTGTGCGTGCACACGCATGCAGCTATTGACTTATTCATGCGCATGTTCAGTTTATGTGCCTGGGATTAATAACAACTTTGATTCCTAACAACAATGATCCTGTTTTTCTGAAGAGATTTAAATTAATATAACCTTGATCTAAAAAATTAAAATCCACCACCAAAAAAAAAAAAAAAAAGGGTTGGTTTAGCCTGAATTTAAGCATAAGGAAAATAGGGTTATGGGATCACTTTATCAGTCCATCTAGGAATCCCCCATAACCTTAGAATACTTTTGTCTAAGTTCAACCAAATCTTAAAAATGGGTAGAAATCCCACAAGCGATTATTCATGTAGAATAATTTGTAAAACCTAGAAACCAGAGGAGAAATCAGTGCCTCCAAAAAGGAAAAGCAAGAACTCCTCTTATCTATTCTATTTGGATCTTCTCATTGAAACAAAACCGAAGCACACAAAGAGGTGTCATTTCAATTCTCTCCACCAAAACCAGCACATTTTACTAGATGTGGGAAGTGGAGGGACTGTATGGCTTACAGTTGTACCTGGGATGTATCTTCAGTTTTTCCAGTATAGAGAAAGCTCTGCAGTTATGGCTGATTTAGGTGTTCATAACATTTTAATAAAATGTACACCTTTTCCCTTCTGTCATGCTCCTGATTCCCCTCATATTTCTCAACAAAATTAATGTTAGTCTTAGTCTTCTAGGGAATGAATCATCTGTCAGAGTTCTCCCAGTAGACTATTTGTCTAACCCATAAATTAAAAAACAGTTTCCAGTCCAGGAGATTTAAGAAGATTTAGAAACAAAAACCCAAAACATGAATGACCCACATTGCAGACCAGTAGAAGTCTGAAGCTTTATAAATATTTATGTTCCGATGAAAAAGATGTCCTTGGCCTTTGCAAGTTCTGCTCTGGTTCCAGCAATCTAGCTATTGTCCAAACCACAATGTGAAGAGTTGCTTTTTATTGTGGTTATTTGTTACATATATAACAACAGCAGTGAGAGAGGCCTCAGCCTCATTGTGTTAAGAATGCCAGAATAGTGGAGGGAAGTAAATGTCAATCCTATCTTCAAAAAAAGCAAGAAGACTCAGCATCACCTTAATCTCTGGGAAGGCAATGGAGCAGCTAATCCTGGAAACCATTTCCAGGCACATGAAGGACAGGAAAGTCATCAGGAGTAGTCAGCATGGTTTCACCTGGGCGAAGTCATGCTTGACCAACCTGGTAACCTTCTATGATGAAATGACTGGTTTGTTAGATGAGGACAGCAGTGGATATTGTCTACCTTGACTTAAGTAAGGCTTTTGACACTAAGTCCCGTACGATCCTCATAGAAAAACTGTTAAACTATTGGCTGGATGAGCAGACAGTAAAGTGGGTTGAAATCTGGCTCAACAGCCAAGCCCAGAGTGTGGTGATAAAGTGGCACAAAGTCTAGTTGGAGGCTAGCAACTAACAGTGTAGCCCAAGGTTCAATATTCAGTCCAGTCCTGTTAAACATTTTCATTAATGATCTGGACTATGGGGCTTAGTGTACTCTCAGCAAGTTTGCTGATGGCGCACAACTGGGAGGAGTGACTGATACACCAGAGGGTCATGTTGGCATCCAGAGGGACCTCAACAGCCTGGGGAAATGGGATGGCAGGAATCTTTTGAAGTTTAACCAGAAGAACCTGCAAAGACCTGCACCTGGGGAGGAACAACCTCATACACCTGTGTATTCTGGGGACCATTCATCTGGAAAGCAGCTTTGCAGAAAAGGACTTGCATGTCCTGGTGAACACCAAGTTGAAGATAAACCACCAATCTGCCCTTGCAACAAAGAAGGCCAATGGTATCCTGGGCTGTGTTAGGCAGTGTTGCCAGCAGATCGAGTGAGGTGATCCTTCCCCTCTACTAAGCACTGGTGAGGCCGCAACTGGATTTCTGGGTCCAGTTCTGGGCTCTTCAGTACAAGACATGGACATACTGGAGAGAATCCTTAACAAAGGGCTACAAAGATGATGAAGGGACTGGAGCATCTCTCCTATAAGAAAAGGCTGAGGGATGGGCCTGGAGAACGCAAGGCTGAGGGGATAATCTTTAACGTATACAAATACCTGAAGGGAGGGAGCAAAGAGGATGGAGCCAGGTTCTTTTCAGTGGTGCCCAGTGACAGAACCAACGGACACAAACTGAAACACAGGAGGTTCCCTCTGAACATCAGGAAACACTTTTTTACTGTAAGAATGACTAAGTCCTAGTACAGGTTTCCCAGAGAGGTGTTAGAGCCTCCATCCTTGGAGATCTTCAAAAGCCATCTGTCCCGGGCAGCTGTGACTAGGTGTACCTACTTGAGCAGTGGAGTTAGACCAGATGGTCCCTTCCAACATCAACCATTCTGTGACTTTGTGACTGTAAGGAGTTAGACCAGATGGTCCCTTCCAACATCAACCATTCTGTGACTTTGTGACTGTAATAAGCATAAAATCATCACCTCTTCTTGAAGAGTTTACCATTTTGGGCTTCAGTCCAAGAAAGTGAAATAGCCATTGCCATTAGAATTGGTGGCACTCAATATCTCCTACAAAATCAGCCCTATTTGGTAAAAAAAAATGACTGAAAGTCTTCATTGATAGGATATGGGACATCTTTGTCGTCTTCTGTCACCCAATATATCACCAAATTTATGAAATTGCATCAAATTACTTTCTGTGACTTTTTGTGTCATACATACACATACATACACACATACAAATCAGTATGATTACAATTATATGCCTCAATCACTTCTTATTTTCTATTATTCCAGAAATGCTCCTGGATTTTACTCTACCATTCTGAGAAGGAGGAAAAGAAATTTTTTCTACTGTGCTGCACATGAAATGGCCTGAAATCCTGTGCCAGCTTATGTAAACAACCCAAACCATAGTAGCTGGAGAACGCGATCATCAGTCTGGAATGGTCACGGCTTTTTGCTCAGAAGATGAATGGAAATTTCAGAAGAAGTTTGATTGGAAAAGGCAACTTCCCTTCCTCTTTCATCACCTTCCAGCCTGTTCCAGTTCCTTTTTCTGAGTCCCCATTGAAAAACCATTAAAAGGGAAAGTAACTAGAGGAAGGTTTGCTGCACGTGTCCTTGTTCTGAGAATTGGTTCGTGGTTTTTCAATAGCAAAAGCATTATATTTTCTGGTTTACAGTTTATCAATATTATAAGCATTACATTTTTCTGACCTGAAGGTTAAAAAAAAAAAAGGGAAAAAAAAAAAAATCAAACAAGCAAAGAAACCTCTTTCTTACCTGCATCCCTGGAGCACAAAGCTGATTTTTGTGGTGACATTAATAAATTTCAAAGATACATTGGGGAAGGTGGAAGGGAGGGACTGGGAGAAACAGTGTGAATTTTGGAGATGGGAAGTTTCAGAAAGGAAAGAAAGAATGAGGAGGAGGGAGAACTGGAGGAGTTGTGTTTCAGGAAGGGGGCCAGCGGAGATCAGGATATTGCAAGGGATTACAGGTATCATGGGGCTCTGTGCAGGCTTTGAGAATCCCTCCATCTCTTGCTCTCTCTTTCATTACTCCCTAAATCCCCAGGGCAATAGGAAATACCTTCAGCCTATCTCACTCCTAAGGTCCTCTCCTGAATCACAGGATCACAACTCTAATTCTTCATGTCACTGTCCTGCCCTTTGTAGGCAGCTTCCTCCTCCCCTAGGCTGCTGCCATGAGCAACAGCCTATTTGGCTTATGATTTCCTATTTTTTTTTATATTTGCTCACTAAATAATAGATTGACAACTGTTAACTCAGGATAATGAGCTTGGTGAACTTCTATTATGACCCAGCATGGCTCTTCTCATGTCAATAATATATTTACCAGAAAACTTTTACAAAGAGAAGCACCAGTTTTAGAGTGGGCTTTTTAAGAAACTTATCTACAGGAAGTTGAATTTCAGAGTTCTAGTATAACATGCTGAGCAAAAATAGAGCATAAAATAAAAGCAGTGAAAATTACTGATATTTCTTCTTCTATATAATTAACTGCACACTAAAAGCTGTGTCCCTCCATGGATTTTCTACCTTCTTATTTCAGAACTTGCTGCTTTTCAGAAATGCCACATGCCTACAGAATTAGTTGAAAAAAAAACCCACAAAATAAACCCTCTGTAGACACAGTCTTCTGTAACTCCAACCATTACAGAAAAGATTTGACAACACTAGTTGTAAAATGCATTCTAGAAAAGGCTATATATATATGAGATACTTAAAAAGGTACTTTATTTTTTTTAAAGCTCTGATTTGGAGCTGCCAATGGAGGGCTTCTGGAAAAGGCAAACAAACTGTTGTTTCTGTTTTCATTATTTCTATTTCATTTCAGTCTGGAATGTCACTTGGATGCTGAGATCATTGCACAATATGAATTGTACAGAAAACCCCTCATTTCTGTAAGATAAATGTTCTGTTATATTTTCAAGCAGGCAAGAACCTACAAAATTTATACATGTAAATGGAAAAACACTTATGTTGGTGGAGAAATCTAAACCACATCCTTTTGTACTCTAACCAACTACCCACTAACAGAGAAGAGTTGTCAGAGAAGTATTTTAACTCTGAGTGCTTCTGAAGTTTCAAAATAGACTGTTCTTTTTCTCCTCTAGTGACCACATATATAAACAGAATGTAGAAATTTTGGGGTTTAGGTTTCTCTGGGCAGCAAAGAAAGAAACCTCTACTGTGCACCCCCATTTACGCACAAGTTGGATTAAAAGAATGTCACCCTTACAGAAACAATGAACCTCAGGAACATCTAGTAAAAATGGATCTACTGCTTTCTGTTTAAATGCAAGAAAAGCCTGAGCACTTGAAGCCAGGTAATCCAAACTTTTACTTAATTTAGATTTGGATTCTGTTCAAGTCCATCTGTACTTAATGTAAATGTTAAAGAATCCAGAAACAAATATGGATTAGAATTGGCAATCCTCATCTGGGCAAAGATCCCCTGAAATCAGTGTAAATGTGCCTCAATTAGGTTTCCAGGCTGGAACTTACTTGGAATTAGAGATCGTAAACATCTGCCGAATGTTCTGTAATATTTGTCCGTAAAATTTTCTCAAGAGACAATCTTAAATATCAAGTGCATGTCTTAATGAGAAGAGAAGAAAACTTGGTTTTGATTTGTTTTTATGATCATAAGAATACTGATGTCATAGCCTAAAATGGAAAAATATCCTGTTATGTTATATAGCATTATATCACATAATTTAACCTCTTGCTGAGACAGAGCAGAAGATACAAGGGGCCCTTGGTGGTAGTTACCACAATATTATATATTCATGGCTTATTTTCTAAGCCTGGTAGAACTCTGGAAAACAGATGGAAGGGGACTATGTAGTTCTGCAAGTTTCCAGGAAAAAGTGATTATATAATTTATACTAGCCCTTTCACCAAAAGGCTAATTGCTACCGAAGACCAAAATAATACAGAAGAACCTTCTGAGCAGGTGAAGGCAGAGCAAGTGCTCAAAAGGAGACAATAGCTGTTCGGAGGTGGGGGTAGTCACAAGTGAGATAACTGAGTAGCAGCCACCAGGGGACTAAAGGCTGCCTACCTTCGATGCCCCATGCCTTAAAGATTGAAAAATTAGCTCCAGCAGAGAATCTACTATTTTCGAAATGTTAATTCTTGATTTAGCAAGTTTGAAACACATATAGTTCCCTAGGATTTCCATTAGGAAAACACCTGCATATTGAGCAAGACCAGTTAAGGAGATGCAGAGAGGACTGGTCCTCTCAGCCAGCTTTGGGTACAGCATCGTGGCTCAGCACTGGTGTACTGTGTTTTGATTTCTCTTCAGAGCTAGTGTTTTAAAACTGTTGGTCTTGCGTTTTGATTGATCTTCTATCATTTCCTTGCTTGTGTTTTTTAGTGGGCATTTCCAAAGACAGCTTTGAGGCTAGTGAGGTAACTCCACGTTCCCTTCCTACAGTCCCCAGGAAGAAAGAAGATTCTCCAGGGAAAGCTCCGTATCCTACTGTACCCGCTCTGAATCACCCTCTAGAGAAGTCTTGCTTTCCCCTTGGGCTATCTGGAGACCTCAGGGACATTTATCTCATCAGTAGTCTACAGTGGCCTTTCTGAGAATTTCCCTCATGTGTTTCCACATTTCTCTTCTGGTTTTCTAACTTAAACAGAAACTGTGGGATAGATTCACTCCTGCTCTAAGCTGACTGATGCCAACAGAGTTCTCTTTAAGAAAGAAACTCAATCTCATTGCTTGTATTTAGTCTAACTCTGGATTAAGTTTTATTTATTTGTTTTCATTACCATGCCATTTAATTAGCTGTATTCTTACAAAACACGCTTGGGGCCTTTTCTTTTCCAAAAGAAAGAGGGTGTGTGATTTTTTCAGAAATATCCAAGTGACTTAGGAGTTGAAGTCTCACTGAAGATCAGTGGATGGCTTCTGCAATTCAAAATAATGACTCCTCATCCTGTAGTTAACAGGAACATCAAATACCCGCAACCTCTCCATTCAATAGGCAGAATGATGTCAGTCACCACATCACTGAACCTGTCCCTAGGCAAGCAATATACTCAGGAGCCAACATGGTCTGATGCTTTAATTACAGCTCGTATTAATTTATTAAAGCCTAATGTTGGTTTCTGTGAAAGGGAAGGGGAAAATGGCAACACAGCGAAACTAGAACACAGTGGTCCTGTTTGCTGCGCCTGACACCTACTTTTACAGCCAGCTGTGTAATATATTTTTGGCAACCTAGCTGCACCATTTCACTTGCATTTGATGCTCTTTAGTGTAAGTGCTAAATGACTTCAGTATTTCCTGGAAACTCAGCAGCAGTGAGCACGGATGGCTCCTCAGATGCAATAGATGGCACAGGACCATGAATATCAGTGGGAGTGTCTGCACTGCCTTCCATAGGCTTTGGATCCCATCCATAACGAAAGCACACATTTGGAAAAAGCTTTCCATGGCTACCTGGGTCTCACATGAAACACAACAGGAAAGGAAAAGAAGACATGTCTCCAAGTGCATGTTTGGCACCACCTCTGCGTTGTGGTGGCCTGGGAATTCTCCTCCACCCTTCTTTTGGGAATCCACCTGAAGGAAAGCAGGATGCAGAACTTGAGTGTGTATCTGGAGCAGAAAAACTAAGAGGCTGAAAGAGCACAGCATCATTTTGATATTTTTGAGGGAAATAACAGAAGTCAGTGTATTTTTTCCTTTCATTAACTCAAGTGTGAAGGCCTTTTGCAATCTCTGCCCACTCTAAGATTAACATAAGAGTTGGGGAAGAACCCTAAAAAAGTAAGACTGTTAATTTGAACATATACAGAAGTAGTAGATTTCTGCAGGCCTTGCTGCCTTGTCCCCAGAAATATGCCTTTTTCTTAGTAGCAAATGGGCAGCCACAGCCTTACTGACCTTGACTTTTATTTATGTACTGCTTAGAGTGGTTTGACAACAACTTTGTTTCATTTATTCCTGGATTCTAAACTAAAATAATTCCTTCATTCCACTGAAGCAATTCTTATTTTGCTTCTACAGCTACAAGGAGAAAAATAAAAGAAATTAAAAACAAATGAACCCCTGTGTTACTTTAAAAGTATGTTGTGAACTAGCTTTGCCACAGCAAAACTATATGAAAAACCCTCATCATAAACAAATATGATAAAAAAAGATGGGCAATGAAGCATAGTAGTGGTTGAACCTCTGAAAGTGATGCATCAGCCAGGCTTGTAACAAAAAACTCAGCCAGATTGTTTACTTAAATTTTGTCAGAGTTAAGGGGGTTCTCTACCTCCTGCATGGTTTTGTGTGCAGGATGAGGCAAGTCTTCCCACACAAAATAGCACATGCTGAAGAAAAATATTGCTGTCTGCTGCCATGGGCCCCAAGGGACATGCATCCTGCAGGATTTTAGAGATGTCCAGTGCATTGAACCAGACTGGCTGAAGTTTGTCTTCTGTTTGCCAAAGACATTATACACTCCTACAACCACGAGCACTTAATAAGGAAAAGAATCAAAACAGCTTTAGCAGCCTTTTCAGGTGCATCCAATAAAGCCTTGTAGATAAGTTATGTTCAGACAGTCAGAGAACCACAGAGAACACACATGTTCTGCATAAGCATTCATACCAGAATCTATGTTTTTAAGTGAAATGTGAACACTTTCTGTAACAGCTTTGCAACACCTCCAAGCAACAATTATGTTTGTATTACAAGTAGGATTTGAAAGCCAGAAAACTGTCTCCCAGTTCCAAGAGGAAACCTAACAATACATAAATGAAAACAAGAAAAAAAATATCTTGCAAATGTTTCATGTACCACCAACTGATTGTCATGCTCAGAAAGGCATGGAAGAGAGGGAAAATCTGCAGTTGCAATTGCCGCTTATTGTATATTATTTGACTGAGTGAATTGTGAATGGTTCAAGGATTTGTTTCACGTACAGTTAATGTCAAAAGGTTCCACTTCTTATTTTAACATCTTAAAATTAAGAAATCTACCAAGGATCAAAATTCTTTTTGACATTTCTGATGCAAGACTCTACTAGTTGCAGCTGATTCAAGGATGCCTTTACAATGCTATATGTGGGAAAAAAAGAAAAGTAAACCATTTTCTGTAAAGTGGAGTAAATGTTTTGAATCCCTCAATACCACATATTAAAGTAGATTTCTATCTAAAATGCCTATTCTTTAATGTGGCATTATTGTTGTTATTAATCTCTTATTTGCATTTGTTGATCACAAAACCACAAATAACCAATATATTATTTTGTACAATTAACCATGAACTCTGGAGTACAACGTAAATATAGGTCAGAAAAGGTTTACCACAAAAGTTAATGTTAACCATATAAAAGTTAAAAATATATGCAGGCACTAATTTGAGTTACACTTGCAGAGTAATTTTCTGCTTTGGGGAAAAGTTATTTTCACTGCCATACAGCTAAAATTAAGCACTATCAAAATATATTTCCTTGCAAATGTAAATTCAGTGCCTCTACATTTCAGTATTTCTGAAACTCCCTTTTGTATCCCAACAACTCTACTATGAAAGACTCTGAGTTTTTACCCCACTTTTCATAAGACAAGAAGACATATAATTGCTGAGATGAACTGTGTGTCTGCCTGTGAGTCTGTCCTGCTAACAGTTCTTCAAGCTTTTACAGAACCACAGAATGGTGCCCAGGGGAGGAGACCTCAAGACAGTAGCCTAGGACTATGTCCAGATGACTTTTGAATATCTCCAAAGATGGAAGCTCCACAAGGTCTCTGGGCATCCTGCGCCAGTGCTTGGTCACCCTCACAGTGAAAAAGTGTTTCCTGATATTCAGAGGGAGACTCCTGTGTTTCAGTTTGTGCCCATTTCAACTCACTTCAATCACATGTGAAAGGGGAGAGGTGCCAGGACACTAACCTGTGGGAAAGAGTATTTCTTCTGCTCCGGTGCTCAAAAAAAAAATAAATAAAAAATTGCTTTCTGTGGGTGGCTTACTCTGTTCCTTGCAGCAGCTGAGTATTGCAAATAAAATCTGTGTCCTCAGTGGCCTTGGAGGGCCTGGTCCTGTAGGGCAAAGGGTATCTTCATCTATCAGTGAATCCAGTCTTGCCGAAATCTATAGGTATGTACTTATGAATATAAATTTAGCCAGGACAAGCTTGTTTTCTTTCAGTGCAAGGCAAGTGTGTAACATAAATATCCCTATTCTTCACCAAAGTGGAAGCTTCCTGGATTCCTCTTTGTCTCAACAGCTCACGAGGAAACAATCAGTTTTTCAAAAACTACTATAAATGTTACAGGGTCAGGATCCATCAAGTAACCATGCAGTGGACAGCCTTCCAAGTTCTGAGAAAGTGAGCGGGCTTTGAGTCTTGGGAATTTGTGGTGGTGTTCTTAGTTTTGATTTGTGCAGGAGTTAACACAGAGGCAATTTTTGACGGTTGGGCTAAAGGGAACTTTACTCCTGTTAAAGTCATATCTCAGTGCAGCCTTGCTCCCTTGGAACCAGACCATGATAACGTGCTAAGATTGTTTATATGATCCCTGACCACTACATTTCAGGGCTTGTATAAACTGAGAAAGTTACATGACCAGAGCACCAATATCACCGATTTCTTCTCAGTAGAAACCAGCCAGAAAGATACTTGCAATAGCCCAGCAGAGAAGCAAGGATGGCCTCAGAGTACAAATTTGTCTCAAAAGTAAATAAGTACCTGAAGTTATAATTTGGTTCACTTGTACCTTTCCATATTACTGAAGCTTGGACAAAATGGGTAGATGCAATCTGTATTCTGTTTCACTTATTATTCAGGCTTTGCACTGCAGCAGTTGAACACTTTCCATATGCACAGAGAACAATATGATTAGGAGTTGTCAGATGCAGTTTTTACCTTCTATCATTCTTTCTCTGATTTTTGGCACTCAGTTTGCCTGAGCAGCCTGAGGGTACCCCCATATTCACTTGACCCAAAAATTGTTCCTTGCTTTCTTGCTGAGTGATTAGGGCAGAGGAGGAGTTTGTGACAGCCTCAGGTTTGTGCCTCTGGCACAATGAATGTTTATCTATTTAAGAAAGAGATTGAGAGAGACAAACTTGAGAATTATCATTGAATGGTTTTACATTATCAGATGGGTGGGACAGCCATCTCTGCTGGAGAGAATTTGAACCTGGGTATCTCCAATTCAGAGGAGTCTCCTATTGCCATGTTATTGTCTATTTGAGGCTGGTTTTCTGATTTTTAAAGAAAAAAAAAACTGTAAAAATTCTTGGGCTTGTCACAGTGGAGAGTGGGCATATTTCTTCTTTAAATTCCAGATTCTCAAGAGACATGAAATCATTACCAGGGGCCATTAATCGGACAAACAGAATACTGCTCTATTTTTTAATCTCTTAATCATTCAGTCCAAACTTTTGTGAAAAAAACTTGATGCTAGTATGCATTGATGGACTTTTCAGATGCTTCACTTGGAACACATAAGGAAAAAAAAAACAACGCAAAAACCTAACAATGATATTATTTTCCATTAAGGAAAGTTCACTGCTACATACAGTGAAAATGTCCAGAGGTCAGAAAGATCCAAGAGTTTGACAAAAACACTGCTCTTTTGTGACACAGTCAGATTTAAAGCACCTTTTAATTAAAAAGTGTATGCATTTATATATTCAGTTGTTCATTCTGTCTTTGGTACAACAAAGCTTTCGAGACCAGGCATCTGATGACTTTTGAGACCAGGCATCTGATGACTTTCAAGACCAGGCATCTGATGACCTCCATGGGAACCACCGAGGACCACAGGCCAGCGGTAACAGTTCGTCCTCTTTGCTAACAGCATCTCCACGCAGATTTAGTGGAGACATTCAGTCTATAATAAACAGAGTCTAAGGAAATGCAGGCCTAGAACTGTCTCCTGCCTCATTATTAATACATTGGGATAGTCTGGACCTGTGACCTCTTTACTGAATCTTCTTCCCTCCCTCCCACAAATTCTTTTTCTTTCTGTGCGCACAGTGGGAGCCCTCCTGGATTTTGCACATACATAATCACAGCCACGGTGTCTCACCTCGCACTTCTTCTATCACCTGCACCCTAGAGTCCCTCTCCCATGGGGACAACATCCTTTGACAAGACCGAACGTGCAAGCAAAACCAGTTTGTGTGTGCCCAGCATGCAAATGCTACCCCTCAACAGAAGGGATGTGATTTCATCTGGTAGCATATACTGTGTGCGACTTAATAACAAACCAAAAACGCAAGAAGACTGTGTCAATCATGCAGACACAGCAGGGAAAAAAAAAAAAAGAGAGAGAGGAGTTTATTGGATCTTTTTTTTATTATTCTTTTTTCCCCTGTTACTTACGGCCACTAAGCAAAAGACTAGCAGATTTAAGTGGTATATAAAAATAAGTAGCAAGGCAAGTCAAGAGAACAATACATCTGAAGGAAAAGGACTTCCAGAAGCAGACTCAGTTGTTGGTTTTGTTTTGTGTGAGGCCTGGAAGCAGCTAATCTCTGCTGAGTAAAGATAGCCATTCATCTCAGATCAGTCGACTACAGTGCTGGAGGAGGAAAACTGGGGAATCGTTTCATTGTCATTAGTGGGGAGCCACCAGATGCTTGGGATTCCATATATTTGGGGGATAAATCTCTCAAAAGCTCCATTGACATTGGGGTATGTCAATAATTCAATGTATTAGTTGGATGCAAATACTGCACAATAAGGTATGGAAAGAAAACTGTAATTGGGAATGCCGGGGCGAAGGGGGCTCTATCTTCTGACTGAGCCCATTGTTGAACTCCAGGCTGAACCTCCGACCCTTTACTTTGGAGGGACACAATAGGCTTTGATATGAGATGGTGGGAAACGGGCTTGGAGGCTCATTTCACATTCAGCTGCAATTCATCAGCTTGGCTGGGACTTCTAGCAGCTTTAATGACCACTGCAATTGATGGTTAAATCAATTTGTGACGGTGACAGCATGGCTGGCCCCTAGACTGTAACAATCCGGGATTACAACAGGCAGAAAGGGCCCCGTTATTCAGACGTGCGTGGTTTCTGCTCAGCTCAGAGTGGGAACAACAGTGGGACAAAGTCTCACAAAACGAGGCCTGGAGAATGTACACATTCACTCCAGTTGACTACACACTGCCACGGCTTCTTTGTAGCGAGATGAGGCAGGGTTAAAAAAAAAAAAAAAAAAAAAAAAGCATTGTTACAAATAAAAATATACAGTAGGGCACAAAAGACCCTGATACCGAACTATATCCTTAGGGAAAGTGGCAAACCAAAAAGAATTTCAGCTTTGTTTCTCTAGAGACCAAGTGGGTGGTCTGTCCCCCCTCCACCCTCGACCCCAAACTGTCTTGCCGCTTGCCCCCACAGTAAAACCCAGCCGTGTCTGGATTATGATGGAGCAGGTTTGCATTTGGCAAGAGGGGCATAGGCAGGGGGGGATGGGGGCCAAACATATCTCTCAGACATTGAGAAGGAAGAACTGCTCCCTCTTCTGTCACTGAAGAAAAAATGCATTTGAAAGGTGCCGCGATTTATTTTTCGTGATTATAATTGCCTCTTACGCCAAACAGATATTTCAGGGAACGAAGAAGACCAAAGATCACTCTGGTGGCCTTGCACTCGATAATTATGCTACAGGAGATTGGGTTGTTTAGGACAAGGGTCTGCGAGTCCAGTGCTTGCCCGCCAGCCAGGCAAAAATACACTTTCAAATCATCTTACCTCTCCTTTCTCCTGCATTTTGCTTGTGTAATATGATATTTGGACCCAAAAGCTACAGTGTATGCTAGAAGCAGACACTATTTCTGGAAAATATGTGCTTATGATTCTGCTTTTCAGTATAATATTTTACATAAACTAATAGTGGCTAAAAATTCTCAAACAGATGTATATATCTGTGTTGTAGTGTAGATATGACCTGTATGTGTGCTTTGTTTAAGTCAAATTACACTTAATATACACCAGATGATTCAATGAAAAGCTGTTCTCTGTCATGTTAATTGAAATAATTTATTCAGCCCAAATAGAACAGTTATAAAATTAATATATAATGTTATGTATCTAACTGAGCATAGATGCATTTAAAAAATCAATATGATATGCAGTCAGAAAATCAAAATGCTTAAAAATTTATATGAGGAAGCTGTTAATGTGAGAACTACAAATGAGGCCAATCAATAACTTGTAAATTATAAAGTAATTAATTACATGTTTCTTTTTGTGGTTAGGCGTGATCAAGCCATTTCTCCGTATACTAAAGAAACATGTTGAGAATGAGTACTAAAAAAAAAAAGAAAATGTGAGACACAGTCCACTGATCTGTTACATAAATCCCTTCATTCACGTTCTGAGTTGAAGCCTACAATTAATAACCAATTCTGGCATCTTCCTTACAAAATGTCATGGTCTAAATGCTGCAAAAGAAAGAGCTGTCTACCTCCTTGAACTATGTGAATCAATTGGTTCATGTTAACACCTGAAATTTTTTATCCTGAAATAAAGTAGCACATTATGAAAATGTAAACAACAGATTTTTTTCTAAAAGATCTGTCCAAATATTGAAAAAATATTATTGCTAACAGTAGAGAGGTCTGGCACTAGGTCCAAACCCTGACAGGGGAGGAGGGGAAAATTAAAAAAAAAAAAAAAAAATCACTTGGTTTCTATGGTAACAGTGCTGGTAGAAATAGTTGTGTGAGCATACTGAACATGAATAAAAGCCTTCCCAAGGGAGGTCAGAGGATTTGAAGAAAGGAGAAAAAAAAAAAAAGATGGCAGCTTCTGCAGCGCAGAGACATTTTATGCTGAATAAGTGTTTCACTTTTGTGATGTGATCAAGAGCAAAATGCTGTTGCTAAGACAATATTTTAAAAAGTTTAATATCTATCCATTTATACTTAAATCATGTGTTTGTGCATTGTTGTTACCATATGAGATATACGACGCACAAATTTGCTTCTGCACACATGTATGTAGATATTGATGTGTGAATAAATAATACATCATCCTACACAAAGGAAATATAATGGGAGACTATGACAGACTTTTAATATATGCATTATCATATATAATGCATCACATATGGATGACTTTACTATATCAGATATATTAAATACATCTGCGCATATTTAAAGCATAAAATATAATATCAGTCTGAAATACTTGACACAGTGATTATCCTTGAGAAAATCACGGTACAAGATAACTCATAAAGAGCAGAAAGAAGCACCTAGCATTATTTGTGGGTGAGGTACTTAGTTTTGGCAATTAAAGCATTATAATTAAATTTAATTTTATTAGTGATGATCAAGACAGGAACTACTCAGAGCCTGTGGTACAGCAAGCACACTGTATATACCAACTGGGCTCTGCCACTCAGCCTGCTTACAAACCAAGTGATCCCGGTTCATTCTTTTGAGCTAAAAATGTTCACTAGCCCTTTATTTACATCTGCTTCAATCCTCTCTGTTCATTGTTGGTTGTTATAAACTCACTCCATGGGGGATGGATTGGCACAGAGCAAAAACGTGACGGAGGCTCCCATGCAGAGGATGAGCTGTTGCTGCAAGTGAAATCCCACATCCATAAAGCCAGGGGGAGGGGGAGAATTCCCAGCTGCACTCAAAAGCTTCATTTTTGCAAGCATGAAGGCAAAATATTTTTGGCAGTGCACGGTGTGTAAAACAGGTTTGGAAAAATGTGCGTTGGTCTCATGGATTTTTCAGAGTAACACAATGCGTTAAAATTTCCAGGGCTTGCTAGATTGCCTTCCGGGGTACGGTGAGAGAGGATTTTCATCCAGAAAAGATGGCTACTGAAAGTGAGGAGGATCTATATCCATTGCTGCGTCTTTACAATTCAGAAGAAATGGCATGTTATCTGGGACCGACACGTGCAGAGACAAAAGTGGCACATCAGTCCTCTCTTCTTCTCCCCCTCTCCCCTGTGACACCCCCCACGACCAGCTCTCAGAGGGGGCCCCAGGAGCAGAAAATGGCTTTCTCCTGTGCCAGCCACACGGCCATTCTCCGTCCTTCCCTGGCCATCCCCCCCTCCTTCGCTACGTCTGGAAACCCCTATTATTCACTCTCAGTGTGTAGGGTGTGCTGTGGGCTCATCGCCAGCAAGGACCTTGCCTCTGGGACCTCCCCAGCAAACTCGGAAGCAAGAAAGACAAAGGATGCTCGTCAGATCCCGGCTGCCGACACGGGCTCAGCACATCTGAGGTTGGGTAGAGGCAACGCGCCGTTCTGTAAGGTGGTAGCATTTGCAAAAGGTCTGCGTGCACCAGGGAATTGTAACGCCATCAAGCTTCCTAGCTCATTTCGAAAATCACACCACTGGCCACACTTTCCCCTTTGAAAATCCGAGACAGCTCTCAGTTTCAGCGTGAAAATCCATTTTAAGTCCCCTGTATGAGGACTGTATACTGTTCACGTTAGAGAAAAGGGGAAATTTAATTATATGATGATCATTTGTCAACCAGTTTCTTAAACCTCTCCTGCAATCCAAAAGCACCTTGTTAGTCATTAATATACCTTAATTAGACCTCAGGTTAACATTTTCCTGAAATGAACAATGGCTTTCTGCACTTCTCAGAGCTAATATTTCTGTGTGCCCTTGGAAACTCACAGGGCTGGCATCTAATTAGAAAATATTCTTGTTATTGCCAGACCTGGGGAGGGGGGACAGAATGAAACAGAACAAAACAAAACAAAACAAGAAAGTAACCAGAGCAAACTATTAAAAAAAAAGAAAAAAATCAAAGTATGACCCTGCCAAAACAGACAGAATCTTCCAGTGTAGATACAGAGGACCTTACTGCTGGGTTCTCCACCACCGGTGTGACAAGTTCTAAAAATGCAAAGCTGTAGTAATCCTATGAATAATCCAGAAATGTCCCAAAATCAGAAGCCCAAACGGGTTGAACTTGAGATTCTCTATGTGCTCATTTTCTTCCTGCTATCAGCTGATAGTATCCCTTTCTTGAGAACTGACAGGGTTGTAACATGCCCTGAATTTTAACAATGACCCTGACTGTCTCACATAACCTCCGATTCTTTCCAGGCCTGGTGGGCCTGACCCCATTTGCTGTGTGCTTCAGAACTTGGATATCATGCTATCTAGATCCATTTCACTTGCCATCTGGAATTGGACAGCCACTGAGCCAACATTTTTTCCTTGCATCTGCAGCGACTTAGACCCCAGCTGCTGAATTTTAACCCACATTCATGAATCTATATCTTGCCCCCTCTTCACTGTTAGCAAACCTACTCTTTCGTCTTCTGTCATATGAGTGCTTTCACTTGCAGTCCACAAACCTTTATAACAAAACTTGGGTCCTCATTCTGCATGTTAGCTCACCCTCTTGTTGAATTTGCTATGTAATAACTCCACTTTCCTACTCAGCAAGATATGTGAGGGAAAAACATCTACCTGGCTATAAATATTTAATGGGGAAATTGTACCAATTTATTCTACTCATGGTGTGGCCTCACCAACATCACCATTTGTTGGTATATTTTAACCTCTTCGTGATAATCTTAGCAGAAATTCCTAGCTTAAGAGGCCGGGTCTTGTCAACATGGAGGCAATACTAATGCACTTTTGTACTGATGGACCAATATAGATGATTTTAGTGTAAACGATGGCCATACCGTTAAGACAATGACTACACAGCAATCAAAGAAGTGACAGCTGTATGAAGTTCAGATACACAAGTTACTTTTTATTTAACTTCTTGCCCAAGCTTCATATTATGGAGGTTGACTGATTTTATCCCTAGCCTACTTGGCTTAAAGCTAGCTCACTAGATCACACTGCAGCAAATTCTGTGACTGTAGATTAAACACACCTTAAATCAGTCCTGAGTAAAAATTTTGAATAGAGCATATCTTTCAGTATGTGCATAAATTATAATGAGGTAACAGCTGCCTGAAGTAATTATATTTATTTGATTGGGGTTTTTTTTGTTTGTTTTTATCTGCCTTATAAATGACTTTATCAGCCTTATACGACTCCAAACTTCACTCACCAATGTACAAATCATCAAACCAGCTGTCTTCTCAGCATCAATGAGCACACAGTGGTCTTTGTTGGAAGGAGACAAAACCACACAAAACCAGCAGTAGCACAAGGTATGTCATTTTTTTTATACATGTTTTGATGAGTAAATTTTTGTTGTTGTTTTCCTTATTTCTCTAAAAAGTGACCAGCAGAATATTTAATACTTCCAGTATTTACAGCACAGTGGTCATTTGTGTTTCTTCAGTGTCTGAATTTACTAGACTTCCACTTTTGTCTTACTCTGCTGCTTGATAGAAATTCACAGAATTCTCTGTTGCTGTCCCTTTATGATCTTAAGCAGCCATTCCACCCCTTCAGAAAATTCAATGCATAACTGAGTTGTCCCCATTCATGTCCACTTGACTGCCCTCTGTGCATCAAGCAAAGCTGGCCAACCATACACTATACCTGGTAGAGATGCTCTTCCTCTCATCAGAGTGGCTGTGGCTGTGGGATATGCCCAAAGCCAGGAGTGTAGGGCAGTAGTGACTGTCTGAGTTCCATTAAGACATACTTAAACACTTGTGTGTGGCAGGTACAGGACATTAAACAGCGTTTCCTGTCAGACTCGCAACATCATCTGAAAACTCAACTGCTGAATAATCCTGTTTATAGGTATACGGTATCCCAGGAAGCAAATATACCAGCCAGGTGGATTTTATAGAATCCATAGCAAAAGTATGTCATTATGGCAGATAGCCAGCTGAGCTGCTTATACCAACTGTCTGTAAAGGGCCCATATTACAGGTGAGATCAAGTGGTCTTTTAAAACTATATGTAAAAAAACTTCCACTGCATCTTCATTAGAGGTTATTAATATTATGCAATATTAAGGAGAGCGTGACAGTCAAAATGCAATAGTTGAAAAAGATCCAGGTCCAGAGAATTACTTTCTTCCTATACACAATCAATAAGCACAGAAAACCGCAAGTGCTTTAGATACGCTTAGGTCAGTCTGTACTCTTAACAAAACACAAGCCTATGAGGCTTGAACCTGGCAATAAAAATACTCAAATCTCTGCAATGGTGTAGCACATTCAGGTATTATGTTTTGGTCACTTCAGTGATGGCACTGCCAATACTGTGTCGTTATCTTGGATATTAATCTGGTGTCACAACAACGACGTCTCAGAGGTTTGCTTGCTCTTTCTTACTGCTTGGTCTGCTGAAATGGACATGCAAAACATCTAAGCACACATTACTCTAGAGCTAAGACCACAAGCCAAAAATGCTGAAGACTGTGGAAATTGCATGAGCTCAATCCATCAATTTCAGCCTGAGCAATTTATTGAAAAATTATCCCTTTGCTCATGCCGAACCTGTTCAAAATACTAATATAACAAGCATCACATTTTAACAGCACTAAATTTTTCTTTGAATTATCACTGACTTCAGAATTACTGTAAATTGTACAAAATTGGGCATAGCATGGTTTTTTGTGGCTTTGCCACGAAAAAGATTGTTTACTCTGGGCCAGATTCTGATACTCTGGCTTTGAATAGTAATTCTCTTTTCAAGTAACCAGACTGAATTCAACATACCTGAATACAATAGACCACTTTGCTCCCTGGTATGGAAAATGATCTTCATTCCACTTTTATCAGTTTTCAGGCTGCTTCTGCTCCACCAAAGTATTAGGAAATCATTCATGAAAATTAAAATCTGCTCTCGCTGCTTGCAAAGATTCTGCTCAGCACAAGCAAAGGTGTCATGATTTGGTTCTTTGTATAAGCCTAAAAAATCACAGCGGTTATAAAACAACAACATTTCTGTGGCAAGAATTACATGCTGATTTTGTTACATGCAGTTTCCCATGGTGGTTAAGTAAATAAAAGGTTTACTTTGCATGTGATCATTAGAAATTGAAAATCTTAGATCATAAAAACCGCTCCTAACAAATACGGTTTTGCACTAGCCAAGGAGTGCAGAAAATAGCATCTCATTAGCTGTAAATCTTGGCAGAAAAAGGAAACAGAGCCCAGGAGTCCTAACAAGAGCTTCTGTGCACCAGCCATTAGATCATACTGAAAAGCACAACAGGTTTAAAATTTATTTGTATGAATGCCCACATAAACATTTTGGTATTATACGATCTTTTAAGTACTCCAAAATCTATGGTTATAGGCTTATGCCAGCCTTTAAAAGACTAAAGGTTATATTTTAGACTAATGAATTCCACTTATTTTTATTTTTGAAAACTTTATTAATGTATTTTAAAAGGTGATATTCTGTTATTCAGATTTTCATTGCTTCCACCTTTGGCATGGTTTTGGTATGATATGTGCTAAGTAGGCACAGCAAACATTATGATATGTGACTAAATACAAGATCCAGGCTGGTCTATGAAATTCCCTGCATACCTCAGCTTAGGCACCTGCAAGTGCATAAAGGCAGCCTTGTCTTGAGTCGTTAGGTTGCCTCACTCCTGCCAAAGTTCTCTCATGACTGAGTGATGTGGCACAGAGGGATCGTGTGCTTTTCTCATGACTGAGTGATGTGGCATGGAAGAACCTTGTGATTTTCCCATAACCACTTAAAAGAAACACAAACACAGCAGGCAAACACCTACTTTTTCATGAAAGTCAGCACCCTGAACCCCCTGTGATGGGAATCATGCAATGCACAGCTCTGATTCAATCTTATGAGCTCCAAAGAGATGCAGCTCCTCTAATGATATCCTGTCCTATCCCTCTGGTGTGCACACACATTAATCTCAAGTATCTTGAACTATCTGTCAAGGCTGAATACCCCCTTTTCAGGCATTAAGACATCTGAACGGAACACCTAGAGTAAGCTGTCTGAACCTAGTCCTAAAAGGCAAACACTGTGGCGAAAAATTTCAGGTTTCCTTCTTGCTTCTGTATTTCTTGAAACCGGAAAGATGAGAAAATTAAAACCAGACAAGTCAAAAATACTAGGGACACTTATTTTAATAAAAGGGAGAGAGTTGAAAATAACAAGCATTAAACCCACAGTATAAGGTAGCAACCATTTGTTTTGCATAAAAATACTCTGACACTTACAGTTCCAGAAGGCTCTCACCATGAGCTTTCCTACTCTTCGCTTATGTGGTGCTGAGCTGCTCCTTCAGCTGCTGAAGATGTGCTAAATAGCAGTCAAGGGGGGCGTCTGGATCTTCTTTATGAAGTGGTCTGGGGAAGAAAAGAGGGATTTCTGTCTTATATAATGAAAAAGGCAAAGAATTAAGGCTTAGAGAAAACCACCAGAAAACAAGATGTTAAGTCTTCTCCAATCCCTACCTTAGTGGTCTGCATTTGCCATATGTCGTTTTCTTAACCTGTGAAATAACCTCAAGTGCTCTCAGCTGGGGTGTTAACACACTGCTTTTTCTCCTGCCTGGTTTCTACCAGGTCTGCTTACTTGGAAAGGCCCACCAGTAGAATCAGCTGGAAAATGAGCAGACAAATAAGAGAGAACAACATGAGGAAACAACGTATCTGGGTCATATTTCCCAAAGTAAATCTTAGTAAATTCTAAGTCAATTGCACCACATAGATTCACATCAGATTGTAAACTAGCCCAAGTTTTTAAACTTTTGTACAGACTCTTCCATATATATATTTCACAAAAAATAAGTCCAAATAATCTGTTATTTCCTTGTTACTTTTACCATGTATACAAGCTTTCCTTCTAAAGTATTTAAATGTCTTTCCTTATCTAAGGGATACCAAAGCCGAGTCATGAACCTTAGAATCCATTTGCCAAGCTCTCACACACACACACAGTATGGTGTTCAAGATAGTTCTTAATTATTTCCTTCTGCCAAGAAATGAAAAAAGTCAAGTGCATTTGCTATAAAGAAAAATATAATCTACCCTATAATTAGCTCTTAACTAGCATCTTTCAATAAATATGCCCTCAGCAAGATGCTTTGCCATCAACATAAAACAATTCAAAACACTTGGAAAAAGGCATATTGAGAAAGAGAATGCAAGAAAGATAATTAAAACCAATCAGGAATGTGGTAGGTGGGATTGTGAAGCAGCAATAACCTAAAGACAGAAGCAGATTCAGTCCAAAGATGGAAATCAAACATGCCTGGTGTCTTTATAACAAATGATCAATAGCAGTAATAGCTAAGGTTTGGACTAGGTCACATATTTTATAAAAACCCGTGTGCATGATAATCCACTATGAAAAATGCATATAGTGGTGGTTTATTGCTGTGGTTTGTACACCAGAAAGATTTTCATTTACTTGAACATCTTCCATCATGTTCAGGACAAGAAAGTGCTTCTAACAATCTCCTATGAGTCATTATTTTGGCATTATGATATTTGATGAAAAAAGCAGCTCAGTACAGCTGAAGTAATGTAATTTAATAAGATGTGCTACTTGTTGTTTGCTTTAGGATAGGTGACTGACTGCCTGTTAAACATCAGCATACCTCATACTGGACATTTGGAAAAATTGACTGACTGGCCAATGTCAAGTCCAAACTCAAAGTAGTATCAGATGTGCTACTGTTCTGGGGGAATATGGCAGCAAATATGCTGATTGAGTTGTTATAAAGAAGTAATTTTCTTCTACTTTCATGGATGCCAGTGGGATCTGCATAAGAGGGCTGGACAAGAAACACCACGTTCCCACATTGTGTGATGAGGAACGTGCAAGCTGCATGGGTATTTATGAGCGTGCGCCTGTCCTTCATACAGAAAGTTCATGGTGCTCTGGGGATGAAACCAAGCAAAGTTTACAGATCAGCAACTTGTCAGCCCCAACCTCCAGCTGAAATTAAAAGCAGATAAAACAAATAGAATGTTTTAAGGAAATGGAAATACCAAGTGCTGGAATTTCCTGGCTATATACAGCTGGCTTTATTTCAAACTCTGTGGACATGGAAAAAAAAAATGAGCTCATATTCGCCATGTGGGAAATATGATGTTGGTAAGGGAAGAAAACAGAGTTATATTCTCTGTTCTATGGCAACTGCATGATTATCCAGGCCAAAGACAAGGAAATTGTCCCAACAAGAATAGCTGCCCAGCCACAGCTTGAAGGATAGCACCCAGCTAGATATATGTTCGATATAGATATATAAGAACTATCTTGCACCCAGCAAGATATATGGATGAGGCTTTCTGGGGGTGCTTGGAGGGAGGGAGAAAATGAAGCCATGTGGAGGCAAGCTGTGCTATGACCCTTGCCCTGGCTGTGTGTAGTTTTCTAATATAGAAGTAGATTATGTGACTTACTGATTCTAGTGTGCCGTGAGGGGTCAGCTTGAATTACAACAGGGATGAAATGCTAAAACAGGAAAATATCAGATCCACGGGGTCTGTGACTGCAGCAAGGCAATGTCAGAGAGAGGAATAGGGCAGGGAATGCTGGAAGCAGTAAGTCTGATGGGACTGAATTCCTGGTATCTCACATTCAGCATCCAAAATTAGTGGATGCTTTTTGCTTTAACCTCTGTGTGTGTGGTTCCTCCATCTGTAAAACAGATGGTCTTCTCATAGGGTGTGCCTACCATAGCCTCTTAGGTCTGATCTGCAGTGTGTTTTTGAAGCAAATCTCCCAGCCATTCCCGCTAACCGTGCTTTGTTTTGCATTCCTGAGTCCTTCTGGGGCACAGAGGCTGAATTTCTTTGGGTGAGATTAAACTGGACGTTGTTCTTCAGGTGACTCCACCTAATGCACTTCAGCTGCTCACACGTGATCAAAACATGTTGCCGGGATGCAGAAAAACCCTTGCAGTGTGAGCATTAGGCCCATAGCACCTCCTCTTCCATGCAGCAGAGGTGGTCCTGCCGGGCCTCACCACTCGCTAACGCAGACGCAGATTTCTCCAAAAATGAGGCTACAAAGTGCTCGGTTGCTGCAGTGATGAGCAAGAGAAAACAGCCTGGGAGGAAGTGAACCATTTTTCCTTCAGAGCAAAGTTTGTGTGGTGCAGAATAAAGGCATGACATGCCAGACACAAGAAGGAAAACAAGTATTGCATAGCTGTTCCTTAAATGGGCAACTTACACTTTCTGTGCACTGACTGAGGAGGGTGTCTTGGAGAGAAATCATATACATTCGTGTAACTAAAGACTGTCTTGAGGCATACATAGATGAGGTCAAATTAAAGTTGCACAGACCACCTTAATTCTGGCATTTCCTAAGTCTCAAGTGTTTGACTTTACAACCTTAATAATGTTCTTTTAACATAGTTTTTGTATGTGTAATAAATTATATGCCCTTCTCACTTTCGGTGCTCTTCTCACCAGTAATGCTGTTGGACTCTGGTCCTTCGTTATGAAAACAAATATTGGAAATTATTGCTGTTGTTATTGAAACCAGATGTACTGCTCTCTGTGGCATTTATTTGTATAGTGTCAAAGTCTGGCACATTCAATTTCAGGGTAGTTATTGAATAAAAATGAGCAATATAACTGTTAGTGAAATGTAAGTGCTGGAAAGGCCTTAGAAGCTGTGTCTTTTCAGGAAAGTTTATAATTTTCATTTCATATGCAAACATTCACACAAATGACTATGAGCAAAAATGACAAAATCACGTATTTGCGTCAGTATAGAGTAATGAAAAGTAACAGAGGGCTAAGATGAAAGAATCTGGGCTCAAATGTGTGAGGCACTAAATCTGCCCTGAAGAAGAAGGTCTCTTATGTCTCATGGGGAAAATAAGTGACGTTCTCAGAAAACTCAGAATGACAAATGTAAAGTACAGACCTCACCGTTGTTTCACCTTAATTCAGATCTCAGACAAAAAGCACCCTGAAGGACAGCATTTCTCCCCATCTGCTGCTGAGGGTGTGCAAGCTGCAGCTTTAGAGGTCTAACTTCTGGTCACCAAGTATTTGGTGAGAAATAACCCATCTCATCTATGCTCTCACTGCTCATCCTGACATCACTCCAGAGGACAAAGCTGCTTGACTGTAGTAGAAAGTCCTGGGTGGAGAAAATGTACAGGGGACAAGCCCAATGCGTGTCTAGCAGGACCTAGGATCATACAGAGACAGAGGACTTCCTGAGTTTTTCCTTGGAAGGAAGGTACCAAAACATAGTGTACAAATCTCTGCAGAAAACACAAAACTGGAATAGCACAATTACTTAAATGAGAAGGGTTAGGAATGCTGGGTAAAGCAGATTGAAGAAACCACTTGAACAAAAAAAATTGGAGATAACCATTAGCAAAGCCTTAAAGTAATATTACAGCTCCATATTTAAGTACTCAAAAATAGGAAACCCCAGAACTAAACAGCATACACCAACATTAATTCAGTCTGTTTATTAATGCATTTTATTATGAACTTTAAATGCATGATCGACTTACAATTTTCCTACAGGATTCCCACCCCAGTTAATGCACGTGGTGTGTCGTGTTCTGAGAGTGAATCAGAGCTGTGCTGTTAATTAAGTTTTGTTAAAGGGTTAGATCCGCAGAATCACTGAGCACTCCCTGCTGTAACCGCAGTCAAGGAATGTCTGTGCCCTGGATGTGCACCATGAAAAGCTAAAGACTCTGTAAATTAGTCCATGGGCTTCTCAGATTGGATGACTAGTCTTGTACAGTTTGAGTTTTAAGTCACTTACTTAGATGAGACATCTGACAAGCCTGGATACCAGTATGCTTTTATCTCAGAGAGCCATCAAGAAAAATCAATTTCTTAGCAGTTGGATCTCTCTTATGCACTGTTGTAAGAACGGTGCATTAAAACCAATTTGAAAGATTAAACACTCACGGAAGACACATGGAAAGGTAGATGCAGAGTAATGTAATTCCGTGCTCTGTGTGAAAAGCAAAAAAAAAAACCTGTTTACTGTGAATTTTTGCAACTTTTAACACTTTTCTTACGTAGGCATTTTGCAGTGTAACTGTCTGTGCAATTCCCAGGTTCATGCAAAGCACTCTCAGGTGCTAAAAATCTTTCAGTCTAGATAAACAATATGCATAGGGAAAGCTGGAAAAAAACCCCTATATATATAAATAAGCTTGTTTTCAGTTAGTGTATGTTAATCATTACTGCTAAATTACTCCCAACTTCATTATTCTTGAATACCTACTGGTCATTTTTACAGACTCTGCTGCTTCTGGCCAGGGCACTGCCAACCAGTCTAATCAGAAAATTCATTTTGTCCACTGACCAGCCTCCCGCGTTGTGCCAAGGCAGCGGTGTTCAATGCCTGCCTTGCAGGGCTTGCCTTGTTTTGTCAGCCTTCCATCTCATTCAGGAGAGCAAGGGCAACCTATTGATTGACTGATTTCATTTCCATCCTCCTGACATTCCTTGGATTTCTCGCAGCAAAGATCAGACACCCCTCTCAGAAACTAATTTGGAATTTTAACAAGACTTCAGAGAAAGACAGGCTCAAAACGGCATGGACTTTTATTGGCAAGCTAATCCCCACATAATTCTGACAACTGTAAGAGGAGGCAACATCTGAAACGGGGAAGAATGACCACTTATTTAATGAACAAAAACACAATCTTCGTGACTATTTCAAAAAGCATTTTACTGTAACCTAAAATGCCCAGCTGTGGGAAGGTTTGGAAGAAGAAGGAGAAAAAAATAAGCTTTTTGAGTACAGCTATATGGAAAATGTGCCCTGTTAGTTTATAAAGCTTTTGATTGCGTTGTGATTAATCTGATTTGTGCTGCATATATAATATATGGCCTAAAGTCACAGTACAGGGGGAACCCTTGTGATAAAACAGAGTGATTTTTGTAGGTTGCTTTTTTTTTTAATATTGCAAAAGGATACTATTTTTACTGCAATATGCAACTGTGCCAATGGAAAATAGTGGGAAGGAAAAAAATATATTGTCTGGCACTGGTTACCATAGCAACAAGCTGAAGTTCAAGGAGAAGTGGAGAATCTGAATTCTGTGGCAAGGTAATGAATTTAGCATCTACAGGAACAGAAATGGATTTTCTGTCACAGCCTGTAAATCAACCGCAGGAAACCAACATGCGGGAGATATTTCGGAATGTTTTATATCTGCTTCTAATGTATGAAAAGTGTATCAAAATTAGCTCTCAAGGCTTTGTCTTCCAGGGCCTCCCCTTTCTTTCTGTTCAGAACAATGCACTTAAAATCATACTCAATGAAGCTGATGTTTGCTGCTGAGACAAAGGCAAAAGCCTTGCAGTTTTCTCAGCAACCCCCTGGAGTCAGCAGGCATCGCCCTCCTCTGAGAAAGCTTGTTTTCACACTCACCTTTCCCAATGCAGCAAAATTTCAAAGGCCAGCCATGAGTCACATGCGTCCATTCCTGGACTGGAATACTGCATCCAGTTCTGGGCTCCCCAGTTCCAGAGGGACAGGGAGCTACTGGAAAGAGTCCAGCGAAGGGCAACAAAGATGATTCAAGGATTGGAGCATCTCCCTTAT